>JARHVA010006543.1:0-385000 GCA_037957365.1 Torreya grandis
GAGGACTTAGGAAATATAAAGTCATGGAAAATTTTATCAAGGCAGTAATTAATAGGTCAAATGGGTTGATTACACAATGATGAGGAAGACTTAATTTATAAATTTAGTAACCAGTTATTATCTATATCCAGTCAACATAAAAATAGAACATGCCTATAAATGCCATGGCTTAAACCCTTAGGGTTTAGTTGAGAAACCATGTAATGTTTGAAAGCAAAGATAAATCAATTTTAAGCTCATTTCTTCTTAACTAAACCTATAGACCATATATTTAAGATGATCTTGAAAAAAACATAATAGTTCTTCTATTAATTGCTCTTCAAGTGGTCCAGAAATGGTCTGTATAAAAGCATAACAAATTTTCATTGTTTAACTTTAAAATGTGTTCTTCTCTCCATCAATCCTACATGATCCTTTGACATCAATGACATCCATAACACCCTTTTTGACATCAATGAAAATCATATGGCCAACAATATCCCCCTTTGGCATTGATGGAAAACTAAATGCTCTGATCTTATAATACTTTGCTCCTTCTCTGGCATTGCTTGCATTGGCTTTTGATGAAATTGAGCTTAAATTGTTCAAACCAAACTTGGTCCCCCTTAGGCAATAGAAAATTTTCCTTAAATCAACTTTGACACATGCTCTACTCTTTCAAACTTTTATAGAGAACATTTGCATTTTTTTTCCTCCTTTGACATCAATGGAAAAGGGACTCCAAATTTCTCATAGTCTATCCAAAATTTTCTCCCTTTTTATCAAATAAAGAAGTTTGGATAAGAATATGTAACCATCGACTCATTATAAATTTTCAAAGAATATGAATACCTGATTTGCCTTTTCTCTCTTCTTCTAGGGATTAATAATACTTTTATGATACTCCCCTGGACTCATGCCCTATAACTAAGATCTAGTGATGTGATGTAGGAGTCATCACTCCCAAATTTTGTCTTAGATATTCAAAATTTTCCTTAGGAAGAGGTTTGGTGAATATGTTTGCAATTTGATCCTAAATTGGCACATATTCCATTGTGACCTCTTGATCTACAACCTTTTTGTCTTAATAAGTGATACTTGATTTATATATTGTTAGTTCTAGAATGCATCATTGGATTCTTTGATATATTAGTAGAACTTGAATTATCACAAAGAGAGATGGGTGATTTTTACTCTACCTTGATGTCTTTGATTCTTTACTTCATCCACAAGAGTTGAGTACAACATGCCACTACTGTTACATACTCTACTTCTACTGTAGAAAGAGTAATTAACTCTTGATTTTTGCTCAGCCATGAAATAAGTCTATTTATAAATAAAAATGCACCACCACTAGTGTTTCTTCTATCATCCACACTTCCTTCCTAATCAAAATCTATATATGCTATCAAAGTGAAATCTTGACTTGTAGGATACCATAGACCATAGTCAATTTTGTTCTTGATATATCTAAATATTCTTTTCATTACATTGACATGTGACTCTTTAGGAGTAGCTTAAAATACTATAACCATGCATACTGCTTGCATGATATTAGGTCTTGATGTAATTAGGTATAAAAAGATACCTATAATCAATATTTATATATTTTGATTTGCATTAAGGGACTCATCCTCTTTGCTCAACTTAAATCTAGTTATCATGAGAGTATTAACTAGTTTTCTATCTTCCATTCCAAACTTCTTAAGAATTTCCTTAGCATATTTGGTTTGAGATATAAAGATCCCATCATTAGTTTTTGCTATCTATATTCCAAGGAAGAAATAAAGTTATCCAAGCATAAACATCTCAAACTCATTTTTCATTTGAGTAGAAAAGTCTTTACACATTTTCTTGTTGCTGCCACCAAAAATGATATAAACTACATAAAAAACAATAATCAACATATGCTCACCTTCTGATTTAATGTATAGATTTCTATCTACACCTCCTTTATTGAATCCTTTTTATTTCAAGTACTAGTCTAATTTTGAATACCATGCTTTAGGTGCCTATTTTAGACCATACATATCTTTCTTCAGTCTACACACATAATCTTCTTCCTTTGATAGTTGAAAACCTTCAGATTGTTCTATGTAGACTTCCTCTTCTAGGTTCCCATTCAAGAAAGTAGACTTAACATCCATTTGATAGACTTTGAATTTATTGTAAATAGATAATTCTAGAAACATTATTATAGCTTCCAATCTAGAAACTAGAACAAATGTTTCCTCAAAATATATGCCCTCAACTTGTGCATATCTTTTTCACACCAATATTTCCTTCTTCCTTTTAACACTTCCATACTCATTGAGCTTGTTTCTAAAGACCCATTTTGTATGTATTAAATTATTATTTTCAGGTCTTGGAACTAATTCCCATGTTTTATTCTTTTTCAATTTGGCTTAGTTCTTATTCTCTGGATTTTAGCCAATTCGCATCCATGCTAGCTTCAACATAGCTCTTAGGCTCAATTTCAGACATTAGATTAAAACTTAATTACTCCTTGTTTTGTGTAACTCTTTTCCTTATCTTAACTTCATTATTATTGCCAATGATCTAATCTATAGGATGATACTTTTGAACAAATATTGGTGGCATTTCATTTATGTCTACATGCTCTTCATTAGTTTCTTTCTCTTCATTATCAATTTCTTTGTCAGGTTTAACATTTTTCAAGCCTTCTTCAACCTTGACATTGATGCTCTATACAATCTTGTGCAGACTTTTGTTGTAACATATGTAGGATTTGATTTGGGTAGAATAAATAAGAAATATTCCTTCATCAAATATTGATTTAAAGCTTCCCAATTTGTTTTCTTTCCTCCTGATGTAGCGTTTTCTACCAAACACTATGAAATACTTCATAGAGGTAGGTTTTCCATACCATAATTCATAGGGAGTTTTGTCAATATTTGCCTTTAGTTGAAATCTATCCAAGATATATATTATTATTTGAAATGCTTCTCTCTAGTATCCATAAGGTAACTTATCCTCTTTTAGAATTATTTTGGCCATCTCCTTGACTTCCCTATTCTTTCTTTCTACTACTCCATTCTATCATGGAGTCCTTACTGTACAGCAATGTCTTTTGATTCCATTCTTATAAAATTACTCTATGAACTCATTTGAGGTGAATTATCCACCTTTATCAAATCTTAAGCATTTAATTTTTAATCCAATCTCATTATTTACCATGGCCCGAAATATCTTAAATCTTTTAAATGCCTGAGACTTATCCTTCAAAAAGATTACCCATGTCATTCTTGAGTAATCATCTAAAAATAAAATGAAGTATCTCTCTCCTTTAGATCCTCTTATATTAGTAAGACCACAAAGATCAGTATTAACTAATTTTATAGAGTCTTTGTAGTTTCATACTCCTTTGTTTTAAATTTGACTCTTATCTGCTTGCCTTGTTGACATTCCTTACAAGTAGTGTCTACAGGTTTGGTTATATTAGGCATATGTCTAATACACTTATTTGATCTTACCTTTACTAGGTTTTCAAAATTGATATGGCTCATTCTTTTATGCCTTGAAAAATTATCATCAATCTTTCCTATCAGGTAGCTATTACCATTGACTTCAACAAGATTATATATATTCCTTTCATTTCTTTTCCCTTCTATAACTAGTTTTCTAGATCTCCTTAACTTGCAGCCTTTTACATTAAATGTGACCTTATATCCATTGTTACACATTTGGTTGACACTTAGTAGATTATGTTTTAATCCTTCAACATAAAGGACATCATGTGTAGGTAGCTTTCCATTTGTGTTCAATGTTACTTTACCTCAGATCTTTACTATATTATTGTCTCCCAAGCTAGCATATCCTTCCTTACATTTACTCAATTTGATGAACTTGTTCTTGTCACTAGTCATATGTTTTGAGAAATCATTGTCTATTACTCATAAATTTTTCTCCTTAACATGGAGTGGAATTTGAGTAATCATATATTGATATTTCACTTTCCACACATCCTTGGGTTTCTTATTTAGCTTATTCTTCCCTTTTTTAAAGACTTGTGAACCTTTGTTCAAACTAGGAAGCATGCCTTTCTTCTTACTTTGTGTTTTTGGTCTTACAAAGTTTGTTCTACATTATTTATCTATATGATTTTAATTATAACATATTACATTTGTATCTAACAAGGGTATAAATATATTTTTGCTTACAAAATTTGTTCTCCTTTTAGGTACAACTCTATAATCAATAGCCCTATGACCAAACTAGTTACAGGTATAATAATAACCATAGAAAGATGAGGAATACCTAGTCATAAAATTTCTTTGTGCATGATGAAGAACTCTTATAAACTCTAGCTTCTTTAAGTCTCTCACTCTTGTGTAACCATCTACATTAGCTACCTTTGTGTTTTGCATCTTCCTTGAATTTGTAGAGATTTTCTCATTGATCTTCCTTTCTTCAAGATTATTTTCTCCATAAAATTTATTCACATCAATATTACTTGTGTCTATATTTGTATCCTTTCAAGCTTTCTCTTTCTTTGCTCCTGATTCTCCTTCTCCTTTGAAGTTGTCATATAGGTTAGCAGATGTACTAGTTATGGAATTTTTTCCTTTTTCATAACCAGATCTCTCTTTTGAATACTTTTAAGAGTTGATAAAATCATAAATAATGTCTTATCTTTATTTTAGCTTTAGACCTTTGTCTATTTTATCTTTAGCTTTCTCAAGTTATTTTCTCAAAGCCACTAGCTTTACTTCTAACTTCATGCATTCATCAGATTTAGATTATAGTTCAAGTTTGACTACATCTTCTATTCTTTTAGCCTCTTCAACTTGTGTCCTTAGGCTAACCACCATATAATAAAAAATTTCAAGACTTTTTGACAAATTTTTAATCTCCTTTTGTCCAAGATTATTTTATTTTGAGTTCTCTTTTTTTATCTTAGTAATTTCATCTAGAGCACATATGAGTTCACACTCTAGATCCACTTCTCCTTATTCTTCTTCATGAGAGTATTCAAATTCTTCTTGATCCATATAAGATGATCCTAATGTCATGAATATGACTTCATTTTACTTAGCCAAAAAGGCACATTCATTGTCATCATTAGAACTATCACTATCATCCAATGAATCACTATTTTCTTTTGTGTATAGGCCTTTCTTGTTTTTGAATAAGTTTTTATTCTTAGAATAATGGGGTTTCATATTTTTACTATCCTCATCTTTCTTAGAGTTATCATTTTTATTATAAGGGAATTTAGTATCAAAATATCGTACTTTACCATAGTTAAAGCATTTAAAGGGTAACTTACTTTTGTACTTTCCAAACCCTCTTCTTAATCTTTTGAAAAAGTTGGCTTCTTCTTCATTAATCTCCTCAGATCTAGATGTAGGTGCTTCTACCTTTACTAGTGTGGATGATTTGAATGTGACTTCTCTCTTGAAGGTATATGTTTCTCCCATTCTCATCTCATAGGCTATGAATGTTCCATGCAACTCACCAATAATGAGTTTATCCAAATCTCTTAATTCCTCTATTATAGAGATTTTTGAGTCATACCTTGATGGCGGAGATCTTAAGACCCTTTTGACAATGACCATATATTTCATCTCTTCTCTAAGGCCTTTTGTTGCTTTGACTATTTCATCTACTCTAAGTAGTTAGTCTACAATTTTCTCTTATTCATTCATTTTAATGATCTCAAACTTTCTTTTAAATGTTTGTAGCTTGGCATAATTTACTTTGTCACCACCTTCATAGTTGTTCTTTAATTTTTTCTAGATATCTTATGTATTGTGACAATGCATTACTTTAATAAACTCTGAATTAGACAATCCACAAAGAAAAGTATTTTTTACCTTAACATTGCTTTCATATGCCTTCTTTGAAGCTTGATCAGTAGGAGTTGTAGCAAGGGTTGTATATCCATTTAAAATAGACATCCATACATCAAACCCTAATGAAGATAAATATGATTCTATTTTAATGCTCTAAAATGCATAATTTGATCCATCAAAGAGAGGTGATTTTTTTGAGGAAGAGCCTTCTTGACTAACCATTTGTGTTCACCATCTAAGATCTACCTGAGCTGATTAAGCATCTTCTAAAGAATCAGGGCTATAATAACAATTATTGGAATACAACTATCTATTGAGAGGGGGGTTAAATTAAATTTATTGACTAACTTAGTCTTTTTTACAATTTTTAATGCAGACTAAAAAATATACGTAGAGATCACATACATACAAATATGCATAACACTAGATATACCATGGAAAATGCAATAAATCCTAGAATCTACTATTCTAATCCAACCTCACAATCAAGAAGCTCACTGGTTACAATGTTTAAGGGTATTAACCCTAAGGAGATACCAATCCATTGATTTAAGATCACCTTCTCTAAATAAGCACAAACTCCCTAACTAAGTACCAACTTAACTTATTTGATGGTACCCACCAATTAGATCTATATTCAAAATATGGAGCTACAACTATAAATTAAAAATTTGATTCATAAATGAGTCTAATTCAGTTCCTTATTATAGGTTTGGTCTATAACTACTCATGATCTACACATCTCTCTCTTCTTTTCTCTTCCTCTCTACTCCTCTATCTTTGTGTCTCTATATTTATCTATTTGACACACTTCATCAATATCTTTCTCTTTTCCTCTCTCTCTCTCTCTCTCTCTCTCTCTCAATTTGGATCTTTTCAGTAGCAATAACAAGAACATTTTTTATTTGATCTAGGGTTTGTATTTTCTCTGTGTTCACACTTATTTACTAACACATCATGCCAATTATATTAGACTTTAGTTCCTATATTTAATATTAAGTTTCCCACATCTTAAACTCATAATCCACCACCATGATTCTTATTCTCATTACTACTTTTAGCATATACTTTGATATGGTTTTGATTTACATGCCGTATTTCACAAATTTGATCGATCACCATAATCAATTTTTTTGTATATGTCATATTTTATGGCTTAATTTCATGTTCTTCTACTTGACCATTGAGATGAAAAAATATTTAAATATTGACCATAGATATTAAGTTTTGTGTCATGATCTAACGATCTTAATTCAATTTGATCAACTTTAAAACATGTATATTAGATTAAATTTTTATAGGCTCACGCTCTTTGTTGGATCCTTATACGCTCTCAAGATTTAATGCTCTAACTTTAAAATACATCCATTGGATCTTTTGATCCAAGATCCCACATGTCATTAGATATCCAATGTTACTTGAACTTTACCTTTGTTTAACATTAAACCTCAAACTCTTAATCTCATCTTGTGGCTTCCTAGCTCTTTGGAATGAATACACTCTATTGATCTCATCAAACTAGCTTGGTTTTTAACTCACCTCTATATCATGAAACATCAAGAAATTTATCCCATTAAGTCCACTCATCCTATTAGATATTCATTACATGGTCACACACTCACCATTTGATCTTTGACAAGCTTAAACTTTATCTTTAACAAGATCCAAAAATGTGACACTTAACACCCTTGAGTGCCTTTTATACACTTCTTGTTAGTCCTGCACTTATGACACTTGGCATCCTTGCATTAATCCTTAACCTTTTGACTTTAAACTAATATATATATATATATATATATATATATTTACTATGTAAGTTTTGTGATTGTCACACATGTCACTAGCACATTTTCTTGGAGGTAAATTTGACAAATTAACTTTGATATGATTCATTAGATCTTCAATATGTGATTAAGCGCTAACCATTGATTGATCTAGGATAAATCTTAAGTCAAGGTCTTATGAAATATAAATTCTTAGAACATTTACTCAAACTAGTAATTACTAGGTTGAAAAGATTGATTGCATAATAATGAGGAAGACTTAAGTTATAACTTAAGTAACTGATTCCTATCTATATCTAGTCTACATAAAAATATAACATGCCTTTGAACACCATGGTTTAAACCTTTAGCGTTTAAATGAGAAACCTTGTAATGTTTGAGATAAAATATAAATCCATTTTAAGCTCATTTATTCTCAACTAAACCTCTAGACCATTTATTCAATATGCACTTGAAAACCCATAACATATCTTCTATTAATTTCTCTTCAAGTGGTCCAAAAATGGTCTCTATAAAAGCATGAAAATTTTGCACTGTTTAACTTTAAAACATGATATTCTCTCCATAAATCTTAATTTATCATTTTACATCAATGAAATCCATAATTCCCTTTTTGACATCAATGATAATCATATGGCCAACACCCAAAAATCCTGAGAAATATCTTCCTTCCTTTTCTTGCTCAGGAGGAAGGACTACTAAATAACATATTAAGGCCTTTAAAAAAACTTTAGGGATATTAAATGTAACCCAAAAATATATGGCATACAAAATATTTCCCTTCACATTGATATTACAACATACATCTAGTTTATTAATATACCATAAGGTCCAATCACCTCTTAGGAAGAATGTTAAAACATGTTTTTAGAATAATTTGGCCAGGTTACTATTGCAAGTATTGTTTATCAACAATTTTCAATCATGAAGAGAGATCCAAATGAGACAATTCAAGCCTTAAATGATATATTTTATAATATTTATAACATAATTGATATTTATTACAAACCTAATGAGGTATTAGCCCTTGAGATGTATAAGAATGTTCTAGACCCTGTAGCTATTATATTTATATGCAGAGCTATTAGTATTGATACACTACATTTGGATTATTATGAATCTATCAACATAGAAAAATAATTGAATCCTAAAATGCAATTTATGACCCCACTCAATATTTTTCCTATCTTTTTAGATTTCAATCCAAATTCAAATCAAAATATTGTGGCTTACAACCAAAACCAGGTGTATAACCAGTTTACTTTAACTTGGAATCCACTCAATCAACATATTAACTTTATAAATAATTATTTACCTAGGTTTAGCCATTAAAAATATAACCAATCCTTGATACTAATAAATACTACTACAATACAAGGTACTAATTATGATTCCACAAAACTAGAATTGGAATCAATCTAGATGATGGTCTAGAAATTGAGCAATGAGTTTTTGAACATGTGGAAACATATGGACAACAATAGAGGATAGAATATTAATAATATATTTTTATTATATAGGTACAATAGGCCCTTCAATAGGTTTAAGAATAATATAGAATAGCACTCACCTAATAGGATACCAGAGATCAACATCATGGAAATAGCCATTCTAAATTGGTGTTGAGTTTATAACACTACACAACATGGTGAACTAGACTGTATCAAGTTATGCATAGAGTTTGAGATATTTCATAAGGATATGCATAGGAAATAAGGATTTTCACATCAAATAAAACCTTCTCCCTCTACCTGCCTAGGACATTCCAATACAATAATAGTCTTTGAGACGTATGATCTCTCATGTCTAAAAGAGGATGATAATGAACCAAATGATAATACGTACGAGATCCATATATTCTAGTAGTTCCATAGGAATAATTATAATTTGAATAAAAAGAAGCTTATTATTACTTCAAAACCTCTGAACAATAATGCTACTACTCCATATTCTTTGGCTAAATATAATCCATCTCCATAAAATAGGGATGCGTAATTTCAAAACACATAACAACAAATTAGGGTTGGTTACAAAATTATCAAGGGCATGCTAAAGATCAAGGCCAATATCACCCTATATGAATTGGCTATTATTTTTCAAATCCTTGATAGGGAGATCTTCTACATTAGACAAATATAAGGCTATTCATAGAAACATAATGGTATTTAAATATAAACCTGAAGTACCACATTTTAGTTAACTATCTAAATGTTTAGAAAGAATGTGCATAACTATTTGGCTAATTCAGGTACCTTAACTAATGTGATGCTAAAAATTGTGTGCAAAAAGTTAGGTTTGAATCTAGATAATCAAAGAGGGTGGTCCTACAATTGGACAAGTCTTATATCCCATGTGTTAGAGAATGAACAAATGCACACATTTAATTAACTACTTAACCACATGTGTAAAATACCATATATATATATTTCACTAACATTTTAGAAGCATACAATCTATTCCTAAGTTATGATTGGTCCAAAACACTAAATGGATATATGGCCATAAAATTTTACTACATGTGGTTACTCTATAAAGGAATGGAAAACTAGATTAGAGTGAATAGATAACCAAAGATGAATTACTTGATTACTAAGCAAAATGATACTAACGAGAAAGTGGAATCCATGTCTTCATATGTGGGAGTTTATATATTCACCACCAAGTAAGATATAACTAAACAAGAATTTTAAGGTCCATCTCAGTTATGGATGCTCCTTCTCAGTAGAACCAGATAAAAAAAGGTGTTGGTGTGGGTTTAGCCCTAACAAATATGTATGGAAAGAAGTACCTTATTTCTTATAAGTTGTAATTCCATTACACTAATAACAAATTAGAGTATGAATATCTAATCCTTAGTTTATAGTTTATGTTTAAACACAACATCAAATAATTACATATCTTTGGTGATTCTGAATTGGTGGCCAATCATATCAGGAACAATTATAAATTTAAGCTCACATACATAAATAAGTATAAACATTGATCATGGGAGTTGATTGAGTCCTTTAAAGGATTCAACATCAAATCCATCCCATAGAGTAGAATCAACAAAAAAATTCACTAGTAGATTCAACTACTAATCTGACACCACTCTAAGAGTTGATGATGTAGAATTTTTCAGTGGAAATGGTCCTTTTTCCCTCCATCCTAGATAATGTGGATAACTTCTAGTTGTTTAAGATGAATAATAGATCATGTAAGTCATAAATAAATTTTGAGATTTCTAAGTTATGATAATATATGAGAAATACATCAAACCCCTACATGATGATGTCTTGGGATAAGATGACATTTTTTAACTGAAGGAGAAATGCATCCCTTTGGTCATGGTATTCTTGGAGTGATATTTTGATCTAGACCCCCAAGATTAGAAGCAAAAAATAACAAGATTAACTGAATCAACTTTCTTAAAAGAGAATTTAGACACTAATCGATACCCTCAACAAGTGAATATAATATTGACTTGCACTAAAATTGAGAAATGGAAGCTATAAAACATGCTAGTAGAATACAAAGATATAATAGCCTAGATATACAAGGACTTGAGAGTATTTTACCCTAGAGTCATTACACACACTATACTATTAAATCTAAATCATAAATATTTTAGGCAAAGATAGAGACCAATAAATCTAATTCTATAACTTATAATTCAAATGGAAGTATAAAAGATAATGGAGGCCAAAATTGTCTTCCCAATTAGTCACTCTACTTGGGTATCTAATTTGGTACCAGTTAGAAAAATGAGTAGAAAAGTCAAACTATATCAATTTTAGGAACCTAAAAAAACTATGGATGCCTAGATATAAATAGAACAATGCTTAGATTGGAATCAGATGTATCCCTATTGGGGTTATGTATACTTGTCTAGCAGTAGAACAATGCCCAAGCTTCCCTTTATATTATTATAAAATAATTAAATCAAAATGAAACTTATAGTGTTTATCTAGATCTCTATTAAAACTCTCATAACAAGGGGAAATAATATTCACAAAATCACACACAATATAAAATTTAGAAGGGTTAATATATTGCATAATTATTTTTAAGTTTCTTTCAATACTTTGTTTTTTTATTATTTATTTCTTATAAATTTTAATTTTTTATTATAGTTAAATAAAAAATTATAGGTTCTCAAATACTTAGTAGTATTTATCCATTGAGTCTCCATTTTTTGTTTACCAATACTCCAAATCTTGAAAAATATTAGGACCTTGAGATTTTACCTAAAATTACTTTCACATTTTAATTGATTATAAGTTATAATATATTTCAAACATTTTTTAGATGAAAATGAATGTTAAATAAAACAAGAGAGATTTTTGATACATAAAAGGAATGTTAGGTGTTTAGTAAAGAGATAGGCTTTGTTTGGAATAAAATTTGTGCATGTACAATTTTTCATAACAACCTAATCAACATTTTTTGAGAAAATATTTGAGAGATCAAATCATATTATATCTAGCTTAAAAATTCATAAAGGAAGAAAAATTTCATAAGAAAATAATGGTTTAACATTTTTGGTCACATGAGTTTCCAATCAAAAAATATGGCCACACAGAATCATTCTACTAGGTAAAATTGATAATTTTCATACTTAGTAAAATTTATATAATTTTCAAAGTTGTCAAAATGAACTGTACAATTATAATATCAAAAATGTAACAACCTTTGAATATGTGCATTAAATTTCACTATATGTTTATTTCTTTAGACTCTTAACCATATTTGATTGTTTGTGTGCCAATAGTAATAACTTACATCAAGCATTGGTTCCTTGACTATTATTCTAACTTTTATTTTAAGCTTCAATTTATGAAAGTTTCATCTTGAATAATTCACAAACCATGTATTCTTACCTAATATTTCATCTTTGTGTTTTTTATGAGATATTATTTTTGTTATAGAATTACTATAAGTATCTATTATTTGGTGTTAATTTGATCATTAGAGTGAATTTCCCTTGATGAGATGTACACCACATATTGTTATTTTACCACTCAGTTAATCTAAATTTGTATACCTACAACTCATTCCTTAGAGTGATTAATCATCGATCCTAAAATGAGAAGGTGAAAAATTATTATTGGTGGTATTCATAAAACATGTATCAACATAAAATTAGTGTGCGAAAGAGGGCCTTTTGTGATTAATTTTCAACTAATGTATCATTTTATTTTGTTACTTGTTAAAATCTAAAAATAAATAAAAATATAAAATTTATAAAGTTAAAAATTTAAACATATGTCTTGGATTGGTGAATCACCCATAAACATTTTAGGTATTCAACATGATTTACTAGATGATCCTTTTAGATTTCTTCCTAATTTTAAAAACAATAGCAAAAGAATTGTTGAAGAACATATTATAACTTATATATCTTCTATGAGTGTTTTGAATGTGAAATTTGAGGATATAGCTTGCATATTATTTCCTTTTATTTTATAGAAAGAATCTTATGATTTATTTTTAGGCTTGGAACCTAATTGTATCACTAGTTGAAAGAGTTTTGAAGATCAATTTTTGTTTCAATTTGGTCAAATGATTGATGCTCATGTTTTGTTAAAAGAATTTATTATGATCAAAAGAGAATATCATGAATTAATTAAAGATTTTAATTTTAGATTTCAAATGAATTATCACAAAATTCTAATCAGTCATAGACCTTCTAAAGTATTGCTTTTAACTATATATTTTCATGCTTTGGATCCAATAACCTCCACTTTTGTGAGATTGTGTGAAGTAAATTCTTTTTTTTTTGGCTTGTGTAGAAACAATTTAGGTGGAAAATTAGTTATGATGCAAAAATAAAGGTCAAGTGGAGGATTTATTCTCTTTTCAAAGTATCGTGCCAAATAATCAAAAAGTTCAAGATCACATAATTGTTCCAACATAATCCTTTTAGTATGAGAAAGTTAATCACAAAGCTTCTAATTTTATAAATCATGATATGATTGAAGAGGAAGAAGACATTTTAGATGATGATGAATACAAAGAAATTTCAAATCTAGAAGAACATAACCAACACATGTAAGAAAAAGTTAAAGAAGATGTTTGTTTATCAGATGATTAAAATTTCAAAGACTTGGTATTTATTGAAAATCTTACTCCAAATGTCATATTTATAAATATTTAGATAAATAAATCTCTTGTTTATGTTTGGTAAGACTCTGAGGTAGATTTTTCATATACCAATGTTTATTCTAATTTTAGAATTAAGGAAGATGATTATGTAAAACACATACATGCATATTATTTTGGGTTTAAAATAAAGAAACAAAAAGAATTTTTGAAGGAATAAAAAGATGCTATTACACATTTGAGGACTTTAATTGCAAGAAGCTTAATTATACTAAAGAATGTGAGATATTCTACAAAACATTTGTAGAACCACTCTTCCAATTTTTTTGGAATTATTTTTAGATTATAGTTGATAATTTTTTATTATTGTTTTAGTTTATTTTTCATTTCAGTTAATTAGTTTTAGAAACTAAGGTCATCATGACCATTTATCCACTTCATAGAATTTATCATAGTTGATAAATGTTCACATTTATAATATTTATGGGTTACTCATGAGGTATTTTAAGCTTGAAATTAAGGTATGTGGCATAATTAAATTAAGATTATAATTGAATGAAATAAAATTATCAAATTGTTGAAAGTTGCTTTGATATTTTCATGTAAATTTTAAAATACTTTTCATTTTTAAAGATCAATTGCATATTTACATGCTAAAACTTGGATGAGAGATGATAAACATAGAAATGAATATAATTTGATAAGGATATATTAATAAAATAATTTTCCATATACTTACACCTAGACAATGGTGGTTCTAACCCTCCTTCCATCTATGTTGAAAAAAAAATCAATGGATCAAAATCATACAAACTTATGGAAGAAGTATGATTCAAGTAAAATCTATTAGAACTATAGATGCCTAGCTAAAAATAGATAAATAATTAAAGTGGAATCAGATGAATCTATGTTGGGGCTATGGACACATGAATGATAGTAGAGCAATTCCTAGGCTTCCCTTACTATTTTTATAAAATCAAGAAATCAAAATGAAACCTATAGTGTTTATCTAAATATATATTAAAAAGATAATAAAAATAGGAAATGATATTCTTAAAATCACTCACAATATAAAATTTGAGAAGGGTTAGTATGTTGAATGATTATGTTTAAGTTTTTTTCAATTCTTTGTTTTGCTTATTTCTTTCTTATAAAGTTTAAAATTTTATGACAATTAAATTAAAAATTCTAGGTTTTCAAATACTCAAGAGTATTTTTCCATTGAGTCACTATTTATTATGTGCCAATATAACCAAGCTTCAAAAATCTTAGGACCTTGAGATTTTAGATAATTTCTTTCACATGCTAATTGATTATACATTGCTAGCTAAAAAGATATATATTTCTTTTAATTTAATTTGAATTTAAAATGAATTATAATATATTTTAAATATGTTGTATGTGAAAAGGAATGTTAAATAAATGAAAAAATATTCTTAATAAATCAAAAGAATGTTTAGTGTTTAGCAAAGAGATAGGCTTTATTCAAAGGAAAAATTATGTATGTACAATTTTTCAAAAATGACTAATCAATATTTTTTGAAATAATATTTGAGAGATCAAATAAAATTAGATATGAATAAAAAAATTAATGAATGAATACAAATTTCATAAAAATGATTTTTTTTTAATATTTTTAACCACATGAATTTTCAATAAAAATATATGGCTGCATGAAATCACCCTACTAGGTAGATTTAACAGTTTTCATACCTAAATTTCTAACCTTTTCACAATTATCAAAATGGATTGTTAGAAATATTTCATGATCAAATTAGCATAGCACAATAAAATTTGATAAAGCCTAAACTTTACGTGTATATAGATAAGTATAAAGATAACACAATTATCCAAGATTTTAAGTTAAATACTTTTTCAATCAAAAGACATAGCTCCACAAAATCAGCATATCAAGAAGATTTGGAAATTTCTATACTTAACAAAATAAATTATTTCAATTTAGATAATATTATTTAAACTAAATAATATTATTTAATACTAGAAATATTTATTTAAAATTATAAAATATTATCTAAATATCATACAAATTTGGAATAAAAAGTCAATTGAATTTATTTTTAATTAGATATTAATTGTTTGGAAATAAATAAAGCATGTAATTTGAATGAAAATTCAAATGCAAGTTTTTATTTATTTTTAGTAGGGGTAAAATTATAACTATAGTTCAATATTCATGTAAGTTATGAATTAGTGGCTTTGGTCCACTTATATTTATTATTAATAATTTGTATTGAACCCATTATTATGGATGAGAATTTTGGCTATTGAAATTAATAGGAAATTTTGAGAAAAGTTCTACAATTGGTTTTGATGTACAAATCTTTTTCTTCTCAAAATTTTTAAGTTATTTAACAAGTTCCATCAATATGGTATCTTAAAATTTTGGTTATGCATGAATTATCTTTTGATGTAGTTATCCATATTATGCAGTAGCTAATCTGAATGCTTCTCTACAATAATCATAATCTCCCTTTGTAGATGTGCAATTAAAATCTCATAAACATAATAATCTTTGATTTTTTTAATTAAATTTCACTGTATTCTTGTTTCCTTAGACTCCTAAACATGTTTTATTATATATATTACAATAATAACTTGAATCAAGTATTAGTTCCTTGACTGTTTATCCAACTTTTAGTTCAAGATTTAGCTTAGAAAGGTTTTATTTTGACTAATTCATAAAACCCCTTTTCTACCCTATTATTCCCTCTTTTCTATTTTTTTAATGAGTTCTTATTTTTTAATATATAATTACTATAGATATATTTTTTTGTGTGTTAATTTGGTCACTAGAGTGAATTTCCATTTTTGAGATGCAAGTCACATGTTACTATTCCACCACTTTATTAATCTAAAACCATATACCTAAAACTCATGCCTTGGAGTGATTAATCACCAATACTTAAATGAGAAAGTTAAAATTTGTTATCTATGGTGTACATAAAAATTACATCAATAATGCCACTTTAGGATGCATCTTGATAATATTTTATTTAACTGTATTTGCATATGAGTACAACAATATATTATGCGTAGACATAAATGGGTAAATTCAAGGTATATATGAATATGACCAAGTATGTAATTGGTAAAATCATGAAGTACCTATTGATAGGCTTTGCCTTCATCATCTTGAATCATTATAATAAGTAGAACCAATTGAGGGTTTTTATCTATTCTATAGTTATATTTAAATGCTTATTAATTTAGCAAAGTAGATCTCTCTATGATAAATGATGTAGTAGTAATAGTGTTTGATGCATCATGTTGGACATTGGTATCATTGCTATCATCATAATAAGCATGAGCATTGGTTGCATGAGGAGACCTATTATTATGATAGAAGGAAGGAAGATACTTATATTCCCCCAAGTACTCTAGTAATGATTCATCATTAGATAACTCATCCAATATCAAAATCTTTGGGGAAGCATTATCATCGATCAGATGATGGTTAACCAATTTGAGCTCAATTATATAAATATTCCATATATTCTATTTTGGCCTTTTGAAAATAGGTTTTACTTTCATAATTATGCTTGTGACTTGTAAGTTTTTTTGAAAAACCCAAGCCTTTATGGATTGTATTATTTGTAGGAGAGATGAGATTACCTATGGATTTCTCATCTTTACTCAATCCTTATCCTTTGTACCCATATTTAAGCAAATATTTTTAACCAAAAATAATATTTTAGGATTATGGGGTAGGATTATCCATTTGTTAGACCATTGTAAAATGTGTGAAGGGATTGGTATCCATTGGATAGATGTAAATGAATCCATTATGATTTAATTTTAAGCATATGCTTAAAGTATATGGAACTACATATATCTCATGTATCTACGGTCATCCTAAAAGAGTGTTATAGTTCAAATCATTTGGCATAAATTGGTACAAAGTAGGTAATATGGGGGGCCCATGATAATATTCAATGTTACTTGTCCCAATAATTTTCATGAAATATTATAAAATCCTTTGATATTCATATTAGATGGTTTTAAATATAAAGTTCTAATGACAATTAAGGTGATAAAAATTACGTTGCAAATGAACCCTAAAACATTGTCCATAAGAACTCATTTTATTATTCTATTACAAACACACACTTGGATGTAGATTGTAAAATAAATATTTATAAGATGTTAACGTAGTAAATACTTATTTTCAAAGGATGTATTATGCCCAGTCCATTTTATGAAGTTAAAATAGAATCCACATGGTGGTTCCACATTCCAAGGTCATATGGTCATATGCAATGAATCCAAAAAGACATCCTTATAATGGGATGAATGGTAAAACAAGTCTAAGAGTGAAGTTTTAGCAGTAATATACTTAGATTGGGTGGTATCATGGCATGGGGAGAGTGTTTGTTTCATGCACTTCCTTTAGCGATTTGTACTAATAGGAAAAATGTCATTGTAAACATTAGAATAAGAAGAGGTGTGTAAAATTGAAGTGGATTTTTAATAAGTAGATTTGGAACCCATTATAGATTGAATTCATTTAATAATTCATGAGTCATAACAAGCAAAAACCAACATAAGGTATTGCAACATTAAATAATTAATAGAGTATCCATAATCCACATGATTTTTGGAAAATAAAATCTAATTCTTGGCAATTTTTTCTTTTTGGAAAATCAAAATTCATTTTTAGAAAAATAGAAAACCCTAAACCAATTAGGGTTTTTAGTTCAAAAATTAGGTTCTCCAGATGCTTAAACCTAAATTGGATATGGAGCCTACTATGTGTAGATAAGGTTAATAATATATAAATGAATAAGCATAAGGGTCATAAATAGATCTATAATAGGCTAATTAATTGTAAAATTTAGATAGATATATACTACATTTATTATGTTGAAGTATGCTAAAAATGGGAAGTATAACTATGCTATATATTGTAATGATAATGAAAACAAGATAATTAGCTAGTTTTGATGTTAATATAGATCTAGATTTGGAATAGGTAGGATGTAAACTGGAAGAATATTTTGTAATAATCACCAAATTTTGGATTAAGTGTGTCTATAGTTGTGGACACTTACATCAGTCTAGGGTGGTTGCATCAAAGCTACTATCTATATTATAAGTAGGTGTTTAGTGTGAAATACATTTTGAAATTAGATGTGATCACTTGTATGCTTTTGGGTTCATCTCAACTTTCATTTTGTGCATTAATATCTAGGTCATAGACTATCATTTTTTTACCAAATTGTCATATCTCGATTTTTCATTAAGAAAATTTAATTGAATATTCATTGATTTTTATAGTTGATAATTTGATTTGATTATTATTAACTAATCTATAAGTTATATGATCTTATGGGATAGTCATATTTTATTTTGATTATATGGTTGCATTTCTATGAGTTTAGTTGTAATGTATAATCTTACATTATGAGCATGCAGATTTATTATTTTGGTAGTATTTTATGATATATGTCATAATGTTATAGATTAATTACCTTCCTATCATGAGTTTTTATGCATAAGAGATTCATCCCTTAGATCATGATGGAAAGAGAGCATCATTAGAGAGGGTGACATAGATGGAGGTATTGTGAGATGATAGAGGAAAAACTAGAACCCATACACACACCACATTAATGACACATATTATATGCATAGTTTGAATGGTTAGCACTAGTACATTTTTGATGTTGTCTGTATTTAGATAATTGTTTATGCATGAATAGTTGTTTGTTAGATTAATTTATACATAAGTAGAATTAACCTCATGTGATTACATTGTGGTTGTTATAAGTAGATTTGAATGTATAATGTTATTATGTGCTTTTGTCATGATTGTTAATATGTATAAAAATGTAAATCTACATGAATAGTATCAAGTTACTATGGTATATAGACTAATCATAATGTCTTTACAATGTTTTAAAACATTAGTTTGTTATCATATCATATTAAGGAATATCAACATATGCCTTGATATATGAAGATAATAAAAGGCATAGGGACTCTATATAAAATAGTAATAACACAATGATTATTGGTGCTATAATACTATGGTGATTGGTTTAATATATGTTTGATTTACCATTTTGGAGAAAAGAATATAATAAAAATTGTATATTAGTCTAGTTACTATTAAAATCATGATGTTTTTATCATTTATAAGTTAGTAACAAATCAAATAAATAAAGTAAATTGTACTATAATTAGGAAAAAGGAAAAAACAAAAGAAAATAGACAAGATTTAAAGGAGGGCGATGAAGTTTAAAGGAGATTCATTCATTAAAAAAAAAGATAGAAAGCTAATGAAAAATAGAAACTAGATTTTACTTTAGGTGAAAAGAAACTAAAGTCATTCAAATAAAGAAAGGAATTTGGTAGCATAGGAAAAAAGGATAAGAGGAGAGCAAAAAGTGGAGAATAAGGGTGAAACATCTAAAGATAAGGAGCAAAGTGACATCGAGAAGAAAAGGAGTAGCAGGGAAAAGGAAGGAATATTTTATAGATTGTGCCATACCAGTTTAAAAGCTTGCAAGGTAGGTGATGTTATTGAATTTTGTGTGGAGTTTTTAAAAACTTGTGTGTGTTTTAACAAAAACAAAATTGAAGTATTGTTAAATTATGGACTGCTATATATGAAATTTTACTCTAATCTATTGTAAACTAAATATAATGTATGAAATGTAGTGAACTATGTTAAATAGTTAAAAATCTTAGCATTATGTGTAGTGAAGTGTATGAAGTGTAGCAAACTAAATATAAGGAAGTGTGAAAAACTATGTGTGAAGTCTATGATCTATATGTTGTAAATAATATATAGCAATGTAGACTATATAAACAAGAACAATTATTTATATATGCATATGATCATCTAATGCAATTATATTTATATATATATTGTGTGCTAAAAATAATGATTCATATATAATATGAACTGAGGTATATATAAATATTAATCAATCAATGAAAATAGATGTTTGCATATAATACAATGAACTAGGTAAACTACGTGGCTATATGGGAATAGACTGAGTATTTAATGTTATCAAGATAGTAATATATACTAAACGCTTATATCTTTTATCTACTACATGACACATAAATCACCAGGTATTATATCTTATCTATAATATATATTGGATACTAGGTATATCGTTATTTTATTGTAAACATAGAACTGAATATTTCATGGTTACCATGTTATCAGAGTGTATTAAATATTATCTTATGACAAATTTAAAACATAAAAATAGCTTAATGATATATTTGATGTATTGGTCATTATAAATATTAGAGTGATCTAAAACATAGAACTTACAATAGCTATTAGATAATACTAAGTATAATGATAGATTTAATATGAGTTGGTAATATAAAATCTTATTGTAAGCATAGATTACCCTATATCATGGTTTCATATTGTTATCTAGGTAAGATGATTACTAATTGATCTAAATGACATTTTTAAACATCCTTAAATCCTTATTAAACTAGAGCCATTGCATAGGGCTCATTGAGATCTTTATGATGGTATGTGGAACTCAGGAAATAGAGCTCATTTGCTCCAAATATGGCTGGTTAAAGTTTTGGTCAAAGTTGGTCAATTGGTGATCAACTGATGACATGGAAACTTTTTGGCACATGTAAAAAATGGGTTTTTGTATCTTCAATATTTAACAGACATAAAAGGTCTAGCTATGAGGACTTTAGCTGATGGATCCCACTTTTATGACAAAAGGGGACTCTATCACCATGATATATTAGTATAATTTTAATATTTTTAATTTTTTATATCATATTATCTTTTTTTGACAAGTGGTAAGTGAAGAATTAGTTCATGTGTAAATTATTGAGAGGTCCACATGGTAGGAATTGAGGCCACCACATGGCCTACCACCATTTACATTCTTAAGTCACAATGTTTAACCCAACACAACATGTCAACCCAACTCAGCATGTCAACCCAACTCAATAGTTCAACCCAAATCAACATGTCAATCCAACTCAATAGTGAAACCCAACTTGGTAGTTTGACCCAAATATAATGTTAGATCAAGCCATCTCACATCCATTTGAAGGTTCCCAACAATTAAAGCCTAGGTTTTGGTCATAGTAAAAGGGGTTGCAATGTAGCTGAAGCCACATCAATATTGGTTGATTAAAGCTATAAAAATTCTTTTCAAGCCTTATCCCCATGGAATGTGGGATTTAAAAATTGGCACCTATTGATAAAAGGTAAAATAGTTGGGGAGGATCAAACCCCTAATGTCTCAATCTCAGTTCTAAGCCTTTGTCATTCTACCAAAGGTGGATGGTTGGAATGTAAATGGATGTTATTCCATTTAAACAAGGATTTGGTAGATTTTTGGAGATATAGAGGGATTCGAGCCCATAACCTCTGTGCAAAAAGATAATTGTTTTTACCACTACAATTGAGAGTGAAATGGGTATATAAAGGCATGAATTTGCATTTTAATAACAATACCTTTAGATTCTCTAAGCATTGTAAGGATTTTTAAGATAAGATTATTTAGTTTTTTTTAATAAGCCTATGGATATTATGTAAAGGGCTTATAAGACACTCTTGGATGCCTTTTGGAGGATTATTTTAGAGATGTCATTAATTTATTTTAAATTATAAAGGAGTCATTCTATTGTAAAGGAAAAATGCCCATGGGAGACTTCATGTGATATATTTTATCTGAGTTTTTATAATCCAATTGTAAACAAGGTTATTTTACATTGTAAAGGAAAATGCCTACAAAAATCTCAGATAATATTTTATTAAAGTAGCCTATCACTATTATATAATTGAGTTATATTCCTTGGTGATGAGATATTGACTCATTTTTTAGAGTTGTTTTACTCTTACATGGATAATTATGCCTAGATTCTAGATATGATGCATAGGTGTTATGGATGAATGGGATATGAGTTTATGATTAGATCAAGTATTTATGTAGTCTAATTTCAATACTATTATAGATTTTTAATCCATGGATGTAAGTTTCATAAAATTTTACTTTCATATATTATGAATGGATCAGTTCATGTTTGTAGTGAGCCCAAAGATGTAGCCCTTAAAAGGTGAACTCTGTTATCACTTTGGTGTCAATGTGTCACTATTTTCCATTCTACTTTCAATTTTACTTACAATTTTAAAAGATGAATGTTTATAATGTAGAATCAATTTAAATATGGTTTTATACTCACTCTATATTGATTTTAGAAGATGATTATCTATTTAAGTATGGGGGATAATTGAGATTGATATCCATTTAAAAACTATTTGATTAAGTAAGGGGTCCCTATCAACTTATAGATTGAATTTTGGTATGAGAGTAGGTTAATTATGGTCATGTTTCTACTTTTGTCTTTCATATTCTTTTATTTGGTTTGACCATGCATAATTGGCTAGTGTAATGGAGAATTGGAAGACATTCCAATCCACTAAAAGAGGACAAGCATCTAACAACTAAAAGTCCAAAACCACTAGTCCTATAGGGATCAGTCTATAAGAGGAGAAAGCACACCATCAATAGAGGATTATGAGAGTATGTGCCAGATGATTTTGTGATGGGATCAGTCCTTCTTTCTTGGGAATCATCCAGATAAAATACCAAGCATTTTTAGTGGTGTACATTTGAGAATATAGAGTTTGGTCTTTTGATCATACTAGCATAGTTTGAGGTAAAAATGGTTTTCTATTTGGGTTAAGTAGACTTTTTAGACTTGTATAATGTTTTATAGTTGTGTATAGGGAAGTAAAAGTTATTTTTAGGATAACCATAGGTGAAGCCTCATAATCTAAGCCAATGAGAGATTAGTAGATTATTCTCATAGAATTTACTTACAGGGTGATGAAGGTATGGAAATAGATCCAGTTAGTATTGGTATTTAACACAATGCTTGGATAATCATGTTGTGTAGATTTATTTTTGGTGAAGTGACTATATTTTTAAAACCTATGTTCTTAGACATAGTAAGAAAATGAAAACACCACTTTCCATGGTAACATATGGAGAATGGCAATATGGCATTGTTCATGAAGTTGAACAAGTTTTGGCACTTTAGTTTGGGTATTAATTGGTTTTTTAAAATTTAACCTTTGCTTAACAGAATGTGTAGTTCATAGTTTTGAATGAAGATAAAACTATTCCAATGATTCTTGTCAATGAGAAAATGGATATTTACACAGTATATTGGTTGATATCCATGTTTCATTGGATAACCTTGTGTGGCTTGTTGGAAATGGAATGTAACTTATTCAAAATTGTTTCAAAACTTATCAAAAAACATGAAGTTTTGTCATTACCTCATACTAAATGAGGTTTGATGTGGTATAGCCTTATATTCAAGTTTTAGAAACCATGAAAGGGGATAACCCTTGATTTGGTTAAAATGTTTTCTTGGATAGTTCTATATTGTATTGCTAAAATTTTGATGAGCATGATATTTTTCATCATCAAAATTTTTAGGATTCCTTATTTAACAGATGAAGGAATTTTTAACCAATGTTTAAGGCACATATATACCACTTTTTATAGTGGATTTGGAGAAATCAATTAGTGGTAAGAACTTTGAGATAGGTTTATCATTCCTAGTTTATCTTCTTATGTTTATGATATTTGTTTAATGATTAATTGCAATAGATTAAAATTTTGGTAAAGAAGCTCTATTCATAGATTATTTAAGTTCAATTCTTTTAGTTTGAAAGGGATTTCATTTTCTCTCTTCACAGAAGTTTACAGAATCTAGTTGGTGATAACCTTCAGGAGAGAAACTGGTATGGGTAAACTTGTGTTATTTTACCTCATTGTTGAGAGATTACCCATATTTAAGAGATAACCCATTTGTGGAGAAACTATAACTTATTATTATAGAGAATTTGATATTTCAAAACTAGATTTACCTATAGTAGGAAATAATTTATGACAGGGTTATCATGCTTAGTATTTCTTCCTACATTTTTCATTTTCAAGATCTATTATGAAATTCTCCAAGATGGATTTGGAGTTTTGGTAATAGTCTATGGTAGTTTTTGATACTTGGAATTTCATGTAAAATGAATTCAATTTAATTCTATTATATTTTCTCATGTATATATGTTGATGTGTGCAAGAAGATGTGGATAGAAGAGATACATTACCCTTAGTTGGATAGTTGATCCCGATTGGGAACTTTTTCCCCCTATATGAAGAAGTACCTTCAGTTGCTATTGGCTCTTGTATATTTCAATCATTACATGAATATGGATTTTATAGTGAAGATAATTCATGGAAGAGGTATACCTTCAATTTTAGATAATTTAAAGATTGTGACTTTTGGAGGCTAAAAGGATTTTATGGGTAGGTTTGATCCAGAGGACATTTCTAAACATCCCTAAATTATTTCTAAACTAGAACCATTACATAGGGGTCATTGAGATCTTTTTGAGGGTATGTGGAACTTGGGAAATAGATCTCATTTGCTCTAGATATGGTTGGTCAAATTTTTAGTCAATGTTGGTCAACTAATGATGTGGCAAGTTTTGGGCACATTTCAAAAATGGGTTTGTGTGCCTCCAATCTTTTATGATCCTAAAAAGGCCAAATATGAGGACCATATCTAGTGGAGCCCACTTTTCTGATGGAAGGGGACTCTACCACTATGATATATTAGTGTGATTTTTATACTTTTAATTACACTATATTTTTATATCATATTATCTTGTGTTGACAAGTGGTAGGTGAAGAAGTAGTCCACATGAAAATTATCAAGATATCCACATGGTGAGACCTTAGACCACCACATGTCCTACCACCATTCACATTCTCTAGTCATAATTTTTAACCCAACTCAACATATCAACCCAACTTAGCATATAAACCCAACTTGATAGTACAACCTAACTCAACATGTCAACCTAACTCGGTAGTACAACCTAACTCAACAATTTGACCTAACTCGAATGCTAGATCAAGCTTTCTTAAATACATCCTAAGGTTCCCAATAACTAAAGCTTAAGTTTTGGGTGTATCAAAAGGGGTTTTGCAACATGGTTGAAGCCACATCAATATTGGTGGCTTAAGGCTATAAACAACCTTTTCAAGCCTTATCCCCATAGAATGTGGGATTTAAAACTTGGCACATACTGATAAAAGGTAAGACAATTAGTGAGAATCAAACCCCTAATATCTCAATCTCCATTATAATCCTTTGTAATTTCACTAAAGGTGGACAATTGGAAAGTAAATGGATGTTATTCCATTTAAACAAGGATTTGGAAGATTTTTGGAGATATAAAGGGATTCAACCCCATAACCTCCATGCAAAAAGATAAGTGTCTATACCACTATGCCCATGAGTGAAATAGGTATATAAAGGCATGAATTTGCATTTAAACAACAACTTTGGATTCTCTATGCATTGTAAGGCTTTTTAAGCTAAGATTATTTAGTGTTTTTTAACAAGCCTATGGATATTTTGTAAAGGGATTATAAGATAATCTTGGAGGCCTTTTGGAGGATTATTTCAAATATGTAATTAATTAATTCCAAATTATAAACGAGTCATTTTTTTGTAAAGGTAAAATGCCTATGAGAGACTTTAAATGATATGTTTTATTGGAGTTTTTATAATTTGATTGTAAATGAGGTTATTTTATATTATAAAGGCAAACACCTATAGAACCTTTAGATACTATTTTATTAGAGTAACCCATCACTATTATAGATTTGAGTCATATTCCTTAGTGATGAGATATTGACCCATTTTTAAATTTTTTTTACTCTTGCATGGAGAATTATGCCCATATTCTAGAGATGATGTGTAGGTGCTGCAAACAAATAGGAGATGAGTTCTTGATCAGATCAAGTCTTCATGCAATCTAATTTTAGTACTATTACATATTATTGATCCATGGATGTAAGTTTTTTAAAATTGTTTTTTCATCTATTATGATGGATTAGGTCATATTTTTAGTGAACCTAGAGATGTAGCCCTTAAAAAGTGAACTCTTTATCACTTTGGTGTCAATGTGTCACTATTTTCCATTCTACTTTCATTTTTACTTACATTATTGAAAGATGAATGTTTACAATGCAGAATCAATTTAAATAAGATTTTTTATTCACTTTATATTGATTTTAGAAACCAATTATCTATCTAAGTATGGGGGGATAATTGAGACTAATATCTATTTAAAATCTATTTGATTAAGTAGAGGGGTCCCTATCAATTTACAGATCACTAATTTATTATCATTTAGCCATGTAGCATAGATCTAATTAATTCTTCAATGATAATGAAACCATATACATTTATTGGGTTGAATTAATTAATTCTTTGTAAATACTGACAATTTACTTTAAATTATAAGAGTTTTATGTAAAACAAGTTGACAGAGTCAAACTAGTAATAAAATATATGGGATATATGCATGGACTACTATAAGAAAGCATGTGAGTGTTTGAATGTTATAATTAGATGGTGATTTTATATGAATATAAATAGTATATTTATTATAATAATCTATTCAGTAATATTTCAATAATATTGTTATCTTATAATTAATTGTCAATATATTTGTGTCTAGGAGAGTCATAATGATTGTTGAAATCATATGAAGTTTATGATTAGAATTATAAATGACTATTGAATTTTATATATCATATTTATATATTATTTTCTACTTATATGTGGTATGTATTATGAATATATTTAGTAAATACAAGTGCTCATATATATTAAATATGTCGATATGAGGACTTAGGTACTTGTATGCATATATAACATATATTAGTACATTGGGAGGTATGCTTATATTTATAGTTATGGTCTATCAAAAATTGTCATAGATTCTTGAAGTATAGAACATTATTTATATATGCATACAACCTCCTAAAAATATAATGAGTTTTTTAAACAAAAGATTATGTATTCATGAGAATCATGACTTTCAAATTCATGATTGGTTGTTTGTAATTGATTAGTTATATAGATGAACAATGGACTATGATATTATTGTTTTCATAAATGTATTATATTTAAATCTACCTATGGAAATTAGAAATATGCATTCTAAATATATATTATATACCTGATTGGTATAAACTATACTTGTTATGCTTATTTTTTTTTGATAAATAATATAGTGAAGATTCATTCATACGTTTGATGGACTAAATGTATGTATTTTGATTATTCTTGTGTTTATCATGTTTTATGGCTACTATTAGGAATTAATCTATACAAATATATTGGTTATATTTATATTAATCAAATATCATATTTTTGGTACTAAGTAGTGAGATGGACTTCACTATCTTACTAGGATCACTAATGCCAGATGAGAGTAATTTGATCAAGTGGTGTGTATGAATTTAACTGATCCTATAAATCAATAACTATTGAAAACTTTGGCTAAAGTAATTTTTAGTTAAACATTGTCATTTTATATGTATGATTTACATGTTTATATGATATCATGTTAGAACATATTCTTTATGGTACACTTCATATTTTTAGAAATCATATAACACTTGGATACTAGTTTGTCTCTCTAAATTCCTGCACCTTCACTATCTACTCCTTCATAAAGGGAGGTCCATCCCCTAATGGGGCATTGTGAAAGGAATTGATGGTTCATGGTTTATGTGGAAAATTTCTCAGATAATGATCTCCCTCCCAAAAATAGTACTTATTTGGAGACTAAACTTGAGAATGCCTTAAATATTGGGGTTTCAAGAAAATCATGCTCCATGGAGCTTTGCATCTTGTATCTTGTATTGTATTATTATTATTGAAACATTATTCCTAATGAATTTTAATTATTTACTTATTTATACATTGATAATAGTGGTTGTATGTTTGTACTAGCCATGGCTACAAATCTATAATTACATTCTATATCTAATTATGTCTTATTTCATCTAATGACAGTAATCAATGATAAATAGATGTTACATGCTTATTTTATAGTTAATGTAATTAGAATTTTTTTATCTATATCACTAATTAGATTATTGTGGTGAAATCTAATGAAGTATGCATTGATTAAATTTAAAAAAAACATCATGTTATTCTAAGTAGACCTTAGTGGGGATGTTACATGTGGTATCAGAGCTATGGATCAAACTCTAACACTTAATGAGTCAACTAATATTTTTGTATCTTTATATTTACTAGAAAGGAGAATGGTAAAATTTAGAGTATCCAAAGAGGTTCCTTTAAACATTAATGATAATAACCCTCCATTTGATCCTAATCAAAGTTTTCACTGAGGAAGCAACAAAGTTGGATCAGATTCTTGTAACTATGAATGAAACCAAGGACTAAATTTTAGCCTTAGAATAGGAAGTTCATGACCATGAAGAGGAAGTACATTATGATGTACCAAAATAGCATCTTTTTGAGTAGGAAAAGGATGCCAAACATTTATCATCAAGATAAAAGAGATGGACGAATCTAAGTAACCCTCCCTTGAAGATTATCCATTCCTTTGGAATTTTTAAGATGTGTTTTCAAAGGAATTACTAGTATTGCCTCTTAAACAAGAGATTTATTTCTCTATTGATATCATACCTAGATGAAAACCATAGTTTAAGGTACCATACAAGATGACAACCACTAAATTGGTTGAATTAAAGGCTCAACTCTAGGAATTATTATCAAAAGGGTTGATCAATTTAAGTGTGTCACCATGGGGTACACTAGTTGTCTTTTTCAATAAGAAGGATAGTAATCTTTGGATTTGCATATACTATAGAATATTAAATAAGGAAACTATAAAAAACAAGTATATTCTACCTCATATAGATGCTCTTTTTGATTAAATTCAAAGGGAAACAATCTTTTCTAAGATTGATCTTAGAGCAGGATACCATCAACTAAGGATAAGGGATAAGTATATTCCAAAAATAATGTTTAGAACTTAATATCAGCACTATAAATTCATAGTGTTACCATGTGGGTTTAAAAATGCTCTAGTAGCATTAATGAATCTCATGAACAGTCTATTCAGAGATTATCTAGATCATTTTGTTTTGGTCTTTCTTGATGACATTATTATATACTCTAAGAATGAAGAGGATCATCTTCAATATCTAGAACTAGTTTTTCAATGGTTACAAAAGCACAAGTTGTATGGTAAGTTATCTAAGTTCAAATTTTTTCCAAGATAGAGCTTAATATCTGAAACATATTATCTATACAGATAATATTTTAGTAGATATAGTAAAGATAAGAGCCATTATAGAATGGCTAACATCAAAGAATGTGTATCAGGTAAGAAAATTCATAGGATTAGTGGGCTATTATATGAATTTCATTTTGAATTTTCATAAGATAGATAATCTAATTACTTCTTTGAAATGAAAGAACCAAATTTTTATATGGTAAGATAAGTGTGAAGTATTTTTTTTTTAGGAATTGAAAATAAAGATTACTTTAGCACCAGTGTTAAGAGTTCCTAACCCCAATGGTCAAATTTTAATAATCATATATTAATTAGGGGATGGAAAAGGAGGAGTCCTTATGCAGGATGGTGTAGTGGTAGCTTATGAATTAAGGAATCTAAATCCTTATGAGGTAACTATGATCCTCATGACCTATAACTTGTATAAATAGTGCATGCTTTGTGAGTTTAGAGGCATTCTTTTTTGGGAAAACCATTTGAGCTAAAGACTAATAAATTTGGACTTAAGTACATATTTACCCAACTAAATTTGAATGCTCATTAGATATTTTGGCTAGATTTCTTATCTAGATTATGATTTCTATATCAACTATATCAAAGATAATGAAAATAAAGTAGTTAATTCCCTAAGTCATAGGAGGTACATAAAAATCATGGATACTATTAGGAGTACTTTTAGGGATTGAATGATTGAATTCTCACCAAGAGATGAATTCTATGATTAGGTTAGGAAATAATTATTTAGGAATGCCCAAAATCCTAAGTATAAAGGATTCAAATAAGAGAATGATGGTTTTTGTGATATAATGGAAGGATGTATTCGCTAGATCAAGATAAAGTTAGGATCACAATACTAAAGTAACTTCACAATTCCCTATATTTAAGATATTCAAGAGTAAATAATCTTATGGTAGAGCTTAAATAATTTTATTTTTGGAAGGACATCAATAAATATGTAGTGGACTTTGTGTCATGTTGTCTAGAATGTCAATGAGTGAATGTTGAAGATATGCATATAGATGGATTGTTATATCCACATCACATACCAAAATATAAGTGGAAGGTGATCAATATGGACTTTGTCGAAGGTTTATCATTGTCAAAAAATAGAAACAATATGATCTTTGTTGTAGTTGATAAACTAACCAAGGTAACTCATTTTATACCAAGCAATTTGATAGATGGTTCACCCACTCTTGCAAAGAAATTTGTAAAGGAAGTGTATTGGTTGCATGGGTTTCTAAAGAATATTATTTTGGATCATGATCTAAAGATGACTTCTATATTTTGGGTAATTTTGAATTCAGATTTGGGTATGTAATTAAACTTTAAAATTGCATATCATCCAAAGATGGATGTATAAACTAAGTTAATAAGGTGTTAGAGGATATTCTTCATATGTATTTCATAGATCAGTAGTACAAATGGGAACATTATCTTCCATTGATTGAGTTTGCTTACAATAACTCATACCAATTAGCTTTGAAGATGGCAACATTTGAATCATTGTATGGAAGAAGGTGCATGACACCAATCAATTGGGATAAGTTAGAAGACAAGGTAGTATTTGGACTTGAGATGCTTATATAAATGGAAGATTAAACTAGAATAATCAGGTAGAGATTGGTAGAGGCCAATGATATGAATAAGAGTTATGTTGATCTAAAGAGAATAGATAGGTAGTTCTTAATAGGTGATAAAGTATTATTACATGTTAAGCTACAAAAGAGCTCGATTAAATTTGGGAAGTCAACAAAACTTTCATCAAGATATGTTAGACCCTTTGAGGTTTTATAAGTGGTCAAAAATATAGTGTATAGGATTGCATTACCACTATCCCTAACTCTATTACATAATGTCTGCCATGTTTCTTATCTTAAAAAGTATATATTTGATCCTCCACATGTGTTGGATTGGAATACTTTACAAGTTCTATATCATGGGGTGGTCATGGTAGAACCAATCAGAGTAATTGACACTCACAAACATTGTTTGCATAATAGAGAGATGTCATGGTGCAAGGTCTTGTAGGACCTAATATTCTGAGGATAGTGCTACTTAGGAGGACTATAATGAGTTCTACATGTAATTTCTTCATTTATTTACCTAATTTGATGTTTTATACTATGTTATCTTTTTGTTGAATAATATTTTTAATTCAAAACTTATGTTTGAATAAGTTTCATTAGGATGATGACCAACTTTAGGGGGAGGGATGTTACATCTCAATTTATCACTAAGAAAATTTACTTGATAATTTGATTATATTATTATTAAGTAGTTATAAGTCATATGCTATTATGGCACAATTGTATGTTATTTGAATTACATGGGTGCATTGCTATGAGTTTAGAAATATTGTATATTCTTACATTATGATCATGTTGATTTATTATTTCAAAAATATTTTATGATATATTTCAAGATGTTATGGACTAACTACCTTCTTGTCATGAGTTTCAACATAGGAGAGATCATCCCTCAGAGTATGATAGATGAAGATAATCATTAGTGAGGGTGGTGTAGATGAAGGTGTTGGGGGATGATAGAGGAACAAATATAACCCATGTACACACCATGTTAATGACAAACATTATATGCATATTTTTAATGGGTAGCACTAGTACATTTTTGATGTTGTCTACATTTAGATAATTATTTATGCGTGACTAATTATGTGTTAGCTCAATTTAATTCTTAAGTATAATTAACCTCATTTGATTATGTTTTGATTGTTATAAATATATTTGGATGTATAATGTTACTATGTGATTTTATCATGATTGTTAATGTTTATGAGAATATAAATGTATGTGAATAGTATCAAATTATTTTGGTATATAGAATAACCATAATGTCTTTGCAATGTTTTAAATCATTATCTTGTTATCATATTGTATTTGAGAATATCAATATATGCCTTTATATATAAAGATAAAAAGGCATATAAGTCTATAAAACATAGTAATAACACAATTATTATTGGTGTTATAATACTATGGTGATTGGTTTAATAGATTTTCTATTTACCATTTTAGATTAAAGAATATAATAGACTTTGTATATTAGTTTGGTTATTATTAAAATCATGATGTTATTATCATTTACAAGTTAGTAAAAAATAAAATAAATAAATCAAATTGTATTATAATTAGGAAAAATAAAAACACAAAAGGAAATAGAAAAGATTTAAAGGAGGGCGATGAATTTTAAAGGAGATTCATTCATTAAAAAAAGAGAGAAAGAAAGTCAATGGAAAAAGGAAACTAGATTTTGATTTGGGTGAAAAGGAAATAAATTCATACAAATAAATGAAGGAATTTGTTAGCATAGGAAAGAAGGATAAGAGGAGAGCACAAAGTGGTGAAGAAGGATGTAGTGTGTAAAGAGGAGTAGAGTGAATTGGATAATAAAAGGAAAAATAGGGTGAAGGAATGAAGATTTTATAGATCATGCCATACCAGTTTAAAATTTTTTAAGGTATGTGATGTTATTAAATTTTATGTGGATTTTGCCAAAATTTTTGTGTTCTAACAAAAACAAAACCTGAGTATTTTTAAATTATGGACTATTGTATATGAAATTGTACCCTGATCTATCATAGACTAAATATAATGTATGAAGTGTAGTGAACTATGTTAAATAGTTAAATAGCTTAGCATCATATGCAGAAAAGTGTATGAAGTGTAGCAAATTAAATATATATATATATATATATATATATATATATATATATATATATATATATATATATATATATATATATATAAGTTACATCTTTGATTCATACTCCAAGTTACATCCATTATTTTTATATATATCACTATATGTTACAATGTCATATAGAATAAAAGAATAATGTAACATATCATTAACCTCATATGATGTGGTAGGATATAATCTATATAAATATATTAGGTTGTTATATCATACAATGTGATAAGAATATAATCCATGAAATATAGATATATTGATAGGGATTACAATCCAATAAGGATTATGCATTATATTCATTATCTAAATATATTTTTATACTTTATTTGGAAATCAAGTTGATTAGGCAATATATATATATATATATATATATACATACATACAAGTATGTAGGTTTATCAAATTATATATAGTGATATACATGGGTGATCTGATTATGATAAAAAGTGGACTATATAAACAAGAACATCGATGTATATATGCTTAAGATCATCTAATACAGTGATATTTTTATATATTATGCACTAAAAAAATCAATTCATATATAATATGAACTAAGGTATATATATTAATCAACCTGTGAAAATACATGTCTGCGTATAATATAGTAAACTTGGTAAACCACATGGCTATATGAGAAGGGATTGAGTATTTAATGTTATCAAGATAGTAATCTATACTAAATACTTATATTGTCATCTACTATATGGCACATAGATCACCATGTATCAAAGATTGTCTATAATAGATATTAGTTACCAAGTATATAATTATACTATTGTAAGCAAAGAACTAAATATTTCATGGTTACCAAGTTATCAGTGTATTGAATATTATCTTATAATGGATTTACAACATAGAAATAACTTAATGATATATTTTATGTATTAGTCACTAGAAATATCATAGTGATCCAAAACATAAAAGTTATAATAGCTGTCAGATAATACTAAGTATAATGATGGATTTAATATGAGTTGGTAATATATAATCTTATTACAAGCATATATTACCCTATATCATGGTTTCATATTATTATCCAAGTAAGTTGATTACTAATTTATTATCATTTATCCATGTAGCATATATCTAATTAATTATTCAATGAAAATAAAAACATAGATGTTTATTGGTTGAAGTAATTAACTCTTTGTAAAGACTAGAAACATATTTTAAAGTACAAGATATTTATGTAAAACAAGTCGACGGAGTCAAACTTGTAACAAAATATATGGGATAATATGCATGGATTGTTATAAGAAACTATGTGAGTGTTTTAATGTTATAATTAGATGGAAATTTGATATTTCTATAAATAGTCTATTGACTATAATAATCTATTCATTAATATTCTATAAATATTAATATCTTATAATTAATCATCAATGTATTTTGTTTCTCGAAGAGTCACAATGATTGTTGAAATCATATGAAGTTTTTTATTAGAACTATAAATGACTATTGACATTTATATATCATATTTATATATTGTTTGAGTACATATATGTGGTACATATTATATATTTAGTATATACAAGTTCTTGTATATATGAAATATGTCAATATGAGGACTTAGGTACTCGTATGCATATATAGCATATATTAGTACATTGGAAGGTGTGCTTATATTCAATATTTATGGTCTGTTAAAAACTAACCCATATATTCCTGAAGTATAGAACACTATTTATATATGCATATAACCTCCTAAAAATATAACAAGTTGTTTAAATAAACAAATTATGTATCTGTGATAATTATGACTTTTGTTATTATGACTAGTTGTTTGTAATTGAGTAGTTGTATAGATTATCAATGGACGATGATATTATTATTGTCATAAATGTATTATATTTGAATCTACTAATAGAAATTATAATTATGCATTCTAAATATATGTTATATACCCAATTGGTATAAATCATACTTTTTATTTTTATTATTTATGTGATAAATAATATAGTGGAGATTCATCTATATGTTTGATGGACAAAATTTATGAATTTTTATTATTTATGTGTTTATCATGTTTTATGCCTGTAGTAGTAAGTAATTTTTATAAATATTTTGGTTATATTTATAATAACCAAATCTCATATTTGTGGTATTAAGTAGTGAGATAGACTTCACTAGCTTACTAACATCACCAATGCCAGATGAGGATAATCTGATTAAGTGGTGTGTATGAATTTGACTGATTATAGAGATTAATAACTATTAAAAAAATTAGACAAAGTAATTTTTATTTAAAAATTATCATTTCATATGTATGATATATATGTTTGTGTGATATCATGTTAGAACATATTTCTTAATGGTACACTTCATATTCTTAGAAATCATATAACACACGGGTATTAGCTTGTCTCTCTGGATTCCATCATCATCACTATATACTCATCCATGAAGGGAGGATCATTCCATAATTGGGTATTATCTAAGGGATTGAAGGTCTATATTTGGTGTGTAAAAGTGCTCAGATGATGCTCTCCCTCCCCATAATAGTATTTATTTGGATACAACACTTGAGATTGCCATAGATACTAGAGTTTTGGAAAACTCATGATCCATGGATCCTTGAATATTATATATTGTATCATATTATTACTATTTCAACATTATTCCTAATGAATTTTAATTATTTACTTATTTTTACATTGATAATAGTGGTTGTATGTTTGTACCAGCCATGGATGGAAAGTTGTAATTACATTCTATATCTAGTTATGTCTTGTTTCATCTGATGATAGTAATCAATGAGAGATAAATGTTACATGATTATTATATAGTTAACATAATCAAAGTGTTTTATCTAGATCAATAATTATATTCTCATGGTGAAATCTAATGAAATATATGCTAATTAAATTTATGAAAAAAAAATCATGTTATTCTAAGTAGATCCTAGTGGGGATGTTACACAAATGATCAAAACCTTAGTTATTCAACTTCATAATGGTTGTGGAAAAAATGGTTTAGTAGTAACATAATGTTTATTTGACCCAAATAACCCTCTATCAATTAACATTACCTACATAGTCAATACTCTGAAGAGGGCCTTAGAATTACGTAGTTCTCCCAAATGTATTGGGTTGTGTGTGAGTAATGAAATATGTAATAAGAAAGTACAAGAGTGACCTATCTTGTAACATAGAAAATATATATCTTAGGCTGATTCTTCAGTGATTCAAACCTATATGTGTGTTCTACGTATGACTGATATGGAAATAGGAGAAAATATGAAATACTTTTACTCAATTAAATGCTCTTTTAACACTCTTTATTATAAATTCTAGGTCCATGATAGGTGAAGAATGAACGAGGGTTCATCTTATATGTATAACAGTGATATTAGAGAATATATCTCATAATAACACTTAGGATAACCATTAAGATACATTTAATTTGAAAATTAGATGACTTTAGGGCATTTGACACTTGTATCAGAATAGGACACCTACGTTGATGTAGTTATCTATCCAAGATGTAAGTGTCCAAGGAGTAGGAAATTAGGTAAAAATTTAGAACTTGTAGAGGAATAAGAATATTATGTTTTAAATATTATGGTCAAAATAGAAGGCCTAAATCATCAATATAAGAATAGTCAAACCAAGAGATAGGCTAAGGGGCACAAGAGAGATAAGATACAAGACTTGTAGAAGTAGGAAAGGCTATAACTAAGAGGAAAAACTAAGGTATGGGTTTTCCATGTCTAAAATATTGAGGCGATATATATCTCATAAATATCATCTAAAAGAGGAGATAATCAAGAAGATCATACATGAGTAAGTAGATAAAGTTGTCATTGAAAAAGTTATGAAAGCCAAAGATGAACAAGAGAAAATGATCTAAGATGAGGGTGTTAAGACTCCTCATGTAGTCATAGGCCATGTCCAAATATTATAAACTCAAAGAACTCCAACATAGTATAAAGAATAAATAACTAGACCAACATAGGCTATAGGGAGTGAAGTATAAGTGCAACCATTAAGGACTTATACAAGTTTAGGTTTGGTTCAAGGAGAGGCCCACGAGGATGCATAAAAAGAGAAATATGATTCTATTAAGTCATGGTAGATGTATATCCTAACTATGATTAACTATGTTCACTATTCTAATCACACATATAAGACACTAACTAATGACCTTTGCGGCTTTTATGACCCACCGAGCTATCTATTTAAGCCCAAAAAGTTGTTCTTGATGCTTCTCAATTGTTGTTTGTGAATAAAATTGAAGGTATTTATACTTTTCAAGAATCTATAATGTAGAAGACATTTGAGATGAAGGAATAAAATACCTAATTGCATGAAGATAAAACTAATCTATATGAGCAATTTGTCAAAGAAAACAAGTTGATTGATGACACCAATCAAACACTAGTTCAATAGGTTTTAGGGGACCAAGTCATGTAAGAGGAGAAGCAATTCAAAATATTTCTTATGAGGTTATCTGAGGATTGGGACTTAACACAACACCTATACAGCATAAAATCCCAAGACTAGGAAATTTAAATCAAAACAAAAGCTATATTTGATTTTTTAGAAGAGTATGATCAAGTTATAGAAATCATTATGCACTAGGATGAATAGCTTTCTAGGAAGATGCTAGAATATAAGGATAAAAAATAATATGCATGGAATGATATTATATTGGATCAATTTAAATTAGATTAATCAAAGGTGATAATGGAGATCTAAACATCACCGATTAAAATTGACAATGATTTGCATGAGTATCTCACTTTGAGAGATAATTCAATGGCCAAAATACATACTTGGGAGCTAGAGATCCTCCACATCATGTTTTTAGATGTTAAAACACAAAGTTATGTCAAGTGAATGTAGGATTTTAATAAAGACATCCAACATAAGGTTACTCAACAAAATCTAATTATTGAAGTTATCGCTACTAATGACATTAAAACTATGATACAAAGTCAAGCTCTTTTTTTACGTGTTATTTAGTTTTGATAGGGATGTCTTAGATGATCATAAAAATTACAATTAAGATCTCAAAAATATTAATAACTTAATCTAAGAGATCTCAAATTATCCTTAGTACTTTCCACCTGCCTAGCTTATTCATATCCTCTATGAAAATAAGGATTATCAAGTCACACAACTTCCTACTCCATAATTATCTACTTCATATCAGCCTTTGCATCCTCATATGCAACTTCCTTAGTAGTTACCTAGTCATCATAAGTTGGACCTTATATAGCCTCATAAAAAATCTTTGAGAGTGGTGTTAGGAAGGCTCAAAACCCATAAAATGTGGCTTCTTGACTATGTCAACATATTAAAAACCCATAACATGTGGTACACTAGTATGCTACTTAGTCAAAAACATGAAAGGGAACTAATTAATATGTAATAAGTAAAAATTGATAAATGAAAATTCAAGATCAACTATGATAATTGTTTCTTCCAACTCAACTTAGAGTAACTCGATCAAATCCAAAAAATTATACTCTAATAACATCTTTATCTCAAGATGAGATAACTTGTAAGTCTAGAAAAGTGTTAGTAAGAGATATGAAGTATAAGTCGCATGAATATTTTTGTAATATATAGGTGAGATGTGTAATACATAACATATTTTTATAATTTATGGTCTCATGTATTAATTTTAATATCATAAAATTTTAATGGTCCTTTTGACCTTGAAGATGAAAAATCATGAAAACAAAGAGTCATAGTCTCATAAAAACATTATTTATACTTTGTTTTTGTAAAATAAGCATTTAAACATAAAAATTATGATGTAATAGATATTAATATAAGGTATTCCATAATTCCACATTTTGTTTCACATCATATTATTTTCAAGTATAAACCATAATTGAAATTGATTATGTCTTCCTTGTGATTGAATGTATCCTCATTACTATTTATCACTAAATTCCCTAAATGATAAATGATAGTAAATGATATTAAACAAATATTGGCATATAAATTTGACCTACAATTAGCTTTAAACTATTCAAAAATTCCTATAAGTATTTAGAGTCCTATCACAACATCGTAGAGCAAAATAATTAGCATGTGCTAATGAGTTATAACAAGAACCATTGCTAACAAGGAGGTTATGATAATCATGAAAATCACCTCCTTTGTGGTGTTGGTAGGACAAGCTGAACAATAATATATGATAAGGTATAATAATTAAAGGGTTATTCATTTGAAGGATATTCATACAAATACCCTTGGTGTACAAATTTCAATCATTTATTTAATGTGGACAATACTACATCCATATATGAGTCCATGGTCAATAAAAGAGTAAGTTATAGTGTATATGATTAGGAATTACTTGAAATATGGTGGTAAATGTCTTGGATACTACAGTCACATCCAATGTTATTATTTCAAGTACCTCAAGTATCATAAAATATTATTATATGTTTATCTAAATTTTGGATATTATCCATGATAATTCCTAATGCTTGTAACAATGTTATACTAAAAATGTTTAACCTGAACCTTTCTCTACTAACACTAAATTAACTCCATTTGTTAATTATTTTGATTAAATATATAATGAAAGATTTTTTTTATTTCAAGATAAGTATAAAAATATTCTCAAGGGAAAAAATATTAAGATCATTAAGGTTTTTTATAATTTTTCTATGTTTTTGTTGGCCAAATTTGTCCCACATACCAAGCTTCTTTCTTAGATAGAAAAGGTGAGATGAGTCTCTGATGGAGAAAAGATCAAGTGGCTTAAAAATGGTTCCATAAAAGCAAATGAAGGGTCTGAGTGGGTTCTCACATGTTTCAAGCATTCAAGAGCATGAACCAAATTGAAAAAATCTTGGAAATCCATCAAAGCCTTGAAGGAATGATCAAAATATTAATTATGCAAGCTTAAGGACTAGATCATCACTAGGACATCTTCCAAAAATGAATAGACCAGATCACTTGAAAATGAACCTTAGGAAGCCTCACAATACAAATTATTGTAGTGCAATGGATTCTTTCATGGAAGGAAAATGCTCTGAAAATTTCAAATCTACATGAGCTTCTTAGCTCAAGTTATGATCATTCAAAGTTGGGCCTACAACATAAGATGTTTGCACTAATGTCAAGTTTGAGCCTTAGTAAATATCCATTTAGGTGTAAATAATTAGGGAAAGGTGCATGAACATCATGAAAAATCTCATAGGTCATCTCACTTGAAAATTTTGTAAACAAACTTATAAATCTCCCAGAACTGGTGAATCAAGCATAATCCTTTTAGTATCAAGAACATCTCTTACAAATTTGGTGCCTCCATGACCTTTTCACTTCCAAATCCAAGCTTTCAAATTTAGTAAAAAAATGAGAGACATTCATTCAGATGTCAACTTAAAATATGTGAAAAACCATTAGGGTCTTGAATTTGACATTATGGAGACATCAATGATGGTCACATGAATATCAAATGATGGTCATGTGAATGTCAAATTCGACCATGGTGAATAGCCATTTGTTTTCAAATGAAAGATATTCCAATAATTAGAACTCAATCATACCAATCAAGATTGATGGTGTGATATGAATCAAAAGGTTAAGGAGTTTGAGAGGCCACCATGTGGCCTAAGTGAATAAAGTAATAGACTAACAATAGTATCTTGAGATTAATGTGTGATTGATAAGTGGCATGAGAAAATTCAAGTTGATAGAAGATCAATGGAGTGTGTTTAATTGTGTAAATAAAGATATACTATGGGAAAGAAGTCAAGAAGTCAGTGAGTATTTATGAATCTAATAGGATTAAAGATAGGTTAGAGAATTTTGATTGGCTCAGGCAATATTTGATGGATAAAGTCAAACAAGAAGTCAAACTGAGAACTAGTTTTTTATGGAGGCAAACAAGTCTTATAGGGTCATTATTTTGCCTTTAAATCTTAATCCAAAACCATGTAATGTTACAATGATGTGGCTAGGGTGATAAAAAACATAAGTTACCACCATTAAGGCCAAATATGGACCCCTGGTTCATAAATTTGTGGCATGCATGATTCATTCTATGACTGTGTTCACCATTTTTTAGAAGGACTTGTGCATATGGTGAATTGTCAATTATTACAATGATAGAATGGGTATTTTTATACCTAATAAGATATATGACAAGGATATGCTATCTTTAGGTCTGTATTGACATAAAAAATATAGGAAAACCAATAATCTTAGATTGGTTTTCTATCTATAGAGTAGACCTATGATCCAAACATGGAAATGGAGAAGATATGTGATTAATGCAAAGGGTCTCATCTATCCACATGGCTCTATAATTCATAAAATAGGTACTAAATATCATTCTTTGCATGGCTCTATCAGTTTCAAGATTTGAGGATTTGATCCTCATGAATAATTCAAGTGGGGTTTGGGTCCCAAGGTGGTGAGTTAGTGGTTGAAGAAGCAGTTGGGGCATTGATTTCATTCAAACAAACTTTGTCATCATGTAGAATAAACCCTTATCTTCTAATGGATATCTTAGCCAATGAGAAGGAACTCAAGGATTATTTGGACAAAAGGAGGTTAGCTTTTTGATAAGGATGAATCCTTATTGAAGAAAGGCTTGTGTATAAAAAATAACTAATGAACTACCACCATGATTCTTGATGACTAAGACCACTTCTCCACTCTCCAACACATTATTACCTTCTCTCTCTCTCCCTTTTTGCTATATATAGAGGCTTTGGAGCCTAAAAAATGATCCATCTATTCCCTCTCTAGGACATGGTTAGACTCTACTAAGATTGAGCTTGTAACCTCTTGAGATGAATACAAGATTGTTTTTAGTTTTCATTGTTTTAGTATAGTGTGTAAATATTAGTTTTACTTGCATATGTGGTAAAAATATCTCCATTTTTAAGTCCTGATCTCACCTACTAGTTGATCTTGTTATATAGGTCATGTTTAGTGTTCAAATATCTTTTGATTGAGGCTTTCATGTGGATATATTGACTTGTTAGTGTCTTCATTTATACCTCTCCATCGCTTCCCTTAGATTTTGATCATTTGGTGAACCTTTGCGTGAAACATTGATGTATGATAGATACTTGGAGTCCTGGATCTATCCTTTTGATTGTCTCATTATTTTTTAATAGAAGTTCAAATGGAGTGGATCAACCATCTTTTAGGTGCATTACCATTGTTAGCTTAGGTTTCCATTTCAATTTCTCTCTCTCTCTCTCTCTCTCTCTCTCTCTCTCTCTCTCCACCACCGCTTTTCCCTGGTCTTTAGTAGGTTTTAGTAGTGGAAATGAGCTAAAATGATGCATATGAGGAGATAAAATATTTTAAAATCCTAAAGTTTTGACCCCATTATAGGATACCCATAGCTTGGGTTCAGTCCCATGTTGAGCTAGATTTGAGTAGAGGACCTAAATAATATCTTACCTAGCTAGGGTGCAATCTAGAACTCTAATGGTTCTGGCACACCCAATGGGATAATGGTCTAAAAGAGTGGGAAGATCATGGTATGTCTTTCCTATAATCAGTTTTTAGAAGTAAGAAAGTTAGCATCAATGGTGACTTTCAGTCAAAGCTTCTAATTATGAGTAGATGAGGTATGTCTCATTGTAGATTTTAGTCAATTCTTGCATCTCAGTTGGAATATGAGGCTAATATGAATAGATATGGTGAATATCCCTATTATCCACCTCCTTATCAATAATCCCAATATCATTCTTATGATACTTATTATCAAGGTCATGAATCTTACCTTCCCCATCATAATATTTCTCCTTACCAACCCCATGATGAGCTATCCATACAAAACTTAAGTGAAATTAAGTAAACCTCGACAAGCATGCACTAAAATTATGCTCACAAAAGTATTATGGCCAAGAGGTCTCTACTGACTATATCCATAATGTGATAGAGTTATTATATCAAGTGAAAGAAGAATAAGCACCTATTGAGAGAGAAAATTGGAACAATTTCATAGTGAGATGATTGATGTAAGTGGTTACATTTAAAAAATTGAGGATACACTAAAAAGGCTTAAAGAACAATAATTATAACCCCATCAACCTTATGTATATTGATATAAGCTACCTCAACCTTCATATAAGCCACCCATCCTTCCTAGAAATCTATCTAAGAGAATTATAAAATAAATAAGGGGACTACTATTGAGCAGCCTATTGTTGAGATCCAAGACCCCATTCTTCTTTAAGAACCCCTTAAAAGGTCCTTAAACTTTCCAAACTAGAATCATGTGGTGAACTTAGGTGGTGGGAAAAGTGAGATAGAATCTTCTTATGTTCCTTATCTTCATAAAGCCATTGCCCATATTAAAGAGAATTTATTCCAAGAGAATATAAATAGATAGATCAAAGAGTTGGAGCTGAAGATAGAGGAGGAGAACCAAAATCAAAAGGGTAAAGAAGAACCTCTATGTTTTCCATCTTGGAACCAAATCATGCAATCAAGAAAATCCAAATTCATTAAATCCCCACCCCTCCCTCCTCAATAATATAGGTCATTTCCATCTTGTAAATCCATCCAAATTGGTATGCAAAATAAGGAGGAAGTGGTGATTATGGAATTCAAATGAGAGACCATTCCACCTTCACTCCTTTCCCCTAAAAATACTAGAGCCTTTCCTTCATGGAGAGCCATTGAAGAAGTAAATCAATAGAGAGAGGAGGTGGAGGTGATTTAAGAAGAGAAATTAAATGATAAAAATATGTTACATATGGTAACTTCTATAGACATCTATCATCTTGTTGAATATTTTCAAGGGTCTACTATGCCACTCTTTGAGAAAGAACCTCTCCTTTATGAGGCAAATCAATAAGATGTAGCTAAAGAGATAGAAAATAATGATGACTTTAATGAACAAGAAGAGGAAATCATTATTGGAACACCACTTGGTAAAATTGAGCATGTTTCAACCTTTCATAAGGCTAAAGAAGATGAGTTGTAGGAACAAGTGTAAGTTGGAGATGAGATCTAATAAGAAGAAGTCTTAGATGTGTATCAAGAGGTTATTTCTCAAGAACTTATTGATAAAAGATCAGCTATTTAAAATAAAGAGTTTTCTAAAGATCTTGGGGTAGTTGATATAGATCAAGTGCAGGATCATCTTTTTTTGGAAGGTATCCATGAAGACAACTCACATAAAACCATTACTGAGATAAAGAACATTCTTAAATAATAAGACCACTGGCAATATTTGTATCATGATTTCATGAGTGATATTGATGGAATTCAGATGGTAGACCTAGATAATGAGATATTTAAGTAGGTTAAATCCTCATCTAAGGATTTCATTAATGTTTTAGAGCTTTAAGAAGGTAGTGCTACTTTGGAAATTCCAAAGCAGAATGAGAAGGTTGGTCTTGATGTGAGAGGACCCCATGAGGGATTGGTAAAAATTGAAGTCATGGATGAGTTTGAGATATATCTTATTGAAAAGGATCAAGATTATGTAGATTATACAAAGCTCTTAGATAATCTCAAAAATATTGAAGCCAAGAAGAAGCCTAGTCTTACTGAACACACTATGGAAATACATAAGATATGTTTTATTGAACCACCATTAGAGGTCATAGATGAGGATCCATATGAAAAAGTTGAGACTATCTAGATGCACATAGCTGACATATTTGGAGCTACTTAGATCTTATTGAACATCATTCTAATGAAGTTGGTAGATACAACAATGAAGAAAGAGGCATCAAGGCCAAAGGTCAAAAATATATATGCCTCATTCAACCCCTCATCCCATGATGTAAATGAATTTTAAAACTTTCCTTTTAATCCAGGAGGGAAGGTACATATAGTTTTAAGCTATACATATTAGGATAGATTTAATAAAATTCTTCCAAGTGTTGTTCTAGTACATTAGGTTAGTGGTCCTTACTTTGGTAAATAGTTTCCCTTTTATTCTATTTTCCCCTTCATTAAGTGCCTTAGGAACATTGTGTTGTTTATTAATTTTTATCCCTATTTTTTCAAGAGAGATTAGAGAGGAAAATAGGTCTAAATCTAGGTTGATATGTTAAACTAGAGAGGATACTTCATACCCATTAGACTAGACAAGACATCATGGTCTAGGTTCTTTTGAGTAGATAGACATGTAAACCCTATGAGTCACCAAAGATGTTGGACAAATTTGGCCCACATACCAAGATTATTACTTGGATATAAAAGGTGAGTTGAGTCCTTGATGGAGCAAAGATCAACTGGCTTAAAAATGGGTCCATAGATGCAAATGGAGGGTTTAAGTGGGTTCTCACATTTTTCAAGTATTCAGGAGCATGACCTAGATTGAAAAAATATTGGAAATCTATTAGAGCTTTGAAGGAATGATCAAAAGATTAATTTTGCAAGTTTAAGGACTAGACTATCACTAGGACATATTCTAAAAATGAATGGACCAACTCACTTGAGAATTTTATAAATGCAACTCAAGAAGCCTCACAAGCCAAAATATTATAGTGCCATGGATTTTTTATGGAAAAAACATGCTCTATAAATTTCAAGTCTATAGTAGATTCATATCTCAAGTTATGAGCATTTAAAATTGGGTCTAAAACATAAGATGTTCATGCTAATGTCAAGTTTGAGCCTAAGCAAATAGCCATTTAGGTTCAAATGATCAATGATAAGAATGAAAACATCATGAAAAATATCGTAGGTTAGCTCACTAGAATATTTTATAAACACACTTATAAAGCTCCCAAATCCAACAAATCAAGTGGGCACAATCCTTTTATTATCAAGAACATCTCTTGCAAATTTGGTGCCTCTATGACCTTTTTACTTCTAGATCCAATCTTTCAAAGTTGGTCAAAAAATGGGAGAAGTTCATGTAGATGTCAACCTTAAGCTATGAAAAAAACCATTAGGGTCTTAAATTTGACATTCACATGAACATCAATAATGATCATGTGAACATCAAATGATGGTCACACAGACATCAAATTTAGACCATGGTGAATAGCCATTTATTTTAAAATGTAAGAAGATCCAATAGTTGTCACTTGATCATACCAATCAAGATCGATGGTGTGAGATAAGTCAAAATGTCAAGGAGATTGAAAGTCTACCACATGGCATCAATGCATAAATTAGTATATTGAAAACATGATATTGAGATCAATGCATGATTGATAAGTGGCATGAGCATGTTAAAGCTAATAGAATATTGATAGAGTGTATCTAATCATGAAAATAAAGATCTACAGTGTGACAAAATTCAATAAGTTAGAGAGGATCTATAAATACAATGGGAGTAAAGATAGGTTGGAGCATTTTTATTGGCTCAAGTAATATTCAATGGATTTAGTCAAACCAGGAGTCGAACTGAGAACTAGTTTTTTGATGGAGGTAAATAAGTCTTGTGGGGTCATCATTTCACCATTAAATCTCAATCTAATGCCATGAAAGGACACATTAATGTAGCCAAGGTGATAAAAACATAAAGGACCACCATTAAGGCCAAATATGGACCTCTAGTTCATAGATTTGTGGCATACAAGGTTCATTCTATGATTGTGTTCACCATTTTTTAGAAGGACATGTCCATATGGTGAATTATTAGTTCTTGTAATGATAGAATGTGTCTTTATAGACCTAGTAGGATCCAAAACAAGGCTATGTAGTATTTATGTTTGCATCAACATAAAGAATATAAGAAAACCAATAATATTATATTGGTTTTATGTCTATAGAATGGACCTATGATCCAAACATGGAAATGGAGTAGAGGTGTGATTAATGTCAAGGGTCTCATCTATCCATGTGGATTTATCTTGGCATGGCTTTAACAATTTCAAGATTCAAGGATTTGATCCTCATGAATAAGTCAAGTGGTCTTAAGGTCCCAAGGTGGTAAGTTGGTGGTTAGAAAAGTAGTTGGGGCATTGATTTCTTTAAAATAGACTTTTTATCATACAAAATATACCCTTGTCTTCTAGTGAATCTCTCAGCCAATAAGAAGGAACTCAAGGATTATTAGGATAAAAGGAGGTTAGTGTATTGTTAAGGATGAATCCTTATTGAAGGAAGGGATACGTATAGATAGGAACTAATGAACTACCACCGCATTTCTTGATGACTAAGACCCCTTCTCCACTCTCTAATGCATTATTACCATCTCTCTCTTCCTTTTTGCTATATATAGAGGCTTTGGAGCCTAAAAAATGATCCCTCTATTCCCTCTCTTGGGCATGAATAGACTCTACTAATATTGATATTTTAACCTCTTAAGATGAATAATTTACTATTTTTAGTGCTCATTATTCTAGTATAATGTGCACATGTCAGCTTGATTTGCATATATGGTAGAAATCTCTACCTTGTCAAGTCCTGATCTCACCTAGTTACTAGATCTTATTATGCAGGTCATGTTTAGTGTTCAAATATCTTTTGATTGAGGTTCACATGTGGATAAATTGATTGATTAGTGTCTTATATTATACCTCTCCATAACTTCCCTCAAATTTTTATCATTTGGTGAACCTTTGCATGAAACATTGATGCATGATAGATACTTAGAGTCCTAGATCTAGCCTTTTTCTTGTCTCATTAGTGTTTAATAGGATCTAAAATGGAGTGGATCAACCATATTTTAGGTGAATCACAATTTTTATCTTAGGTTTCCCTTTCAAGTTATCTCTCTCTCCATTTTCCCTGGTCTTTATTATGTTTTAGTAGTGGAAATGATCTAAAATGATGCATCTAAAGATCTAGCCTCTTTCGAAATCCTAGAGGTCTAATCCCATTATAGGATACCCACATCTTGGGGTTAGTCCTATGTTGATCTATATTTGGGTAGAGGACTTGAAAAACCCCTTGCCTAATTAGGGTGAAATTGAGACCTCCAATAGTTTCCTTAAGGAACATTATATAAATTTGCATATTTGGCTTCTCAATTTTTTTATTAAACAGTGAATTGTCCTCATATCTGAGGCTTGTTTTATTTTATACTTAATTTAGGTAATGGGATTAATTATTCCTTATGTATGCTTACCTAGTCCTTAACTACCCTATTCTAACTTTTGAAGGTGTTTTAGTCCAAAACCGTATTGTGAAATATATGTAGCTTGTGGTATATGGTTATCCTTAATAGATTAATGATGAATTTATTAAAAACATGATCCTTATTATTTGGAAGATAATTATTTAGTTGAACCACTAAAATATAATGTTTCTCTAATAGCAATACCTTAGCTTTCAATTCTATAATAACTTGCATGAGGGATCATATAGTAGGCATGGATAATGCTACCATATTTATAAAATTATGACATGTATGGATATCCATATAAATATTATTATGTCTAATATCCACACCACTTTACCTATAACCTCACCTTACACCAATCTGTAAGAGGGAAATAAACAAAATCACAATGCCTACTCATATTAAGAGGGCTAACATAGAAAGCTAGGGTCTTCATAATTGGAACCCTAAGAGGAAAGAAACACCTATGCAGGGGAAATAATAAATTAGGTTTAAAATTATATTTAAATATAGACATCTAAAATCCTAGGCAGAAGGATGAAACCTTAAGGGAACATAGAGTTTGACATGATCAATATAAGGATTGGGTTCCCCAACATGTTTTACCTTATTTTGGATTAATGCATCTAAATGAGATAGAGATTTGAATATTTAAATTGCCTAAGATATATCTAAATTAAACAAATATGAATTCTAAGAATAGATGTTAAATTACATTTTATTAGTTATGGAAAGAACTAAGATCACTAGGGTACTTAGCTTGTTACTATTTTGTTCTAATTTGATATTGTGTAGGTGGAAGAAAGGATTGATATTGGATATAGAGTCACTTAGGTCTAGGAATTGACTATCTAGAAATGCCTGGATAAATCTAGAAACAAATAGATGCATACAATAGAGTTGATGTTTGATCTCCAATGGAAATGTCCCTATGACATGTGTTCAGTTATTTCATCATAGATTGTTGTGCCTACTTATAAACCACTTTTATATGAAATATTGTAAGCTTGTTGTGTGTGCATGTCCATAATTCTATTTCCTTCACTTTGAAACCCTATTTTCACTTTTGAAAGTAGTATTTGCCTATAAAATTGGGAATAAATATGGGTTGAGATGACCCCAAACATCCTAGCTATGTGGTTGAGAACTACCTATGCTTATAATACTCCAAAGAGGTTTTAAGAAACAATAGTTATCATAGTTAGGTATATGTTTTCAATAGTTATCATTTCATATAGATGTAGCTTATAATCTATATTTTGACTATTGATAATGGAAAAACATTGACTTAGTTTAGATGTTTTAGACTTGGTTGGGGCATGTTCTTTGTGGCTAATTCATAATTTGGTAGATTTAGGAAAGTCCTTATCAATGTGAATGAGATAGATATATGATTTCTTGGTACATAAAAAATAAGGAAGAGTCTTCTAATTATTTTGTATAAATAGATAACTCTTTGAGTAACTTCCTCATGTGACTAGCATGCAAAACATATAATCCAACCCATAAAAATGATTTAAATTTGAAAATTGACCTTTGTAAGACACTTAAATTGATAGAAAATATGTGGATGGATTTAGAATTTAGAGTTGTCTAAGTATGACCAGAGGCATATAAAAAATAATAAAAATAATATGACAATCAAGAGACAATCTAATTAGGATAATAAGCAAATTAAGCATATACCTAGGATTTATTGTAGGTGACTGATAGTAAATTGAGAAGGTTGATCTCATATAAATAAAATGAATTGGAGAGATGAAAGTGAAAGATACATACATTTACACACAAGTCAATTAAGTTAAATATAGGTAAAGGATAACATTTTTAAGTGTTAAATACCAAATTTATGTGACTATAAATATTATATATATAGGATCCTAAAAATCCACTAGTGAATATTATATATTATTTAGTGCATGCATGGGTGGTGTGATTCCCCATGTACATACATTTGACTAAGTCAATATATGATCATGTATAATGTTTTTTGGATATATATTCATGATATTGGGGGTACCATAAACCTTTGGATGTGGTTATATAGTATCAAAGACCTTTGAACATGAATCATAATTACTATAAGTTATAAGAATGGTCTTCACACTATCATTGGAACCATTTTTATGATATCCACTTGGATTAGTTACCTTCCTTGAAAATAATTAGCTCTAATTGTGTTAAATACAAAAACAAGTGTGGAAACTTGGATTTTAGCTACTACCTCATGTTACCTTTTACTTATTAGGGATGTTATCCTAACTTGGTGATTTTATACATTAACATAAAGAATTTTTGGGTATAAATGATCTCCAAAATCTATTTTTATTTATAGGTTGAGGTCCTAAATTGGTAGAATGTGAAGTTATGTATGATAAATATTCAAATCTATATGGCATAATATTCTTATGAGTTTACGTGACATGATTAGAGTGTGGGATCACTTCAGGAATATGATATATCTTACTAAAAATTGATAAAATTATTCTTAAAGATTTTCATTGTACACACACTAGTTACTATGGATGTATGGATTCCCACATAATACATATCATACATAAATTGATGCTACATCAAAAAATAAATCTTACTTGAAAAGATAAATATCATATGAGAAGTGAAATTGGAGAGTGACACATACACCTTTATTTTTATAGCAATTAAACCATCCAAATTTGTAATACTATTGATGAGGCATGGTTATAAAAATTATTCACTTGATGATTGTTTCAAAGATAAGGTTTTTCATTCTACCACCATTGATTAAAAAATACATTAACTACTCATACACCCACATCTAAAAATAGAATAGGCACTTTGATTTATCATCATGCACTATTAGTTTTTCTTATGAAATGGTTATTAAAATACGTAGATTATAGTCAATGATTACATCAAGTGGATTGACTCCATAATCTTCCATTTCTAATAGTGTAAGAAGAATATTCATATCATGGAACTATAAATTGGAGTGGTTTTTGTTGTTATGTTTTTCACATCATTTACATATCTTAGATTATTGTGGACTTCTTTCTAAAGAACTAAGTTTCTTTGGTGGAGAAATGTGTCCCATCCCTACATATTAGGATATTCCTTAATGGTTTTAACATTGTGATATGAGTATCCCATCATATTAACATTATCCATGTTCAATTTGGCTTGAATGAATGGTCTTATGTTGTTGTGACACTTGTGAACTCTATGCTACTTTGACTTAAATGAGTTCAATGTTTCATACATGTCATGGAAGGCATCAATGTATGTTTAAATTTATTGGTCCTTTTTGTAGTTATTTACATTGATTTTAATGATCATCATAGATATATTTATAATAATATTAATCCTTGAATACTTCCATGAATTCATCCTAGGCCGGCTCAAAATCTTTTTTTTGGGTCTTTCTCTCATAGAGATTGGTCTTTCCACTAGTTATTGACATTGGAAGAAACTTTCAGAATTAAAAATTTTATTTTATCTTCATAAAAAATTCATTCATATATAAATATGAATCTAACTTTCTAAAAAACTATCTATTTCATTTACATTTATTTTACCTCCAAACGCAAGAACCTATAGATCTACTTTAAACTTGGGGGGACTCAACCACAAAAAATAACATCTAGTTTTTGACTCAATGGAACCACCCATTTGAGGACTTCAACATGATCATTGAATATTAATTAATTTTTATCTCAAAGTGATTTTGAAATTATAAAATCAAACATCTCTTGGATTGATTATTATGAGTTATTGCGTATTTCTATTTTTTTTTTTTTTGAAATAACACGACACTAATATAACATCTCATAGTTTCACACCAAGATTTAGATACTCTAAATTTGTTTGATATAACATGTGTAAGTAATATGAATAATATAATACCATTGATCCAAGGCCCCTATGGCACTTGATGGACAACATATTAAATTAAAATATAGATGTGTTGTATCATATGCTAAAAAATTTGTTAGATAATATGTAGAGAATTAATAGAGATTAGGTATAGAGCTAAAACATAAAGGTTTATCAATGATTATGTTATGTACATAATATATTCTTGAGAAAGGTGTATGGTTGTCTATCTTTTCTAACTAATGTTACATATGTGTATATACATGTTACAAGGTTGTGATGACATGAAGAAATGTTATGTATGTTGAACTAATATGGTCTTCCATGTGTGAATATTCATCTTAAAATTATTATGAGGCTTTACTGATAGGTGTACAATATACTAAAAAATATTAATGCATAACATGAACCTAAGTGCTTCCACTTAGAATGGTGTAGGGATTGTACTAATTGAATTTATAAGTGTAATGCTAATAAAAACTAGGCAATATGGGTGTGAATTGGTCTTTTCAATATGGTTGGTCAGTATATAGGATCCTGAGGAACCCACTAATGGATACCATATAAGATCTATGACACATGTGGTGTTTACATGTCCAATCTACATAAATTTTACTATGTCATTTCAAGAGTGTGTGAAACATATATTAGATATGGATTGATGATCTCAGATGTACTGTAAACCTCTATATGTGGTTTAAGATTAACATATAACATTGGAAAAGAGTTTTAATTACCATAAGATGTGAGAATGATATTTCTAGTATTAATTTAGAACTAATTTTGGAGGATCCTCTTGGATCACCCACTCTTCACATAGAAAAATAATTTGTCTAGAATATATCTATGTTTAATGAAATAAATGTTTTGTGGTTTAATAATTTCATGAAGACTATATAATATGTAGATCACAAGAGATTTGGCCAAGTGGAGTAATAGTTACAAAGCTCATCAAAGGTGAGAAATGCATCACAAAGCTTATAAGTAGATTGGTTATGATTTCATAAAATAACATCTATAAATTACACAAAGGTTGAGATATTTCTATAGAGTCTTCTTGGGGAGACATTAATTTATAATGATTCATAAAGGCCTTCAATAAATTTGGAAGATGAATGATATTATTTTGAGAGACTTTGAAAGTTTTTATTTTCTCCTTAACTTGCTAAGCTCATAAGGATTTGAAAAAATCCTTTGAGGCTCTATCTCCAATATTAAGCTAAAGATTGAGAGCATGGACTTGGGATCCTTTGGCCTCATGGAACTCCAAAATCTTGAGTTTGTGTTTAAGACACCCTTAAACTATAGCATTATAGGGATATGTGTGTCTAACTTATGGATAATATAACCTTTTACCTTATCATAATAGAAATCTCTATATTTTCATATTGTTAGTAAGGTAGGAATATGGAATAACCATATATTAAATAAAGTATTTATAGGAGGTAGTTGTTAGTACTAGATGATAATATTTCCTTTTTATTGCATGATTTTGGAGGTTACCATTTGAGGTGGATTAGTCTTATATTTATAGTATTTTAAATTTCTATCAACATTCAATGTGGATATGCTCTATTGTGCTCTTATTATTACAATATATTATCATTTATATACTCTTGATATTCATATTTACATCCATTTTTGTGAATTTAATTTATCTATCTAAATAATTTAATTACAAGTGATATATAATCTTTGATTTAGGCAAGGTTTTGTGATGCTTCTTCAAATATAGTGTAGTAGTTGTTCTATGGGTAGAAGTATAAAAACCATAATATATAAGGAATTTATTTTTTATGTTTTCATAGTATTGTTATAGGTTTTTGAAAAAAAGGTTATATTTTTTTGCACCCATACACAAAATAGTAATAATTAGATTCATATCAATGAGATGATCATAATTATCTAAGCCTCCTTTATAATTTATTTAACCCATAAACCCTAATCCTAACTCAAAATCCCTACACCCTAGATTTTGTACATGGCCAATCCACAAACTATAGGCCATGAAAAATGGCCATAAAATCTAGGAAAATTCACTAACAAGGAAGAAATGGAGTGAGAAAATTTTGATATAAAGGTTTCTAGTTTGGTTTTCCAACTCTGAGTGGATGTGCAAAACATGGTTAAAAAAATATATGGATGAGGTCAGAGGTGAATTAGAAAAAATAAATTAAATTTGGGAAGCATAAATGTGACCTTGGAAAATTTAATGACTACCTTGGATAATATTGAAAATTTTTACATCATCTAATAATTCTCTACCGAGCCAATTTGGTTATCCAACCAAGAATAATATAAGTTCAAATACAATTTTATAGAACATGCTAACAAAATTGGACATGTACAATTTTGATGGTAGTAGATTCAACCATCAAGATAAATCAAATGGATAATTTATTTGATTTAAATCAAACTCCATGTGCACAAAAGGTGGTATTGACATCTTTGCATTTGGAAATAAATCATTTAATTTGGTATAAATGGTTATGTGTTTAAAAGTATAATAAGGGTATTATTTTTACTTGGTCATTGTTTTACAATGAGATGAAAATAGACTATTACAATAGTGTAATAAATAACTACTTCACACAATTATGAAAAATGGGATCATAAATAATGTCAAGATTATATTCAACAAATTTGAAACTTGTCCTTACACGTGGAGAACATCATAGAAGATAAAATAATGAAATTTTATTGGGTGAGGTCAAGGATATAATCTAAATTGATGTTTTAATGAATCCAAGTTCACTATCTGAGTCTGTGGTCTTCACTTTTATGGTATAAAAAAGATGACTTATCAAATAATAAACATTCATTACTAGTAGATTACATCATCACAATCATCACTTCTACGTACCAAATTAAACCCTCAAAATAAATAAGATAAATGAGAAAAAGGGTTATGTTTTAATTGTGAAAAAAAAATACAATGGAAGATATAAATGTGTTTAGAATTATTTTTTAATTGAAGGTTTCAATGAAGAAGAGGATGAAGAAGTAGAAAATGAGGATAATGAAGAGGTGGAGGAATAAAAATGAGATACCAACCAACTAATCATGCCATTCAATTTTAATAATTAACATCCCCTCAAGGTAATGGGTTTCATAAATAAATAAAAGTTAATAATACCAAGTAACTTGGGGTGTACACATAACTTCATAAAGAATTAGTTGGTAGCACACTTGAACTATTTTGTTTATGTGGTTCTAAAAATTTGGGTCATGATTATAAATGGTGGCACAATGCATTGTTTGATAAAATACCATAGCATCATAATTTTCATGGGAGATTATATGCTATAATAACCAAAGCTTTCAATTCACATGGGTGGGGTAGACATATTTTTTTGAGTCCAGTGGATTAAAACCTTAGAAATTATATAGATGAATCTCTAAGAGTTGTTTATGCATTTTCATTCTAAATTCAAGTTATTTAAACTATTTAGATTGTGTAAAAAGTATCCACACATGGTTAATTATCACTAGATTCCCAATAATATTAAAAATGGATTATATGGGTTTTTTTATCTTCCATAACCATTCATTCATATTTGTAGAAATACAAAAAAGAATATTGAAAAAAATGGATCATGATCATACCATTCAATTGCTACTAATTATTTAACAACCAAACATCAGACTATATAGGTACCCATACATCTAGAAGAATGAGAATAAAATTATGGAACATGAGATATTGGAGGATGGTATTGTCATACATAGAAAAAGTTCATATTCATATCTAGTTTATAATAAGGATAACACTTGGAGGATGTGCCCTAATTATAGATACCTCAACAAGCACACCAACAAATAAATGTTTCCTATTCTAGTAATTGGTGATTTCATAGGTGAGTTACATGGTGCCATCTACTTTACAAATTTGAATCTTTGTTCAGGTTACCATAAAATTAAAATATTAAATGAGGATATACATAAGACAACTTTCAAAACTCATGAGGGCCACTACAAGCTTTTGGTAATGAATTTTGGTCTCAAAAATGCACTTTACATTTTATATCTTGATGAACACTATCTTTTGGCCTTTTACATGGAAATTTATATCGGTATTTTTTAATGACATCCTAACATATAAAAAATACATGGGAATCACACTTATAGCATGTGAATTAGGTATTGATTATTTTATAATAATATAGAATTTATGCAAAACATTCTAAGTTTGCTTTTGGAGTGAAAAAGGTGGAGTACATGGATCACATTATGTTGCATGAAAGAATCAAATTTTACCATCACAAGATCAAGGCCATGCTAGAATGGAAAGTTTTTAAAACCCTAAATAAACTCTATGGTTTCTTAGGGATGATATATTACTATAATTTTTTTTGAAAAAACTGGAAACACAGTAGCATAACTCATAAATTTACTAAATAAATAACTCCTTCCAATGGAACAAAGAAAATATCAATGAATTTGAGAATTTGAAGGATGCCATGTGTACCACTCTAGTTCTGGCTACCCTATATTTTTTAAATATCTTCATTATTGAATGCCATGCATTGGGGTATGGAATGGGAGAAGTAATAATGAAATAAGGGTGACCAATTACATTCAATATTCTTCAACTCAAAGGTAATAATTTATTAAATCCTATCTATGAGAAGGATATGATGGTTATTATTCATGTAGTCACATAAAGGAGACTAAATTTGATGGGTAGACACATTAAGGTGAAGAAAAATTATGATATTCTAAATTAATTAATGTAATGGAGGTTGACATCCAAAGAAAAACAAAAAAGGGTGATCAAAATATTGGGATGTGAATTTTAAATATTATATAATAAAGGAAAGAATAATCTAGTTGTGGATTCACTATAAATATCTCATTGAATTTATGGTGTGTTAGCAAAATAAGGGTTAGAAAATCAAGACCCCAGGTCTTCTATAACCATTATCTAATCCTAGATAAAGGTGGGAGGATATTTCCATGGATTTCATAACAAGGTTGCCTAGGGTAGAAGGGAAAAATGTCATCATGGTAGACTTTATATGGTGGATAGTTTTACCTTTATTACCTTGCATGAGAAGAGTTGTCATTGTAGGTTCAAATGACAAAGATACAAGTGTGAAGGTGCCTAGCCTTAAGTCTCATAATCACTAAGATGGGATATACATTGAAAGAGTAAAGGATGGCATTTAGAGATACCAAGGATGTCAAGTATGCCATGTGTCAAGATAACAACTTGTAACTCCTCCATCCAAGAAAGGGAAGTTTAAAGTGAAGAAAGATGAGTCATAGGGGTTGAAGAGACACTTATTTTCCACCTCTCATGAGATAATCATCAGGCCAAGCCAACACATGTTGAAGATAAATGATAAGGTTATTTCTTCACCTTTTTTGGCATTAAAACTAGTTTTGTTATAAATGACAATCATGATGGACTTTATCCACATCCTATCCCTATCACTTATCCTTTATTCTATATATTTGGCCTTGAATATATTATAAAAGGATCATCCAAGTTAGTATTGTGAATCCATACTAAAATTGATACTTGTTGTTTATAAAGTGAGTGCAAACTGATTTTTCATTCTTCATCTCATACTTAGTATACTAATGGTGAATTATAGATGAATAAACATGTTGATGTTCAATTTCCTTGCATTTTTACTCTTCATTATTGCCTATTTATAAGTAAATTATCTATTTTATAGGTCATATGGTGTGTATTAAGTGGTTATGCAAATGTTAAGTGTGGTAAAATATCATTAGTGCTTCATTTTAAGCCTCTTCAATACCCCTCTTAGTTGATGTATCAACTACAACCTCCATATTGAAATACTTATGCTAGAGAAATATTTAAAGTTATGTGATTAGATTCAACATTTTTTAGCTCTATTATCAACTCATAGACCATAAGAGGATACATACATTTGGTTCATCACCCCTTTTTCTATTTACTTTCAATTTTATTTCTCTCATTTCATTATAATTTGAGTAGGTGTAGTGAAAATATAGGTGTAACATCAAGCTAACCAACACTCTCCAGAGGTTCTCTTTAGTTATAGGCCACCAAAATTCTTAGAGAATTATCATTACGTCAATTGAATGAGGAGACATAAAATACCTCCTCAAAGGGTGAAACTCAAAGTGAAAATAATAACTCTCTAACTTACTATGATTCACATGGTAGCATTTATTTTCACCCCTTTGTTAGAAGAGGGTTCAACTCTGAGTTGTTTCCATCACATGGTTCTTTCTAAAAATAGGGGATTATTTCCTTCTTCACAATTTTTGTATCTAAAATAAAAGGAGTCAAATAGAGAAACAGTGGAATGGTGTGTGTAAAATAAGTGGTTTGGTGAGTTGAAAAAGTATGTGGAGAGCCAAATCTTATAATTAGCTGACATAAATTGATAATAATTCCACACCACCACCTTCCCTCTAAATTATTTCTAATGAGGAATCAAATGAGAATTTATATCATATCCTTTCACCCCAATAATGGAAATTATTACCTCATAGGTCTTCTTGGTGTTCATCAAATGAGAGTTGAGAGTCATCACATTCCTCGATGGATTATGTATCCCTATAACACAAGGTAAGAATATAAATATATTATAAATGTATAGCAATAAAATGATTAACCTTATATTCTCATTAAGATAGTGAAGGCAAGTCAATACTTTAGGATTAAAATAATCTATAGATATAATTTTTTAATACTTACTCCCTTCATTTACATCCTTGTAATCTCTTAAGTTTTCTTCCATATATATTTTAAATATAAGACTAAGTGTTTCCTAGGGTTCAATAGCACTTAATAATTCAATAAGAACCCAAGCATCATCCTAGAACAAAACTTTATTACCATCCCCAAAATTTCATCTATAACCTTTCCCCCAACAACTTTATACTTTTATCCAGATTGTTCCAAAAAGTAGAGCCCTACAAATATGATTTAAAAATGAGAAAAATATCAAGTTATCTTTGACTTGGGTGTTTTAAAAAAAATATTGATTAATACGTCTAATAACACTAATCAATATATATTTAATAGAATAAAGAAAAATGCTATAAATTGACTTATGACAAGTATAAATGAAAGAGATTTTGGAATTCAGATTATGGTACAATCTAGGTACTACCATTAATACCCCATTTTGGTTATAATTCTTAAATTCTTAGATATTATAAATATCTAAGTTACATGAATGGATTGGTAAAATTGAGGATAAATTTCCTCATGAATCCTTGTAATCTCATTCTTGTATCTATATACAAATAGAAAAGAATGATCTTCATAGATTCTATTATCTACATACTCTATAGACAGTTGCAATATATAAAGCCCAATTTTTCATAGTACTCATATTTGACATTGATGACTATTAGATGACATTTAAATATAATTTTGATCATGAATTTATGTTTTATCCATGACCATCTGAGGTGTGTATATATTTTATGAAGGATTTTCATGTGTTGGGAACCATGAGAAATACCTAGTATCAGTCTTGTTTTGATTACTTATGAAATTATAATTCTTACATGTCCTTTATAATATGTTTCAACTATGAATCTGATTATGTCCATGAGATAGATTGAATTAAATAATGTTTGCTTATTGCTCATAAACTTGTGTATTATAAATCTTATGTGAATAAGGTTATATGAATCTATCTATTTGAATGCTCATAGTCATTAGATGATTCATTATTGTTTATATTGATTGAGTGCTTGATTGGTTAAATTTGGTATTTTTGGCTATTAGGTTAGAGGAATTTGATGTGTGCATTGAGTGTGCAAGAATAGGGAAGGGACTAATGAAGGAAAGGGAATATGTTAAACATGGTTATATCATGAAAAAACTTACCTTAAACCTTTCTTAAACCCATCTTAATTAGTCAATTTTATATGTTTCCATCATCACCTCTTCTGACTTAAAGTGTTTTTTAGGTGGCTAGCCTTTAAGTTGGTGGGTGAAACTTTTTATCTCCTAGCCTTAATATCTCACACCCAACATATAAAATGTCTATTGGCTGATTATTAGATCTTCCATGGATTTCCTAAGTCTATAATTAAGTGGGAAGAGGTGAGGAAGTCTAGGAATCAATTATAGGAACCTAAAAAGCCATTGTGTGCCATAATGAGGCATGCACTAATGAACATAGGATGGTTGGTTGAATCTAGGATGTCTATTTTTAGAATTCAAACACTTTATGTGGGTAATTTTTGAACATTTGGAGAGGGGAAGATAGATGAAGAAGAGGAGAGAGAATTAGGAGGAGGGAAGCAATTAGGAAGAGTTGGTTAAAGAGTTGAGTCTTAGACAATTGAAGGATTATGGTCATGAGGTATTGAATCACTTGGGTGTAATTTATATTAAATTTCTTTATAAATCATTGATTTGAATGAAAATAGTTATGTTATCTATTTGACTCTTTGGATTTAAGGAAAATAAGACCACTTCATTTATTCTACCTTTTTTATTATCTTACCAAGGTTGTGTATTAACCTCTATGATGTTATTTACTCAAATAAGTACCTTGAAGAGGTTATTTTCCTAATTTATTGATTTGATTGTTTTAGATTCTTGTTTGAGTGTTTAATGTTATTGTGACATAATGTGGTGGTTGTCTATGAGCAATATCTTCATGGTGGAATAATGTCAAGATTCTTATGTTGGGTATGGTGGTATAATGATTTTTCCTCCCATGAATTTCATGGTGGTATATTGCTCATCCCTCCTATGTTGAGGCATGGTGTTAGATTTATTAAACCTCTTAGGACTATTGTATGAAATAATTTGAGTGAGGTGTCATATTTCTATTAAATCAAATAATGGGCCTTGTTTATGCTATGAAAACTTGTCTGTGCATTCTCCATATTTATAAATTATTATCTTCATTTGAATATTAATAGAATGCATGTTAAAATTATATTTGGGATAATGAGTCTCTGTTAACCATTTTTTTCACCATGGAGGAGCGATGTCTAAATTTAGTTTAGAGTTTTAGGTTTATTCAAAGTTAAACAAAGGGGCTAAGGTATAAAAGGAATCAAGACTTCATGTTTCAAGGTTTTGGTCTTCTCATGTTTTTATGTGAATGACTTATAAAAACAAAATACTTAGTAGGTTTTCAAAGTTGGTCTTTATGTTTCTTGTCAAAATATGAGTTAGATATTTTATGTGAAGGGGATTTTGCACAAATATTGAAGACTTCACAATATTTATCTAAGTGTTTTACACTTAGACAAAAGTGTATCATGACTAGTCAGAACAATTATTATGACAACAAATTTTGTGAAGGCTTTCATCTTCAAAATAATTGTCTTGATAAAACTCACAACAAAATTTATGACCACAAGAAGAAGACAAAAGTTTTGAATAATTTGAAAAAATAGTTCAAATATTAGGTCTTCAATAAAGTTTTTGAGATAAGTTTGGAATAAGAGTCACAAGTAAAAATTAGAAAAAAACCACAATTTTTTATGAAAATTTTCTAAGTGTTTGGGTCTTTGAAATTTTTTTTGTGAAGGCTAGTTGGAACTTTTGTGAGAACAAATATTTTAAAGACTAAGGAAAAAATTAGAAAATACAAGAAAAAAAAAGTCATAACTTTAACATGAAGGTTAAAAAAAAAAGTTATGATGGAAAAGTTTGTGAAGACTTGGGTCTTAAAAAAGCATGTTGTAAACAAAAGTTCTGAACAAAATCACGAATAAGAAAAGAATAAAAAGTTCAAAGTAGATGTTACAAAGGTCAAGGATAAAAACAAATTGTGAAAACACAAGATTTGAAAACTTGGGTCTTTATAATGAAGGATAAGATATGAAGGCTAATAACTAAGTGAGATGCACTAATACAAAATCTTTGAACAACTAAAACATGTCCTCATCATACATCAATAATTCATCAAGTCAAGGTTGAAAGGTGTGTACCCATAATAAGGGAATCATGATGGATTAGTTCAAAAACAATAAAGATAATTCCAAGCTCAAAATAAAAGAGATGAGCTCAAGCTTGAGTTACTTGATGAACAAAGTCAAATAGATGGTGGACAGGTCAATATTTTTATAGTAGATAACCCCTATCTAAGGATAGTTTCCAAATGAAGTCATAATAAAAAAAATGGCATGTCAAGCTAAAAATTAGGTAAGTGACAAAATATTAATAGCTAAAGTGTGCATTAATAAATATGGTTAGGATAAAACTAAGAGAAGTGATAAAAGTGGAAAAACTAGTTCCAAATCTTCCAGAAAAGGAATTCTATGAGATCTACAATCATGTTCTTGCACACAAAATCATTCAAATTCAGCTATGGTTGGTGAATGATTAAAGTTTGGTTGTTTTAACTAATGAGAGAAGATTTTAGACTAAAAAATTTTGGTTAAAAGTGATCATCATTATGCATTGAGCACGTAGTCTAGATTCTAAGTAGCTTTAGACATCCCTATTTAATTTATAGATATATTATGCATCTCAAATTTTGATATTAATTTATTTCTCTCATCTATATTTATGAATGTAATTAATGACCCATGGGCTTCCCATTATCTATAAAATCCTAGGTCTTACATTGTAAAAAGGTTGACATTTTTTTAGCATAGTAATGCTTCCAAAATTTACCTTCTAAGAGCCCTTTACCACTTGAGCCTTGCAATTTATGAGAATTGAGTTTTCCCCTCTTCATGATTATTGATTTATACATGCATTATGATGGTTTGTTGATATTTATCTATGGATAATCTTTATCCCTCTCATTTTGTCCATCCATTTGTGCCTCTACATAGAACTTGACTTCTCTTATAGGTCATATGTTTAACATACTTGTGTCTATGATGGCACTATCTATGGATTATTTATCTTCCCTCCTAGTGTCACACTATGTTTATGTTCCTCCATGAAAAATACTTATGCATGAGTTGTGTCATTTTTCAGTCTGTGTAATAGTTTATAATTCTATGCAGTTGTAGTGTGTTCTTTAAGGCCTACAGATGTGCTTGGTCTAATCTTGGTGCATTCACAATTTCCCTTTCAGTATTATTTATCCCTTTTCCACTTAAAATATTTTAGATTTAGATACTTAGTAGGTTTCTTTTCTTCTCTTTGTAGGCCAACATACTGATCCTAAATGAGATGTATTTAGATTACAAGGAATTCAACCTTATCTAGAGGTTCATACCAAGGAGGGAAGTATTCCCACACCTTGGGGAATGATCCCATTATCTCAGTGAACCATTTTATAATTCAATGGGTGAAAGGTTTGAGTGATAATAGTTTCTAGCACACTTGGTGGGATATATTTTGATGATCCTCACATCATCCATTGAAGAATTATAGTGTGTTCTTCAATGCATCTTGCCCTTTAGTGTAATTTATTCAACACCATGGTGAATTCAAGTATAAAATCTACTAGTTTAAGTAGTTCAAGTTCTTAAATATATTTATTTTCACACCCGACTCCATGAAAATATTATTATTATGACTTCTTATTTTCTATATCAAACTAAAAATATTGTTGGTTTTGTCCCATATAACTTTGTATTAGTAGGATATCATCATTATCATAGTGTTTACCTCCCTCCCACTCCTGCTCAACATTTTTGGTAGCTACCTCATGATTATAATCAACCTTTTGAATGATATGTTACTACAAATTAGTATTATGACCCTCCTAATTATCCCTAAAAATCATCAATTATATGTGACTTAATTTTGAGAGATAATTGATGGAGTTTGAAAGAAATCAAGAGTATAGGAGGTAGTAAGAATATATTTCTTATCAAGCTTATCTCCATAATCAAGAGGTGAATGAGAAATAAATACATCATGAGGACTTCTTGGCTAGTATATTATATCCAAAGAGGAGAAAAATGCATCAATTGCTTATGAAAATATAAAATATTAAACCTCAATAAACCTCTTATTGATGCCAGAATATGTATCACAAGTGCCCAAAGTGTTTAAGAAACACTTCTCATTTTTGAATTTCTAAGAATTCAATGCATGAGTTGTAGGTTGTGATAATCCTATTATCTATTGATGAAATAGAGGTAGAACAAGTGATCTATTTCATAAATATATATTAATTTAGTGGTTTGGAGCCATCATGGAAAAATAGCTAATATATATAAAAGATGAAGTATTCTACGCTAAGAAAAGTGAAAAATGATCAAAATCTAATCTAAGAAATAATCTAAGATGGATATTTACAATGATAATTAAACTAAAATTAATTTATTAAAAAATGAGAAACATTAAGGGTAGGGTAGAGATGAACATGTTGTTGATCTTCATTCCAAACATCATGATAAAGTTCAAATTTCATCAAGACATTCACTTAACCAATGTATGAAATGAAGTAGCATAAGCTCAAATTCTATCATACATCAGGAAAACATCTAAAGATGGTGTGAAATAATGAAAATAAGAACCAGGTTCACTTTAAATATTTCCTCTTGCAAGCAAACAACATTAGTCCACATGCAAGAAGAGTAAAGACAATGAAATGAACCTAACTTTCAATAAACATAGCATTGGCAAAAATTAACAAATTTTCATTCAAACGTGTATATCAAGAACTCATAAGAACAATTAAAATATAAGAATTAGACCAAGAAAGTGAGAGAGAAGCCATGATAGTAAACACACAGACAGATATTAGACAAATTTTGTAGAATTCGTTGTTTGCATTTCTTACTCCAAATTTACAAAGTAATTTTTGGATCTAAAAACTCTTTCCTCCATTTTTAAAATTGACAATACTCCTTTTATAAAATTCAAGGAAGTATGTTGGTCATTCCTTCTCAACATGCAATTGGACAAGTGTCACAAACAACTATTCCTTTTATAATGTTCTAGATACTCCCTAATGGACTAACCCACTATCAATGTGCTTTACAAGAAGTACATGCCTTTACAAAAGAATATTCTATTTAAAAAATATAAAATTTTAAGTTACAAAAAGAATATTCATCAACTAATCTAACTTTGAGAACCCTCTATTACAATTTTGTCTCTCTAGCAGGACCTTCATTTTGTAATGTTGGTCCTCAATTAGCTCAAGGTTAATAATTGGTTTCATGAAGAGTTCCTTCATTTGACCTAGTAAGCTCTCATGGTCTTTATCTACCATTCTTTATTATTTTTTAATGTTTTTAGATTAAACAATCTTTTCCTTTATAGTTAGAATCATATCCATGATCTTATTATTATCAACAGTAGTCTTACATATGCTTTGGTTCTTTACCCCTTGCATAAACTAAGATGCTCTTTGCTTAAATTCATCATTTTTAATTAGAATAAATGGATTGGTTTTGGTGGGATCCTTGACTAATCTTCTAAATGTGTGAATTTCTCTACCCTCTAATTTTTTGAGATCATTTGAAATATCTCCCATTTCCTATGACCACTTGATCACATCTTCCCTTGAAACACTTTTTTGAGATATCATTACTAGAAATTCTATTAAATTTATCACTAGTGGACTATAATTCAACTTTTGGGTTGAATTCTCTTGTACATATGATAATTCAATCTTTCTTGGCTCAATTATAATGCTCAAAGGGTCTAATTAGGGTTCTTGTGCTTGCTAGAGTTTTTATGAAGGTTTCTTTAGAGATTTAATGGTGACAAATTGTCAAACTCATATGAACTTTGTGATTCAAATTTTATTAAGATCATATTTTTATACATTTTCCTTATCATGAATCTATGAAATCTCTTGAACTAACTATTCTAGCTTATATGGCTCCATTGTGGCATCTTTGTGTCACTCTATTCATCAATATTTAAAAAAGTAACTGTTACCCTTTAAAAATACTTCTTTCATTTCATACCATCTGATTATCCTTGCATGGATCACTACAGACTATTGACTCAATCCAAGGGATTGAACATGATTGGATGCCCACAATTCATGCTTTGTTGAAAATTCTACTTTGATCATGCACAGTTGGATCATTTTCATTTGATCAAATGCATGTCATTGATCTAGTGTATGATGCTCAATATTTAACATGGGGGTCAAGGCTTAAAAATTCAACTTTGATCATGCACCATTAGATCCTCTAGGTATGAATCAATTAACTCTATTAATTTTTTGATAGGTACTTAAGATTTAATTTATGGCCTGTGGGTACACCACTTGTCATTTCTACATTCACCTTGAGCTTAGTTTAAATGTCAATCTTAATCCCATGCCATTAGATAATATTCATTCAGATTAATGTGCTCCATTGGATCTCAATTTGAGGGGTCAATCACCATTAGCTACTCAATGTTCTTTTGCCATAATTGTGACACATATCACCTTCTCACTTGTTTAGGACTTTGTTAAAGTTTTGACCTATTACACATTGTTAGATCAATTCTATCTGAGTAAATATGGACCATTGATCTTGTGGACAAAAAAAATATTTAAGTCAAACTTTGGAGTTCTAGGATAGTCTTAAGACTAAGGTTTTTATTTATATTTATAAACTCGAATTAAAACTTTTGAATTAGGTCTTTATCTTAAGTTTAGGATTAATAAATGGGACCTTGTAAATAATATAAGATGTAGCTTAAAGTCTTAGGACTAAAGTTTTTATTTTTTTAATAAATACAATAAAAGCTTTAGGATATGGATTTTTAAGTTAAGTTTATAACAAAAGGACCATGCATTAGTTATACCTTGTTAATGATAAAATTGCCTAAGGGGGCTTAGAAAAATAAATAAACCACACATAAAATTTTAGACTAAGGTTTGTTCATGTTAATAAACCCTAATAAACCTTAGGATAAAAATATAACTAAGTCCATGGTGTAATAAATCATTCTCGTATAAATTCTTCTCATCAAATTTCAATTTGATTTAAAATTATTTAAGCTAGGGTAATTAGAATTAGTGTTTTAAGTTGATCAGGCATGAATTCAACTTGATTTTCAATAGACCAAAGGCTAGTAAAAGATTAAATTATTATTAAATCATAAAACCTAGACATTGATTATTTTAAATAGACCTCATAAGACCTAGAAATGGAAAACATAGAGATCCAATGTTTTAAATTTAGATAAGGGCAAACCAAAATCATGTACAAATGTGCTAACCAAACTAGGTGTGGATGATCTTGAAATAAAAACACTATGAAAACATGCTACTGACACTTTAATCAAGTGAATTTTCAATTTAAAGGTACAAAACTTGCATAATTTAACACAAGGTTACCCATTTCTTAAGAATGGGGGTATGTTGACCTTAAAAAATAGTGACTTTTGGGAGAACATAGCAATATGTTAGAATTTAGAGACTCTGGGTTAGACTAATAATTAAGATAGTTATTACACTTGATTAGTTACCATTATTTAGATTAATTCATGGTTGAAACAAGCCTTACACATGAAAAATTGGGATCAAACATCAAGACCTAGTCATGTTGTGTGTATTCTTTGATTTCACTTACTATTTTCCATGGGATTTAGGGAACAACTTCTAAATTCATGACCTTGACCATTAACACTAACTTATATCATATTTAGATGTTCATTAAAAACCATTCTTTAGCTCAAATAAGGCTTGGGAATTGATCTACTACTAGCCAAGTATCCATAGCATCAAAAAAGATGCCTTTGGATATGCATAAGGCCTTACTCCACTACCAACTAGGTGTTTATAACCTTGGTGGAGATTACCAGAATCTCCTCGATCTAGAAAGATTTTAGATTTTTGCAATAAGATCTTATTTTTTTTATAAATTAGGTCTTTTTGACTTTCTAACAAAGGTTAGGAACTAGTTTATCTAGGTTTAGGTATTTGGTCAAATGTTTGATCTTCAGACAATCATCTTTAATTGTAAACTTTATCCTAGGTAATAATGTTTGTTAAGTGCAAACATGACTATGTTCCAATAGTTTAAGCTTTCAACCTACATGTGCAATCCTTTTTAAAACTAATCTTAGATCATAATAATTTTTAAAATATCAAATAACAATTAACCTATTTACTATTCTTTACTAGTTTCTCCAAAATAAAACATCAAGCTCACATTTCAACAATCCATTATCAACTAATGTTGAGAAGACATACCTGCATTTCTAAATTATGAAGTTTTTGAGTAATTAGGTGAAGTTTGACTTGAGGGATATCCAAATAGACTTATTATAATTAAGGAACAAAGCATAAAAATCAAACACACCAAAAAAACAAATAAGCAAAGAAATATTTATAAACACTATTTACATAAAAGAGATAGGAAGAGAAACTAATCTAAAACCTATCTAAACTAACTCCACAAATAACTTACCTATAGGATCAAATGGAAATTTATTTAAACTACTACAAAACCTTGAAACATGATTGCTTCCATTCAATGGCCTCTTCTTGTAGATAGGATCACTTGTGTGTTCATGTCTTCTATGTGATGTATCTTGATTCCTCGTCTCCATTCTCCTGTACCTAGATTGAAGATATGGATCTAAAACCCAATAATATTATTCCCAAATCCTTTTTTATTAAATAAAGAGTGTTTATTCTCCTTAATTCATAGATTGATAGTGACTTATATCATTTTCCTACCATGGTTGGATCATGAATTCAACTGGTATGCTTGGATTGATGTCTTTATTAGGCTCTAGCTCATCTTGAAAGACATCTTACATCATAATCAACTAAAAGAACATGAGATTAATTTATAACCTCATCATTTGAATTAGGTTAATCACATAATTCCAACCTTTTGAAGGTATCATATGTAAATTTTTAATTCATTACACTTGGTTCATCTTCATCCTCTATGAAGAAAGGCATCTCTTCTATCCAATCGAGTCTCAACTCATATTACTTTGGGATCTATAGAATGATATTATTGTCTTGGAATACCTCAATTTATTTCAAAAAATCTTGGTATAAATTTTTCCATTGGTCAACTTCTTTAGGGATATGCTCAATTTTAGCAATGACCTCATATGAATTGTCCTCATAGCTATATTCTAAAGAAAGGTCATCTTGTATCTAATCTTTTTCATAGAGTTGCTCATCTTGAATGACTATTTTCAGTTCTAGAGCATCTTAAGGTTCATTTTATTCTTCAAATGGAAAATAAAAATATTATACCATGAAGGGTTTAGATGTCCTTACACAATCAATGTCCTTATAACATTATCTTGATTAAACACAATTTTAGATGTATCCTTTTCATTTTGATATGCTTCAAAGACATTAAAATGATAAACTAGACCTATATAAAAAAGATTCATTTCATGTTCATTTTTAGATGACCTATTATTGATGTTATCATTAAACCTATTTATAGGCCTATTAAACCTTATAGAATCATAGTTTCTATTAGAATTTTCCCTAGTTTTGCCCATTTTATTTTGAAATTAAAGGACATCATGTTAGAGGTACAATCATTGAGGCGAGGGGTGAATCATTGAGCCTAGATATTCCAATTTCAATTTTAGTCCTTTTAAACTGTTATTCAATTACCACAAGAATTCATGAAGCATACATATCATTGATATAAATGAACAAGAGAGATAATGAAAGATCAAGCACATAACACATGACATATGTGGGAAACCCTCTAAGGGGAGAAAAACCACTAGAACATGTAATTGGACTAATATCCTATAGTAAAAATATATAATTTAGACTAGTTGTAACTAATCAAGGAACTACAATCACTTATTTAGTGATACTAAAATCCCACAAGGTGTTACAACACCTGTCTAGCTGAGCCACCAAAACAACTATACCTTTAGCAAGCTTTACCTTATAAGGAAGATGCAACCCCCTTAGATGTTAATCTACCACAAAAACACCTATGAACAACACATATCCTAAATATTGATTTCCTACTAATCTAATGGAGACACAAATTATATTAGCTTTCTTCAACTTTACACACTCAATGCATCCAAAGCCACCTTTTGGATCACCCTAGAACTTTTTGCTCATACTCAACCTACAAGATCACTATTATTATATAAAAAACATGAATAATAGGTCATACACATAGTCATTAATCTGGTCTACTCATCAACTCATTTATTAGGCAATCTACCTCTTCTTTTCTCCACAACACACACACACACACACAAGTCTCTCTTCAAGTCTCACAAATCTCACTCCAAGTCTAGAAACCAACACATTTGGTTTCACTATTTATAGATAAATCATGATCACCACCATTTTTATCATTTATTAGGCATGCCTTAACCCTTAAGTCATATATTTTATGAAGACATAGCTCAATACAATCTTCATAGGTTGGCCATATCATCTATGGGTCACCCTTAAATAGTTACACCATTCAATAAGGCACTTGTAGCTCTTATAAGTCTCATAGAGACCTATTCACCCATTTATAAATTCATCAATAAAAATAAGAACATTTTACCACTTTAAATTATAATGTTCCACTCCTTATTTTCCCTTTAACATCCTCAAATTATCACAGTTGACTCTACTAACCTTTGTGTATGCTCAAACAACTCAAACACTGACCTAGTGCATAGGAACATCATGAAAAAATACACATTCAACTTATTAATATTTTTTCATATTGTACAAAAATGTTCAAACCTTGATAATTCATGTAAATTATCCTCATGGAGTCTAAACCAGGCTCTAATATATAATTCATCATTAGATATTGAAACAACATCAATACAAGCTCAAATTTCCTTCTCAAGTCACTTCCAAAACATAGTCGAACACATAGTCAAATTTTGAGCTCAATAAATTTTACTTTACTAAAAATTATACCTTTAAATTAATATTACTATATGTTCCTTATAATTCTCTACAACTTTGATTTTTACATCATGAGTAAATTTTGCATAGATTAAAATATATAGCCAAAATACATAGCATTAGTTTTTCCTTTACAAATTCAAATATTCAAAATAAAGTAGTCACAATCAAATCTTTAACACTGTTCTCTCATAGTGATTCCTTGTTTCTTAGATTAAACATGCATATTTGATCTTATTGTATAAATCTTCACCTTTAACACATAGTGCACTAATGCCAAATGTTAAGCTTTGAACATGTTGACCTCATCTCATACAATCCAGAAACTTTGACATCATGCACTCCATAAATATATTCAATATTTTCCTCTCTTTAGAAATCTTAGAAAACTATCACTTTAACCACTTGACTTTAAAGTGCACCATTGATCTCTATCTATATGATCACCCACTCGCTATTAATCCTTGAAAGAAGCTTGATATTTATCTTTTCTCAATGTTAAACATTGAACACTTGGAACCATCACATTTATTCCTAACTTCTTAGAGTAACATGCTCCATCAATTTTTCTCAAAATTTAACTTGTGTGAAAATGACTATGGGAACCTTTGCAATCTGTCCATAAAGTCGACTTTTCACCTCCATAGTTTTTACTTCACTTAAGTGCATGTTCTAAAATTTGGACCATGTGTCAAAATAATCCTAAAACCTTTTCATGAGTGAGATATAATGCCACTAATCTGATCACTCAATTTTTTCTTCCATAGAGCCAATAATGTCAAGAATTGCCTGGAAGGCCAACTTCACACATTCATAACTTTTAATGCACTTTGGTGCATGATATAAAATTTAGCAAAAATCAACTAGGCAAAAAATTTAATAAACTCATGTGATCTACTTATCCTAAATATCCACACATTCAAGATATTCCATCACCAAACTGATTACTTGGCTCTTTCTTGCCTCATGCAAATTTGGCTAAGTATGGGAAAACATTGTCAAACTTCCTAGGATCCCAAATTTAAATATGTATATATATTTTAACACACTTTAGCACATGATATAAAATTTATCACAATATCTAGGCACAAATTTTATCACAAATTTATGACCAACTCTCCTTGACTCATCTATATGTGGTAATGGTGACATCATCAAACTGCCTACTCTTATTTTTTGCCACTAAATCCAAAATGTCTAGATGACAATAATGATCAACCAAATGAAATACACACATGTACATAAGCACTCAAAACATATAAAATATATTATTTACCTCTTTCACATCCTCAAATTACCATACTCATCCATAAACATCTCTAATCATGTAAAATCTAAATATCAACCAAGCCTTCTTCAAGCATACTAGGATAAACACATTGCACACTTTGTCATTATCACTTAGACTATAAATTAACTTCATCCAATCACCTATAAAACTCCATGAAATCAATATTAAATCATTGAAAACTATCCAAAAATATCCCCCTTTTTCATTGATGTCAACACCCATAAATATAGCAATATACAACTCATCTTCCTTCTCTCTCTTTAAGCTCTCTCACAATATGAAATTTCTCCCCCTTTGACACAATGAAAAAGTGGCTACAATATGATCCTAAGGACATATAATACCACCAATAGGAGAGGACCATCTTATAAAAATGGTAAAAACTCCCCCTTGCCTTAAGCCTACCTCTTCTTGCCTTGAAAAACTTCCTCTTGCTCCATGCCAACACTCTCTTCAACCATATGAAGCAACCAATGAATACATAACACATAATAATACTAAAACCTAATGTAACTCACAAATATACATATGAGAGGGACTCCACCTAAGATATTTTATCCATTTCATATCTTGAGCATCTTTAAAAACTACATACACCATGAAGAATCACCACACACTATTACCAGCCTTCTCTCTTAAGCTACCACAAGGACCACTAAAAAAACTTCATGCCACTAAAAATATAAGAAAAATAAACTAAACCAACTTGTGAACTCACCTTTAAATACATATCTTGATACTTTGGATAATTTGATCAAAATTCACTCTTCTTCACACTAGGCCTGTCTAGCCTCCTTGTTACCCTACCTAAAACTTGCAGATCCTACAATTTTTAGTAGAAACATCTTCAGGACCTAAAATTTCATATATATTATCTTCTAAAACATAATTCCTTCACAAACCTACCGATCAATTAGGCCTCCATCGTAACAAATTTTTGAATAACTTGAAATATATAAACCTTAAAATATTTTTGAATATTTATTTGAAAACCCATTTGGCCCATTTATCATATTAAGAAGCCTTAGACCTCAAATCATAATTCAAACTACTTTTATAGCATAACCTAAAACCCTATAATCTTAAAACAAACTGAGTCAATAAACCTCCTTCTGGTCAACATCCACCTCTAAAACTTATTACACTCCTGGAGACATCCATAAAACACTTATGGAACAAAAATTAAGCATCCATACCTTTGGGAACATTGAGTTTATATAATCTAATTTTAGGCCTTCTTTCCCTTAAGCCAAAAACTAAGAAAAATGAGAGCACAAAAAATTATCTTCAATTGGCACAAACATACCTTTAGACCATAAAAACACTTAGATAACATCACAATGAAGTGCATAGACATTTTTTAGTACCAAAATATACTTGACATTGTATCAACCTCATTATGTCATTTGGAAACATCCATTCTGACCCTGCATAATAGCTCCTTCACAAACTTCTAGATCAAGCTCATGAACTTGTTGCTCCTCCTTAACCAAAGACCTTATAAGATCAAAACAAGTATTTGTTCAGATTGGAAATATAATCTTGATCACTAAAACTTACTTCTCCAAAATAAAAATAAAATGTCTTTTAATAAGCATAAGTAGAGACATCCTACTTCACAATGTCCAAGAATAATGTGAAACCAGGAGTTGCCCACAACTCCTCATATTCCTTCTCCTCCTTGGTCATCTGATACGTTTAGATATTTTTCTTCTTCTTAGGATTAAAAAAAGAAACATGCTCAACCACTACAACATTCTCTTTTTCTTATAGGATTGGATTGATAATGAATAAAGACAACAAACATTATAAACATACCTTTTCATCTAAAAAATCCACCTTGTAGTTTGGAACCTCATCACTAGGCATAGACAATTAATTTTATTTACATGATACATGCTCAAAAATAACAAGATGTTCATTTGGATTCATACACACTTCAGAACTAACCTCAAATTGTATCTTGGTCTTCTCCTTGAGCTTGATCTATTCATTCTCAACATAAGTAGACAATAAGACCCCTTGACACTCTTTAAATTTTGTAGCTTTCTCCACCATATAAAATGGATTACTTGGACCTAAAAACTCATCATGAATCACACTTGTTACCTTTGGCTTCCATGAGTTAACTTGACTTCTTTATTGTACTTTAGGATCCTAATTAAACTTATTCTTACTTTTATACCTTTGCTTGTAGGACCTATCAATGTGACCTCTCTATTCATAATTGTAGCACACCATAATCCTGGATGAAAACACATTTTGTCTTACAATGTTTGGATAAAATATTTCAATGTTTCCTATGTCATGACAAACAAAACAACCTCCTCTTTTGGAAGAGGACTCACCTTATCTAATCTTATGTGGAAAATTGCTTACAAAGTGTTCCACATTAATACAGTTGAAGCACTTACTTTTTCTCACTCCTTTTAATTGATGAACCCTATAAAATTCCCATACCAAATAATTTCTAATATGTCTCTTGCATTCTCTATATCTATGCCAAAATTGATTACATGTGTAACAATAACTATTGAATATTGCATACCTCATGGACTTTGGCTGTTTGATCTGATTTGTTTTCATTCTATGAGTACCTTCATTCCCTGACTAATGATTTATCTTCAAATACTTATCCACCTTGATATTATTGATATTCATGTCAACTTGAGTAGAAACTTTGGGATCTTCATTAAAACCCTATCTAGATCTGTCACTAGCTGATTTTTGAATCTTTAGGAGATTATCCAAATCATTAGAAATTTTATCAATATTGACAAATTATTTCACCTTGTTTGTATATTATAATCTCAAAATCATACCTTGAGCATTCTTCTTCTTTGGCTCTTAGAATTTCAAAAATAGATTCCAACTTAGAATTAAGAAACATGACAACACCTCATACTCCCTAGAGTCTTCAACTAATCTTACCTCAAACACAATAAATTGCTCCTCATAGTCCTTGAGTTTATATTTCATCTTCTTATTGATCTTATTCTCAATATTTAGTTCTTCAAGAGCATTCATAAATATATTTTCACAATCCACCTCATCTTCATTGTCTTCTAAATCACTCCAAGTAGACTCCTTTTGATGTGAGAAACTTCCTCAGTCATAATAGAGATTCATCTTCAATAGAACCATCATATTCATGATCATATTTTGAGTCACTATTTTCACTCTCATTTGATGAGTTGAAATCTTCTTTGGTGTAGAGAATCATATTTTTCTTGAAGGATTTCTTCTTATTATTATACTTTCTAAATCCTTTCTTCTTGTATGTCTTCTTATATTCATCTTGGAATTCACCATGATCTTCATAACCATTATTATCATGCTTAAGAGGGAACTTAAAATAAAAATGTCTTATCTCTCCATATTTGAAAAATTTGAAGGCTAGTTTACCCTTATACTTCCCTAAGCCTATGTTTAATTTCTTATTAAATAAAGCAATTAGTTCATCCTCATCAATGTCAAATTTGTCATCTTCTTTAGGTTTATTACCTTGGAACCTATTCTTAAGGTTCATCTCTATCTTGAATTTTACTTCCTTATTTTGTGGTATATCATCATTTAATCTCATCTCATATGTATTAAGGGTACCATATGATCGATCCATCTTCAACTAAGTAATATCATGACTTTCTTCTATAGTAGATACTTTTGGATAAAACTTGAGGGATAAATACATTAATAACTTTTGGAATAAATTAGCCTCTTCAAGATTCTCTCCAATACCTTTGGTGATGTTCACAACATCATTAATTCTCTGCAAAAAGGATACTACATAATCTTCTTCCTTTATCTTAAGAATTCAAATTACCTTCTATGAGTCTACAACTTAGCAAGCTTGACCTTTGAATCTCCTTCATAAATGATCTATATTTTTTCCTATATCTATTTAGAATATTTACAATGGATTACTATGGTGAACTCAATATTTTTAAGCCCACAAGTGATGGAATTCATTGCCTTAGAGTTATTCTCAAATAGTTTCTTATCTATAACACTAGACAAAGGAGTAGTAGGAAAAACATAACCATCTAGAATAGATTGCCATACATCAAACCCTAGGGACATAATGTATGTCCTCATCCTTGTACTCCAAAAATAATTATTAGATCCATTGAACATCGGTGCTTGTTTAGTATAGAAACATCCTTGATGACTACCCATATTGTATCTTGGATCACCTTCAAGATGTCAAATCTTTACCAAAGGACCTACTCTGATACCAATTATTAGAGGTACAATCACTGAGAGGTGGGGTGAATTAGTGAGCCTATATATTCAAATTTTAATTTTAGTCATTTCGAACCCTTATTCAATTAGAAAAATATTTCATGAAGCATACACATCATTCATAACAATGAACAAGAGAGATAACACAAGATCAAACACATAACACATGACATATACGGGAAACCCTCTTGGGGAAAAAACCCACCAGAACCTACAATTAGAATACTATCTTATAATAACAAAATATAATTTAGACCAATTACAAATGATCAAGGAACTAAAATCCCTTATTTATTAAGACTAAAATCCCACAAGTAGTTACAACACTTGTCTAGCTGAGCTGCCACAACAACTAAACCTTTAGCAAGTTTCACCTTGGAAGGAGGTTGCAACCCCCTTAGATGTTGAGCTACCATAAAAAAACCTATGAATAATACATCTCTTAAACACTTATTGTCTCCCAATCTAATAGAGACATAAAGTATATTAGCTCTCTTGAACTTTGTACACTCAATATATCCAAAGCCACATTTTGGATCACCTTAAAACTCTTTGATCATCCTCAACCAATAAAAACACTATTATGATATCAAAAAAATGACTCATAGGTCATATACATAGTCCTTAATTTGATCTACTCATCAAATAATCTATTGGTCACTCTACCTCTCATTTTCTCCATAAAACACACATAAGCTTCTCTTTAAGTCTCACAAATCTCACTCCGAGTCTAGAAACCAACACATTTAGTTTCACCATTTATAGAAAAATCATGACCATCACCATCTTGGTTAGCCATTAGGCATGCCTTAACCCTTAAGGCATATATCATATGAAGACATAATTCAATACAATCTTCATAGGTTGTCCATAGCATCTATGGGTCACCCTTAAGTAGTTACACCTTTCAATAAGGCCCTCGTAGTTCTTATATGTCTTATAGAGACCTATTCACCCATTTATCACTTCATCAAGAAAAATAAGAACATAAGACCACTTTAAATTACATGGGTCCACTCCTTATTTCCCCTTTGACATCCTCTAATGATCATAGTTGACTCTAATCACCTTTGTGTATGCTCAAACAACTCAAACACTAACCTGGTGTATAGGAACATCATGAACGAATACATAGTCAACATATTAAGATTTATTCAAACTATGAATGAATGATCAAACCTTTATAATTCACATATATGATTTTCATGGAGTATACAACATGATCCAATATCTAATTCATCATGAGATATCTAAACAACATTAATACAAGATCAATTATCCTTCTCATGTCACTTGAAAAACATAGTCAAACACATATTTAAATCTAGATATTGAAATTTTTGATTGTTATAACAATTAGACCTTAAAATTCATATTTCTATATGTGCCTTAGAATCCTCCACAACTTCACTTTTTACATCATGAGAAAATTATACATAGATAGAAAGATTTAGCTAAAATACAAAACATTGGATTTTCCTTTACAAATTCAAATATTCAAAATCAAATGATCATAGTTAAACTTTGAATACCATGTTCGCATCTCAAGTCCTTTATTCTTACATTAAAAATGTATCATTGATCTTATTATATGAAGCTCAACATTTAACACAGTGCACTAATGCCAAATATTAAACCTTGAACATGTTGACCTCATCTTATGCAATCTCAAAAAATTGACCTCATACTCTTTGACAATATCTTCAAGATTGTCCTCACTTTAGAAATTATAGACAAGTATCACTTTAACCTCTTGAATTTAAAGTGCACAATTGATATCTATATGTACAATCACCGACTCACTATTGATCCTTGGAACAAGCTAGATATTTATCTCTGCTCAACATTAAACCTCAAACACTTGGCACCATCTCACTACTTATTGACTTCCTGGAGTAACGTGCTCTGTCGATGTTTCTCAAAATTTAAATTGCATAAAAATTACTATGGGAACTTTTACAATCTACCTATAAGGTCAACTTTTCACCTCCACATCTTTTACTTTGCTCAAGTGCATATTCTAAAATTTGGACCATATAATATTCTCACATAGGAAAATCCAACCATGTTTCAAATGATTCCTAAAATCTGCACATGAGTGAGACATAATACCATTAATTTTCTCACTCAGATTTTTTTGCCACATATTCAATAATGTTATGAATTTACTAGAAGGCCAACCTTGCACATACATAACTTTTGATGCACTTTGGCTCATGATCTGAAGTTTAGTGAAAATAAACTAGGCACAAAACTAAAAAAAACCCATCTAATAAAATTATCCTAAAACATCCACACATGTGAGAAATTCCATCACCAAAATTCTTACTCAACTCTTTCTTGCCTCATGCAAATTTGGCTAAGTATGGGAAAACATTGTCAAACTACATGGGAGACCAACTTTGTACATGCATATCTTCGATGCACTTCAGTGTATGATATAAAATTTAGTGAATAATATATAGGAAAAAATGTGATCAAAACCAAATAACCAACTCCCCTTTACTCATCTACATGTGGAAATGGTGATGCCATCAAATTGCCTACTAATATTTTTGCCAAGAGACCCAAAATGTCCAGATGACAATAATGATCAACCGGATTCAATCGACACATGCACACAAGAACTCAAATAATATAAAACATATTAGGTACCTATTTCACATCTTCTAATCACCATACTCATCCATGAAAATCTCTAATCATGCAACCTCTGAAGATCAACCAAGCCTTCTTCAAGCATACTAAGATAAGCATATTACACACTTTATCATTGTCACTTAGACTATCAAGGTACTTCATCCACTCACTTGAACACCTAAATGACATCATTATGACATGATTTAAAACTCTCCAATAAAATAAGTGCTCATATTTTGAACCATATTAAGTATGGATCCATTCTTATTCTTTGATGCTTCTAAGTTATGAACTCGATTGTTATTACTAGTGGTTGGTATTAAAGCACCTTATTTATGTGGAGGAAATCCATTTGTAGCATTATTAAAGAACACCAAGTTTTGGATAAGATGGGCATGGATTAAGGGAAATTAGTTCAAGGCTGGTGTCTGATTTAAGGAAGGCACATTCTGATTGGCATTAGGAATGACATTCAGTATATTGAAATTGGGATTAATATTTGAGACAACATATGCAAGCTAACCTTGAGGCTGTATTTGATCATTAATTATTATAGCTTTAGCATAAGCCAAGGCTAAGGTGTTTATGAATCTAATAGACATTTTAATAAACATAGAAGTTATGGGATCCAAGGCATCCTTGTAAATCTCTAAGGTTAAAACCTCATCAGGTCTATAAGGTGATATGGCTATACTAAACATCTTCTAGAATATAACATTAAAGGCTCTTATGGGATCATTAGGATATCTTTTAACTATGGTGAACTATTGGTATATAATGCAAGGACTAATAATTTTTCCAAATTGGTCAATGAAGATCTTGTTAAAATCATTCCATCTAGTGATATAATTTTATGGAAGATTGAGGAACCATTCATATGCAACATTTTTGAAAGTAAATGGAAATAGTCTACATGCTACATCTTCATGAACTACATTCAGAAGTCCCAAATTAATCTTAAATATTTTAACATGTTCTTTAGCTATTAAAACATTATTAAGACCTAAAGAAGGCAAATACCTTTCAATATTTATTGGTAAGTCATGTACCTAGCCTAGCACATTGATAGAAGATCCACCTAACCATGCCATACCTTGATGAGGATATTACTTTGGTAGTTTTAGCTTGTAAATATTTGAACCCTATTTTAAATATGATGTGTAAATCTTATCTTTATAAATAATAGTGATTAGACTTGTACATTAAGTAAATTTTGCAAAAATATGTATAAAGAACAATAAAGATCATCAATATTTAACAAATTTAACTCAAAGATATGACCAAATAAGTTAATATGAATGATATTTACATGTCTAAGCTCAAATAAACTCAAAATTTTGAAGGATATATTAATATTTGAGCAAAATTGCTAATACTAACCTCAAATGCCTTGGATTCATAGATCTTAATCTATCTTTACCATAATGACTCATGGATCTTCAAAAAATAACTATCTTTGTCTAAGTAAGCATAAATACTAGTTCAAAACCATAAATATCAATGATAGTTACACAATTAACAAAATAATGACATAATATTATAAATATTACACCAATCTTTGAACACAATTCACAAGAATGAGCAAAAAATACTTCAAATCTTCAAAGATCTAACTAAAGGCCCTCCTTTTAGCACCAACAAATCCCCTCCTATTGATGCCTAGATATGTATCATAGGTGGCTAGAGTGCTTAAGAAACACTTCCTATTTATGAATTCCTAAGAATTCAATACATGAGTTGCAGGTTGTGATAATCTTGTTATCTATTGATGAAATAGAGGCAGAACAAGTGATCTATTTCACAAATTTATATTACTTTGGTGGTTGAAAGCCACCATGGCCAAGTAGCTAATCTATGTAAAATATGATGTATTTTGTGATAAGAACATTGAATTATGATCAAAATCTAATCTAAGATGGATATTTAAAATGATAATTAAACTAGAGTGAACTAATTAAAAAAGGAGTAACAGGAAGGGTAGGGCAGAGAAGAAACATGTTACTAATTTTCATTCCAAACATCATGACAAAGTTCAAATTTCATCTAGACATCCACTTAACCAATGTATGATATGAAGTAAGATAATCTCAAATCCTATCACACATTAGGCAAATATCTAAATATAGTGTGAAATAATGAAAATAAGAGCTAGATTCACTTTAAATATTTACTCCTACAAACAAACATCATTAGCCCAAATGTAATAAAAGTAAAGAAAACAAAATAAACCTAAGAAATTTCAATTAACCTAGAATTAACACAAGTTAACAACTATAATTTCAAAGGTACATATCAAAAATTCATAAGAACAATTCAAATGTTGAAATTAGACCAATCAAGTGAGAAAGAAGACATGATAGTAGACACAGATAAATATTGGATAAACTTTATAGACTTCCTTGCTTGTACTGCTTGCTCCAAATTGACATAATAATTTTGGCTCTAAGAACTCCCTCCTCCCTTTTCACAATTAAAAATACTCCTTTTATATAATTCAAGGAAGTATGTCAGTCATTCCTTCTCAACATGTAACTAGACAAGTGTCAAGGATAGTTGTTCCTTTTATAATGTTTTATACACTCCCTAATAGGCTAACCCATAGGCAATGTGATTTACAAGATGTACATGCATTTACAAAATAATATTATATTTAAAAAATATATAATGTCAAGATACAAAAATAATATTCCCAAGTCAACTAATCTAACTTTGAGAAACCTATGTTATAGTTTTATCTCTTTAATAGGACCTTCATTTTGTAATGTTGATCTATAATTGGCTCAAGGTCGACAATTGGTTTCATGAAGAGCTCCTTCATTTGACTAGCTAAGCTCTCATGGTCTTTATCTACCATTTTTAATTCCTTTTTGATGTTTCTAGCTTCATTAATCTTTTCCTTTGCAGTTAGAATCATATCCATGATCCTATTATTATCAACAATAGTCTTATGTATGTTTTGGTTCCTTACCCCTTGCATAAAATAGGATGTTATTTTCTTGATTTCATCATATGTAATTAGACCCATTGGATTGGTTATGGTGGGATCCTTGACTAAGCTTCCCAATGCATGCATTGCTCTACCCTCCAATTATTTGAGACCATTTGAAAGATCTCCCATCTCCCAGGGCCACTTGCACACATCTTCCCTTGAAACATTTTTTCTAAGATATCATTGCTAGAAATTCTATTAAATTGCTCATTAATGGATTATAATTCATATTTTGGGTCAAATTATCTTGCATAAATGATAAATTTATCATTTTTGGCTCAATTATAATGCTCATATGGTCTAATTAGGGTTCTTGTTCTTCTTAGGTTTTTTTTGAATGTTTCCTCAGAGCTTTAATGGTGGGAGCTTGTTGAACTCATATGAGATTCATGCCTCAGATTTTATTTAGATCACCTATTTATACCTTTGTATTGCTGTGAATCTACAAAATATCTTAAACTGATTGGTCTATCTTATGTGGCTCCACCATGGCATCTTTGTGACACTCTATTCATCAATATTTTAAAAAAGTGATTGTTACCCTTTGAAAATACTTATTTTATTTTCCACTATCTGATTATCCTTGCATAGATCACCATGAATGGTTGATCTTGATCTAAGGGATCGAACATGATTAGATGCACACTATTCTTGCTTTGTTGAAAAGTCTACTTTAATCATGTAACATTGGATCATTTTCATCTGATCAAACATGTGCCAATGATCTATCACATGATGTTTAATATTTAATTTGGGGTTTAGGGCTTGAAAAGTCAACTTTGATCATGCACTATTATATCCTCTAGGTACAAATCAATGTGCTCCATTGATCTTCTAAAAGGTGCCTAATATTTAATTTATGACCCATGGCTATGCCACTTATCATTTTTGCATTCACCCTAAACTTCATTAAAATGTCAACATTGATCTCATGTTGTTAGATCATCTTCATCCAAATTGATGTGTTGCATTATATCTCAATTCGAGGAGTGGATTTCCATTAGTTGCTCAATGTTCTTTCACTAGAATTATGACACCTATCACCTTCTTGCTTGTTCAACACTTTATTGAATATTTGACCTATTATGCACCATTAGATCAATTCTATTTGAGAAAACACAAACCATTGATCCTATAGACAAGAAAAATATTTAAATCAGGCTTGAGAATTTTAGGATAAAGTATTAAGACTATAGTTTTTGTTCATATTTATAAAATTGAATTAAAAATTTCAAATTATGTATTTATCCTAAGTTTAGGATATAATAAATGGGACCCCACAAATAATAAAAGACATAGCTTAAAGTCTTAGGACTAAAGTTTTTTATTATGTTAATAAATACAATAGAAGCTTTAAGATAAGGATTTTAAAGCTAAGTTTATAACAAAGGGACCATGCATTAGTTAGACCTTACTAATGATAAAATTGACCAAGGGGGCTCAAGAAAATAAATAGACGACACATGAAATTTTAGACTAAGGTTTGGTCATATTAATAAACCTGACTAAATCTTAGGATAAAAATACAAGTAGGTCCATGGCATAATAAATCATTTCCATGTAAATTGTTCCTGCCAAATTTGAATTTGATTCAGGATGATATGAGCTAGGGTAATTGGAATTAGGGGCTTAATCTGATTAGACATCAATTCAACTTAATTTTCAATAGACTAAAGGCTAGTAAAAGATCAAATTATTATTAAATCATAAAACCCAGGCATTGCTTATTCCAAATGGACCTCATTAGACCTACAACTAAAAAACATAAAGATCTAATGTTAGCAAATTTAGACAAGGGTAAACCAGAATCATGTATAAATGTGTTAACCAAACTAGGTGTGGATGATTTTCAAATAAAGGCATTGTGTAAACATGCTAGTGACACTCTGATCAAGTGAATTTTCAATTTTAAGGTACAAAATTAATGTAATTTAACATAAGGCTCCCTTTTTTTTAGGAATGTGGGTATGTTGGCCTCAACACCTCCTTTATTCCAAGTTTTAAACAAGTTTTTCCCACCATAATGCAATATTAACCCACTAAAAATAAGGCTCCCACATTCAAGATCAAAATATTCAAGTAGGTAAAACCTTGTGAACTAATAATTAAGTCTCCTTATTTTAAAATCCAAAGTTTTAAAAGTCCTTGTCCTTTAAAAGAGTCTATACTTGTGCAAAATCAACCTATTATCCCTTAAGAACAACCCTCTCAAAAGCCCATTCTTCCTCATCCTTTGTAAAATCCTCAAGCATCTCAACCTTGGTAGCCTTCTTAGACCAAGCATCCTAATTTTGGGATGCCCAACCTTATTAAGGCTACTCCTACTTCATCAATTAAAATATCCCACCCTACCACCATATCCCTTTTCAAATGAGGACTCATTGTCTAAAGAGAAAATAGGGACCATTTAGGTGAAGAGGAGGATAATTCAATTGAATATGATGAGGAAATAGTTATTGACAACCCTCTTTCTATCACTAAACCAAATAAATTACACGAATTGCTAAAAGAGAGTTAGCATAAAACTTAAAGACTTAAAAATATTTATTTAAGTGTTTTACTCTTTGGACAAATTATGATACGACTAATAGGAATTTTTTTTGTGAAGGCTTAGGTCTTTAGAATAATTATTCTAATAAAACTTGTAATAAAAGTTCAACAATAAAAGTCATGAAGAAGACAAAATTTATGAAGACTTAATAATAATCATTCTTTAGGAAAAGTGTTGTGACAATTTCATATTAAATTTCATGGGTGAAAGTAAAAATATTCTATAAATCTTTACGATAATTTTCTAAGTGTTTGGGTCTTCAAAAAAATGTTGTGAATGCTAGTCAGAACTTTTATGAGAACAAATCTTCCAAAGACTAAGGAAGAATTCAAAAAAGACAAGAAAAAATTCAAAAATTTTGTGAAAAGGTTCAAAACAAAAGTGTTGATGGAAAAGTTTATGAAGACTTGGGCAAAAAAAATGTTACAAACAAAATTTGTGAAGAAAAGAAGAAAAAGTTCAAAGCAATTTTTATGAAGCTCAAGGCCTGAATAAAAATCATGACAACACATGATCTAAATACTTAGGTCTTTATAATTAATGATTCATAAGTCTTGTAGAAGTCACAAAGAAAGAATCCATGAAGGCTAAAATTCAAGAAAGATGTGTTGAGATAAAAGCTTTTAAAACCTACCATGTGTCCTCATAATATGTCATCAATTCAATAGATAATTGTTCATGGGTGTCTACCCATCATGAGGGCATCATGACTGATTAGCTTAGTAGCATCAAATATAAGTCTAAGATCAGAGTGAGTGATTTTGACACATAAGACATGAGATCAATCCTAAGTTGATCAATGAACAAAGTCAAATTGATTTTGAATAGTTTAACATTTATATAGCAGATGACACATGTCTAAATATAGTTTCTAAATGAAATAAAAATCAATAGAGTGGCATGTCAAGCTATGAAATAGGTAGGTAGTGAAGTATAAACTACTTAAGCACACATTAATAAATATGGTTGGTCCATGACTAGAGAAGTGACATAAGTGGTAGAATTAGGACCAAATCTTGTAAAGAAGTAATTCCATGAGATCTACAATTGTATTCTTGCACATGAAATCATTCAAATTCAATTTTAGTTGGTGAAAAATTAAAGATAGGTTGATACACATCCAATGAGAGAAGATTTTAGGCTGATATATTTAGGTTAAAAGGGGTCATCACCATGCCTCAAGGATGTCATCTAAATTTTAAGTAGCCTTGGCCATACCTATTTAATTTTCATAGATATTATGCATCTCAAATTATAGTATCAATTTAATTATTTCATCTAAATTTGTGAATGTAATCAATGACCCATGGGCTTCCCATTATCTATAAAATCCAAGGTCTTGTATTATAAAAATGTCAACATATTTTTAACATTGTAATGTTACCAAAAAATTCCTCAAGATCTCTTTACCACTTGAGACTTGTAATTATGAGAATTGTGTCTAACTCTCTTCTTGATTCTTGTGTTCTATGTACATTATGATGGTTTATTGATCTTTGTCTATGGATAATATTTTTCCCTCTCATTATTGTTCATCCCTTCACCCCTCTAAGTATAATGTGACTCCTCTTGCAAGTTATATGTTGTCTATACCTAGGTCCATGTTGGTACTATTTGTGAACTATTTATCATCCCTTATAATGTCATATTATGTTCCCACACCTACATGATAAATAATTATGTAGGAGTGGTGTCATTTTGGAGTCTATGTAATGGTTTCTCATTCTATGCAATTTTATTATGTTCTTCAAATCATGTCTAGGTGTTATGTCTAATCTTGGTGCATCACTATTTCCCTTTCAACATTCCTTCTCCCTTTTCCCCTCAAAACATTTTAGACTCAATGTTATCAATAGGTTTATTAACTTCTCTTTATATGCTTGCATGCTGATCCTAAATAAGATGAATTTAGATTGGAAGGTATCTAACCTTATCTAAAGGTTCATCCCAAAGAGTGAAAGAATACCACACCTTAGGGGACAAACCCATTGTCTCACCGAACCATCTTCCAATTTTGTGAGTGTAAGGATTGAGTGACAACACTCTCCCTGGGTAAAATATGGAATATGACTATAGGTGGGTGCATGGTCATTCCATTGACTATAGCATTCTTACTTATATATCCACCCTTGCCTTTACCAAGTGATGTAAATATGCTCATATCTAGTAGTCTCAAGCTTGGGGGTGTCTAGAGTAGTAACATAATGATGACAAAAGGTTGGATGGTGAACCTTAATTCAATTAGCTTGTAGTTCAAGAAAACAAGGATCTTTATTGAAGAATGATTGTTCTTTTGTTATTAAATCAGGCCTAGATTTGTGCTTCATGCTTAATTATAATATGGATGATACCTATTGTATTTATAAATGTTAATAGCAGCCTACTTGTAATATTTTTGTGAAAGATAATCTTTATATAATGACCCAGTCATTGATAAAGACTTATGTTATATTTTTGTTGAACCTCTATGATAAAATGAGATGTAACTAAATGGTATATATTATTTATGTATATCCATGGGAAGGATTTATCTGTAAAGAAATATTTATTAACCTATATGGCTCCTTTAATTAAATAACTGTGTGTTTCATTACTTAAATATTTGTTAAGATCAACCTATTGAAATGCATATTGTGTATCTTATATATTCATTTATTGTATATATTTATGGATTGAGCTTATCCAAGTGTGATTTTTGAATAAATATATATTATATTGTTATTAGGAATAAAAATATTTCTTGAATATATAATCTGAATGTTGTTATTCTTCAATAAATGATATCTTGTGAAATAGTACCTTTAATATTAAAAGTAAATAAGATATTTATTGCATGCCTTCTCTATAAAAATACCATATAATAAATAAATAAGGATTATGATAGAACTTGGATCTAATTATAATAAGGAATGAAACCCTTAGGTATGATTGAGGTCTTCCTTGTAGAGACTTGATTAAAGAAGAGGGTCCTAGAGACCAAACATTGAGTTCTATATTTCTACACCTTAAAACATATATCATTTGATCCCTCAGCTTGAATAAAGTAAATGGATTTAGGTGTTAGTGTTAGAAGAATAATATTATAAAGAATAAACTAGTTATCTCATATGTTTGAGTGGCTTCTTGGAATATGATTGGTTAGATTGAGATTCCCTAGAGATTTTCTTCTAGTTGACTAAACTGATGAGAATATTAGTTTAATATCAAGCTAATTGATTATGTGAATGTAGGTCCTTTAGGCATAAGTTTAAGCCTTTTGAGGAAGGGAAGTGTAGCTTTGGATGTGTTAATGGTAGTGGTCCATTAGCATAAGTTTTTTATCTTGCCTATTTACATTCATCTTAATTTTTTTCCATTTTTTCTTGGGCTTGTAACTTAGCCAATCTAATTTTAACCAAATATTTAAGCCATTTTTTTGATTTAGATTACTAATCAAATCTTACCTTACTAGATATCTCAGTTTTAGATAGATTTTTCCTTAGTCAAAGTTTGTGTCTACTAATTCTTATGATTTTTCCTTAGCTGATAATGTTTTAGCATTTCTCTAAGATTTTCCTTAGTTGATTCTCAGTTCATTTGAAATGTTTGACCATATGAGGCATGTGGCATCATCTCAGTATCATGGAGTATTATTGGGGTGGTTTAAACCCCTAATAATCCTGAGGTCCTAAGGAAATACCAAGTGGAAACATTCTAGAGCTCAAAACCCTAGGAGGATCAAACTATTGAAGCTAATCCCCTAAAGTCTCTAAGATCCTAAAGGCTTGAGGAAATACCAAGTGGTAGCATCCCATAGCTTAGAATATTAGATTGATTAATCCATTAAGGTTAATTCACCAATGATTCTATTGTCCTAAAGGCCCTAGGAACTACCAAGTGGCATCATCCTAAAGCTTAGAAGCCTGAGTGGTTGGGCAATTAGAGATGGACACAAGGTCCCATAATCATGACAAGTGGTTCACCCATGGTCCCCCATTAAGTTAGACTTGAATAGACCCAAAGCAACCATGTGGCATGTATTGTATAAGCATTAACCTTGGTCAAATTTGATGGTCATCTTAATGTCATAAAAAATTAACCTTAGGGCGTAGGCCATAAAATGAATTCTTTAGCATTTGACCAAATAGATGGATCTTTATGATTACTTATCTAGTGTCACATGAATGTTAAATTAAATTTAGTAGTTGGATTGAATGATATTGGGTGTATATTTTTTTATTTTTATGGTTTAGTTGCACATTAAATTGTAGTAGTCATGTCTATGTTTTGATAAAAAATGGGCGTGACACCTTAATTCTCCATGGGCCCTATGGACTTACCAAAGACAACATCCAATAGATATGAAATCATATAAAAATTCATGTAATATAACATTTTTTTGTGTTTTAACATACCTGCCTTCAAATTGAGACAAATAATATTTCCTAAGGTAATAATTTTGTTAGAAGTCAAGAGAATGTCCAGTAATGGGACCCATTCAACCTATACATAAGTAATGCTATAAAAACCATATAATCTATTCAGAAGGGGCATGGATATGATAATACTAGGCCTAAATTTTATGATGTTTTAAGAAGAAATTCCTCCCTTGAGGTTTAACCTTTAGCCCTTTCACTAACCATTATTTCAATTTTCCTTCTATAATGTTGTGCTTGAGACATACATTAGACAAGACTTGGTTGTAGACAACCTCATGCCCTATAAGCCTAAGGTACCTCTTAAGTTTCCTTCTATAAACATATGTAATTGAAGTTTTTCGTTTTCTAATATGTGTATAGTCCCTAGAACAAGTACCATTAAAGAATAAATCATGAATCAAATCGATATAGGGCATTACCTTTGGTTTTGTTATGGCTTGATGGAGACTGATGATCTTTATTGGTAGTAGGTCATTAATATACTACTTATCCTCCTAGGATAGGAATTCATATGGGTAGTAAGGTGTTATATAATCCACTATATTATATAGGTATAATTAGTATGTAAACTTTAAATCAAATGCACCCTTATCAAATATAGTTTTTGTGTATTTGGTGTCTCTAATAATGGAATAAGTAGAAGGAGCTTGGATGTATACTAATTTTGGAGAAGCCATTTCAGTAATTTGGGCTGTGTAATTCCTTTATAAACTATATAAACTCTCTTCATAAATTCACTTAGAAAAATAAGGTTTTTACTCACTTTAGATCTCAAAGTTATAATGTTCAACTCGTATATGAATGGAAAAGTGACTTCTATTTGCTTAGATTTCACATATATTTCCAAATCTTATACCTTGAATGAATCAATATGAATAACAAATTTTTATTTTATTTTCATTTAAATTTAAATGTGCCATTCAACTTTGGTAGTGTTATTTTGTATGCCAAATGGTAACCTTTCATCAATTCATGCATATCCAGTCACATCTTTGATATAGGTGCCAATTTCTCACTTATCAGATTTTGATTTGCTATCAAACCTATTGATGTGTACTCTAGCCATGTATATCTTAAATCATGATAATTTTCTACTTCTTATTTACCCATGTATTTAGACTTATGATCTTTCTTTATATACTCCATGGATGAAAGTTAATAGAATTAAACCACATGGAGTGGTCTTGAGATTACAAGAACTTAGCTCGAAGCCACAACTATTTTAACTTTTGAACTATGTACATCTTCTAAAAAGGCTTTTGTTATTAAGATGTTGATATATGGAGTGATATAGGTGTTATGGGGGCTCAGAAACTCATAAAATTGAGGCCATGGGGCCATTAACTTGTTATTTTCCCCCTTGAAACTCTAGGTTAAATAAATTATGCCAATTACCTTACTCTCAAAGTTGTGGAGGCTCAAACACTTGGATCCATTATCTTTTTAAATTTGTTTTGAAATTTCATGGTTCAAGTTAAAAAAATTATTCCAAATATCAAACATTCATAGCATAGTACCTCAAGGCACTTAGACTATAGAAACATGGGGCCATTAGACTATTAAATTTGTTTTGACCTGCCATGGTTTTGGGTTAATGAAAATGTGCCAATTTTTAAACCTTCATAGCTCAAAACCTTGAGGTAGTTAAATTATGGGACCATGAGGCCATAATACTATTAAATGTATTTTGATCTTATATGGTTTTGGGTTCATGAGGTTATGCCATATGGTGTGTTCTTGATGATCTAGGAACTTGAAACACTTAAAACTTTTTAAAAGTCAACTTTGTCCTATTTTAACATGGTTTTGCCATATGGAAGGCTTGTGGTGGCCCAAATATTGATAAGGTATGAAATTTTGTTAACATGTGATAAGTTATAAGTAATGTAATAGTGCCACCTATCAAGATCTTTAAGCTTAGACACTTTGAAACACTTAGGATTTTTATGAAGGTCAAAGAACTCTGGTTGACGTGATCCTACCACTTGCCCTAATCTTGGAGCTTGGAGAGTTTATGGAATCATAATGAAGGTGGTGCGCAAATGTGAATAATTTTTAAGGATTGGTCAATAATCTTGTGAGTACATGAAAATCAAAGAAACACTATGATATGACACATTAGTTTCGTTAGTCTATAAATCATAGAGCCAATTTTCAAGAAGAATTACAAAAACTCAAGGTTTAAAATAAATCAAAATCAATGTTCAAGGTTTAATTTTCATAATTCAAGATTATATAAATTTATACATTGAGGAAAACTTAGACTTATGCATATCAATATAAATATCATAGATGCCTAAGGATTATAGGACCTTGAGTAAGGATATTCAAATAATAATGGGTCCCTATTTGAATTTTAAAATTGGGTGTGTGTGTTAGGACACAACATAACCTTGACATAAAATGTAATTTTATCTATGCACACTATGAATAGAGGGAGATAACTAGTAGAATATGGCATAATTGATCACTAGTTTAGATTGTTCATATCCATAAAGTTAAAAATAAGAGATAAGAGGACACATTTTTAGTAAGAACCAAGGTATTATAATAATATATCAAATTGATTTTGTGTACAAGTAATTTAATAACATGATTCAGCCAAGAAGTTGTGTATAATTAAATTTATGCTTATTTGAATGTTTTTAAAATTTTAATAAAAAATCAATAGTAATTCATCCTCATCAAGATTGAATTCCTTAGGGTTGTGAAAGTGAATATAATATTTCTCTTCCACTTCAATTTATTGATCAATAATAGCATCATGTGGTATGTGAATTAATATTCCTTCATGTGAAAAGGTGATGAACTATTTATTAATATTACTAATATATTGAAATTTTCATAAATATGAATGTCCCAATGTAAATGGTACCTAATGTGTATGATACATGATCCATACCTATGTATTAACAAATTTTGGTCCACAAATGATTGGGTATGTGACATATCCCAAGGATTATTACTAATTTGTGGTATGATGTAAGTCATTAATACTATATTTTGTTTGTGATAATCATATCACACTAAAAATAGTTTCATTTATAGAAGTATCAATGTGATTATGCTTAAAATAATTTACTTTCATATATAATTTGATAGTTAAGTATTTTTTTAAATGACAAATTTTTATGTCTTATATCTATAAATGATGCCTTTAAACCCCATTTATAAGAGATGTTTTTTTTATATTGTATTAATTTTATCATGCCTTCATGCATATATTTTTGAATTTTCTCTTGTTATGTCTTATAATGTTCTATGTCATGTCTTGTATTTTTATGGTAAACATAAAAGGATTTGCCTTATATATGTAAAATGTGTATTGTTGATCGATGTATAGTAGTGGTAACATGATGAACTTTATATCCAATCATATTTGTAAAATTATTATAGGTTTATCTTGATATGGAATTATTTTTAATGATTGTGAACTTTTTGTATTTTATATTTACACATTATTTTTTTAATTGATCATAAATTCCTTATGTTAGAAACTATTACAACAATTGTTCACATTATTATCTTTTAGTATACCTAATATATGCTTACCCTTTGAATTTGACTAATTTTTTGAAATTAATTTTGAATCATCATTGTAAACCCCTAGATAAATGGGTGTAATAAAGTATGAGATAAGTATTCATATGAAGGATTGAACTTTAACTTGCATAGTTGATCATTCATAATATTGATCATGTAATCACCATCATCATCACTATCATAATAATAATAATAATAATTACCATATGACACCTATGAATTTACCAATGAAGGTGTATTAGGAGTAGTCTTTTGTATATCCACATTACATTGATGTTATTTTTTTAGATTTTATTATTCCACTTGTAATCATTGTTGTGACTTATCCTTATCAAGTTGTTTTAGTTGAAAGTTTGGACTTTATAATTATTATTTTTAATGTTCTTTCTGTAATACTTATTGTTCCTCTATTTTTTTTGATTCAATTGAGCCTTTTCTTGCATTATTTCCACTTTTTGAAGTTCTTTCTTTTCTTAGTGTATATCTTGTTGATGCATCCGTAATTTTTCTCCCTTGTTGTTAGTACTTAATCCCCAATTTATTATGTGAGATTTTTATCCCAATAAATGAATTTGAGAAGTAGGTAAAATATTTGGATCATATAATTGTGATTTAGATGATTTAATTTTACAAAGTAAGAAAGGGTGATCATCCATAAATAATTCATATGAATATCCTTCATGCATAAATTTAAGACATTTATGAAATATATATGGAACTAATACCATAATGTGTATCCTGAGTGATCCCAATAGTAAATTATAATGTAATTGATTAGGAATAACATGCAATAAATAAGGCATTGTTTAGGGTCCCAATGTTACATCTAAAGATAAAATTGTAAGTACTTGTCTTAAAGAATCATTGCATAATTTGATAGTTTGATTTTATTTTTAAAGACTGCCAATGTTAACACTCAATTTTTGTAAGAAAGGACTACTAAAAAATGTTTAATCTTGACCTAGCATTAATCAATGCCTATTTTATTCCTTTATTTTACATTTTAACTTGAATAAAAAGTTGGATATTTTGTGTGATTACATCTTGTGTTGTAGATTATTCATCTTCAATATTAATAATATTTTTTGGTATCGTTAAATGTGTTCATGATAAAATCAAAAAAGGAAGGGTGTGTACCACTATATTTATACATTAGTCAATGTTTTATTTCTCATTTACTTTTCAAACAAAGAAGACAATGCAAAAACATTGCTAGGTGGACCATGGTATTAAGGAAAACAAGTATGAAAGCTAGGATTTAATCTACATAAAGAAATATAAATAGTGTTCCCATCTAGGTTAGCATTCTAAAATTACCCTTGGAATACTAGGAAGAATAGGTGACAACAAGGTTTGTTAAACCCAATGGTCAGCTAATAACATATGAATCTATCACCAAATCAAATAAAATACTAGTATATTCTAGGTTTTATGTTAATGTCTAGATGTAGTTCTTACTTCACATATTAAGATGACATAAAAATATGCAGAGTGGGTCCAAGAGATTGAATATGAGAGGAATATTTTATTTTTTCTTATGTGTATAAAGATGGGGCATGAATAAAAATAATTCCCTAAGACCGAGAAAGGGAAGTAGGTCTAGAAGAAAAATCCAAAACAAAGTCTTTATCCAAAAACATATAATAATTTTCTTTTATAAATAATTGGAAAGGAAAATGAGAATCTAAGATAGAAACAATCATATGGAATGGGAGTGCAAGAGAAGGAGGTTATTTCTTCGAATCCTTTTATATCTACTTCATCCCCATTTCTAAAAAAGAACCATAAAATAATGGTATTAGAAGAAGAAAGGGATTTGGAAAAAAAGGATATTCTCTTATTCAAGGAAGAAGAAGGGAAAGGAGAATTCTCAAGCATTGATTATAGGTAAGAAGGTAAGATAGTTTTAAAATAGCATAATGAGGAAGAACGAGTGGATCTAAAGTAAATGGTTCTATGTTCTCTACTTTAGACCTAAACTCCAGTAGTAAGATCACCAAACATCAATAAGACAAACAATAAGTGAAAAAAATAATGTTGGTGTGGGAGTATAATCTAAGAAAGGAAGACCAAATCTAAATGATATCAGAAATAGGGAAACAACCAAGTATGTGACTAATGGAGTTCATAGTACCTTAGAGATAAATATGATCCAAAATTATTCTAAATAAAATAAGTAAAGATTACTTCCTATAATATTATAGGGTTCAAGAACCCAATTAAAAATATAATTATGAAAAATATCAGAAAAATACATTGTCTTAACATATTGATGTTACAAGAGACTAAGATGTTATCTAATATCCTCTAAATCATTAAGAATAAGGTTTTAAATAAATCCCTTATAAGGTGTGAGTGCCTTAGGAGGTTTAAGTGGGTTATTAGTGTTTTAGAACCCTCTAGAGGTGCAAGGAGATTTTTTACTTAGAATAAACAAAAATTTGGCCATGTTTTTCACTAACAAAGATGACAATAGGGTTGATATATTGTCAAACATCTATTGTCCAAATTCATAGGTAGGAAGAAGGATATTTTGGGAATGTATTAATAATTTTATAAAATATTATAATTATATCAATTAGATTATAACTAGAGACTTCAACACTCCTCTTTATCATATGGTAAAAAAGGACAATCCTAGGACTTCTCTAAAAGCATGGTGGACCATCCCTAAATCATTGTTGGCAATGGGATAGTGAGCATGGATCTAATAGGATCCAATTTTATGTGGTGCAATATAAGGATAGATTAAAACCTAATTTATGAAAGGTTATATAAAATTTTATTATCTATTAGGTGGCTCTTAATTTAAATTTCATCATATCCTCTCTACCAAGGATTGGTTCTGACCTTAATCCTCTAGCCCTTAACTTGAAAATGAAAATTAGGAGAACCAAGCATCCTTTTAGATTTGATAAAATGTGGAGCCAACACCAAACCTAAAAGAGAGAATCAAGGAGTGGTGGAATGAATAATTTTAAGGCACTACAATGTTTAGAGTGGTCAGGAAATTAGAAAAATGGAATAAGGATATTTTTGATAATATTTTTGAATGAAAAAGGAAGATAAAAAAATAACTAAAAGTAATATAAAGTATTATACAAAGAAGTGGAATTGACCAAGACATTTTCCAAAGAGAAAAGGAATTGATCAATGAATTTCACTCTATTGAGGCCAAAGATGAAACATTTTAGAGGTAGTAGTCAAGGAATATATGGTTGAAAGAAGGAGATATAAACTCAAAATTATTCCACCTATATACTCTTAAGCATGAAAACTCAAAAAAAAATAACATAATTAGTTGACAATGATTAATCATAGTGTTTATGTAGACATCTAATTCCTAACACCATTTGTGTTAAAATTATCAATCTTACTCAATTTGCACTCAAATGCACATTTTAGGTCAAAATATATAAAATGCACTAAATAGTTCAAGATTTTCATTTACAAGTTCTGATTTAGGCTAATGTGTCCCTAAATTGGGAAATGCATTTTATCGTATTCCTAACTTTGATCAAATTATTTGGAGTCAAAATGATGATTTCACCTTTTTGTGCTCTGGAGTACTCTTTTATTCTAATTCATTAGTACATGTCATGTACCATTTTTATTTTATGTTATTATCATCCTAAATAGGAATATGGTTCCAATGAATCTAACATCACCTTCTAATTCTTCCAGAGTCAAATTACAACCCAATAATATAAATTTATAACCATTTTGATTAATTGAGGGCCAATTTCCAAAGAATTGCACAAATATTGATTAATCTTGTTTAAGGCTAATTAATTCAAATCAATATCTTAAATGGATTTTCCATGGAGGTTATTTAATATTTGTTTTTGGAAATTTATTCCTATTAACTAGATCATCTAATGACATCATTTTAGGGGAAGGCATCCCTAGGCCATAAGTGCATAAAATATTTGAATTATGGCTTCCCATGCTTCTTTAATGCCTCTCATTCCTCATTAATTCCCCTTCTTCCCAAATCATGATGAGGATATATATGGATTTAAATATAAATATTATATTAATTCATGGCCACACATCTGAATCTTGAGATGACGGTCATGGTTGATCCTGACCAATCTCAAAAATCTATAAATAAAAGGCCTCACACTACCATTTTTAAGATTAAACTGTGTAAAATTATAATGCTAAAATCTCTTCATAATTCTATTGTGTTTTGATTATTGTGTTATTTGCATTTGGATTAGCTTCATTGATAGGCAAAATAGATAGTTTATATCATGAGCCTAGGTTTTGCATAGAGTTCTTGAGGTAATGGAGGAGAAAACAAGCCATTTTTGACAAAGACTAGAGCTCTAAATTAAGAGGAGAACATTATTGGAGATGTTTTTGAGTAATGGATTGATTTGGGAAGGTAATGGTTGATTGCTTTCTTTCATTTCTATCTTATTATCATTATCAACCCCTTCATGAATAGTTTGGCTTAGATTGTCAATTCTTATGCATTCTTTTATAAGTTTTCATGAATAATGTTTGAATTGATCCTCTTCATAATCCACTCTATAGTAGTCACCTGCTTTAATTTTTTAAACCATTCAACACATTTAAGAATAGAAAATAATATTTTTTCCAAGTCTCACATTTTAAATATTTTGAAATGGAAAATAATATACAATAATTAAAAATATTATTATTTTCTATGTTTTTTATTTATAATATTTTATAATTCCTTTTAACTTAATGAGGTAAGTAGATGTTATAAGTAATTATTGTTTTATAAATATTGGATTGGTCGACTAGCCAATATAATTTATTAAAATGGGTGGTAACCCACTTTAAAAAAAATTCAACTCTTTTTAATAAGGTTATTACTCTTGATTAATTTAAATTTATTATTCTATATAACTACATTGATCCCTAATCCCATATCATAGTGGGTATGTATGGCAACCCATTTCATGAGTGCATAATTAAAAACACCAATGGGTGGAGGCTCATCATTTCACATAAGATAGAAAATACTATTATTTTTAATTATCACATTCTAAAGGGCTATGAGAATGAGTGACCACCATTTTTTCCATATAGAGGATTTTATTAATTTATAAATTGATTCCCCATCTATAGTAAGTGTTTGGGTATGTGTTATATGCATTGAATATTGATATCAATGGAAAATAATTTAATGATTCAATTGTATGCCTTACATAGGTTTACGTTCTCAAACCCTAATACAACTAATGGTGAATTTATCACCCTTACGCATGCTACATTCACAATATTTTCATTATAAAATTGAGTTATAATAATTAAACACTTCACTAGGATGTATTTTTATAAAATTACATTATGTAAAATTAATTGTTGGTCCTTACATGTTAATTATCTTGAATTATCAATAGTTAGGTTATGAACATTTATAATCTAAAATATAATGAATTATGGTTGGTGCTAATGAATTTATATATCATTCTATAATGTAAGATCATATTCTCTTTAAAAAATCATTCAATGCCTCAAAAATTAAAAATAATATTATCTTCTAAGTGTCACATTTAGAATCTTTTAGAATTCATGTTATCTTGATTAGGTAAAATGAGGTTGGGGGTAATGAGATAGAGTTTGGGAAGGTGAACCTATATAAGGTATACACTTGAGTCATTAAATTATCCTACATTAATATCAATATTAATTGTATATAACACCTACCCAAACAAACACCTTTATTTGGAGGGAAATGAACTTATAATTGATGACTCAATTGGGGTCAATGAATTATCCTGCATCATAGCTGGTATACATGGCAACCCATTTTATGGGTATAATATTAAATATATCATTTAAAATAAATTGGATAAAATTATTATTTTTAAGTGTAAAATTTCAAAGGGATATAATAATAGGTGGCTTCATATTCCAAAAGTATTGGTTCAACTAACTTTTTTATAATAGATAACCACCCATGTTTTTTTTTGTATGGATGATTATCTCAAAGAATCAAGTCAATAATACTAATTTTTGTGTATAGAGGATTATTTATGAGGATTTTATAGTCTTATAAAACCATTTTATTAATTTAAAATAGACCATGAATGGTTGAATGCCTATTCTCCAAAATTGAATAAAACCTAGACAAGAATAACATATATAACAAACCATTCTATAAAAAACATTTAAAAATATTAGTTTTTTAAAATGTTATTGATTTAAAAATTATAATAAATTATTCAAATTATATTTAAACACAATATGAAATTTGTTTAACAATTTTTATTTTAAATAATAAACATAAATTTAAATTAGCTATAATTATATACTTATAATATGAATAATATTGGTGGAAATCAGATTGGGTGATAAAACCTAGAGCCTCAAATCAATAAATTTGGAGAAAATATTGTAAATGGTGTTGAAAATATTTATGGGTTTTATAATTTTAATTACTTAGCCCAACCTTTTTAGTGATGAGAACTAGGAAAGAATTGTTAATTTCATTAAGAATATTAATTGAGCGTAGGAAATATTATGTTTTCTCTAACACTTCAAACTAATAATATCCAAAAATATTTGGAAAATACTGGGGAAAATTTTAAGGGCCTAGATTTTTATCCCTTTGCATAAAAAACACTAAAAACTTGATTTCCTCCAAAGTAGGGAGAACCAAAAGAGTATTGTTACCAGATTGACTAAGGGTGATGGAAAATAGACTCAAAATAGCTTCTTCCTTATTCAGAAAAGGTTGGAATCTTACTAAAAGAAGATTATAAAAAAATGAGATATTTGATTCTATGATAGACGCAACATACAAACCATAGAGTGGATTATGAAGAGGATCAATTCAAACATTAGTCATGAAAACTCATAAAAGAATGCATAAGAATTGACAATCTAAGCCAAACTATTCATACAGGGGTTGATAATGATAAAAAGATACAAATGAAATAAATTAATCAACTATTATCTTTCCAAATGACTCCATTATTCAAAAGTGGCTCCAAGCGTGTTCTTCCCTTGATTTAGAGATCTAGTCTTTGTCAACAATGGCTTTTTTGCTCCTCCATTACCTCAAGAACTCTATGTAAAACCTAGGCTCATGATATAAACTATCTATTTTACCTATCAATGAAGCTAATACAAATCCAAATAAATAATAATCAAAACACAAAATAATTGTGAATGGATTTTAGCATTATAAGTTTACTTAATTTAAGCTTAAAAAAGGTAGTGTGAGGCCTTCTATTTATAGATTTTTGAGATTGGTCAGGATCAAACATGATCATCCATCTCAAGATTGAGATGTCTAACCATGAATTAATCTAATATTTATAATTAAATCCATAAATATCTTCATCATAATTTGGGAAGAATGGAAATTAATGAGGCATGGGAGGCATTAAAGAGGTATGAGAGGCCATAATTTAAATATTTTATCCATTTATGTCCTAGGGATACCTTCCCAAAAAATGATGTCATTAGGTGATGAAACTAATAGGAATCAATTTTCAAAAATAAATATTAAATAACCTACATGGAAAATACACTTAAGCTCTTGATTTGAATTAATTAGCCTTAAACAAGATTAATTGATATTTGTGTAATTCTTTAGAAAGTGGCCCTCAATTAATCAAAATGGTTAGAAAGTCATATTATTGGGTCATAATTTGACTCAATAATAATTGTAAGGTGATGTTATATGTGTTGAAATCATATTCCCATTTAGGATGTTTCCAAAACAAAATAACAATGGTATGTGATATGTAATAATGAATTAGAAGAAAATAGTGATCTAGAGCACAAAAGGCAAAATCATCATTTTAAATCAAAATGATCTGATCAAAGTTAGGAATCCAATAAAATGTATTTCCCCATTTAGGGATACCTTAACCTAAATCAAAAATTTTAAATGACAATTTTGAACCATTTAGTGCATTTTATGGATTTTGACCTAAAATATGCATTTGAGTGCAAATTGAGTAAGATTGATAATTTCAACACAAATGGTGTTAAATATTGGATGTATACATTTTACCCTATTTTAGAAGGTATAGTGAGATATTTAGGTTTAAAAACATCTTTTCAAAGAAAAGAGTTATCAAGAAGAAACTGGAAATGACGCATGATGCCCCCTTGAAAGGACATACTAGGATGAAAGATAAGGATGGACTCTCAAAAAGAGAGGGAAAGTAAGAGATTAACCCATGGAATATATCACATCTAGATGAGTTAATGCTTGTACATGGTTTCCATCAATGATCAAAATATAATTAGAGCTATAATAGGCCGCAAAGATGAGGGAATGGAAGGATTCAATCCATAAATGTAAGGGACACACTTTAAATGAACCTAATATGAGAGTGCAAGCTATACACTTATGACATATATCAATCCTAGGATAAGTTTCACACTAAAATAGCACCATCATGGGAAAAAGTGTGGAGAGCTTGGAATTAGAGGAAAAGGATAGCATGGTCTCTAAAAATATGATAATAAAAGATGCCACATTAGGGTAGATTTGATCATGATAAAATATTTGTGCCCTGAGAGGGATAACTTTGATCATTGATAAAGAATAAATAATGGTTTGCCCCTGTAGGACTGATTTAGATTTGTTAACCAATTCAAAATTTGTTCCCCATCATGATCAAAATGGTAAGCAACTAGCTCAAGGATATAACCTAAAACATATATTAAAGTGAGTGGGCACAAACATAGATGCAATGGTAAAATGTCTTAGAAAAGGCCACAAAAAACCAAGCATACAAGAGTGCACAAAGTGATTAAAGAGATGAAAAGAAGAATAATGATGGTGGTTGAGTTGACCTGAGATAGGTCATGTATCCAAGCACTACCTACATAATCCAAATGGACTTCAAGCCAATGTAGTTCATCTGAGATTGGGAGAGAATGGAATGAGGGATGATGAAAATTGACCAATAATTCATTAGACTCATGATGTATGTGAAGAGATGCATGCCTATGCATAGAATCAGGTGCTAAACATATTGATTCTAGTTTATTCATAGTGTTCTTGAGACCTATTCATTAGAGTTGTGTTGATATTAAGACTTTAACTTAGAGCACAAAGTGCTTTCTATATCAAAATAAATTAGGCATCATAATTATGAATAAATTATAATGACATGGCATTTCAAATGTGTGGAGGCAGTTCAAATGTGAATACTTATAACTAAGGATAATGGTAAAACAATGGCAAAAAATAGAGTTACATCTATTTACATTTAAACAAAAAATCAAAGACAAAGAAAATATAAACATAAATGATCCCAAATTAAAATCAAGATATGAACAATCAAGACTTAAGTAGGAACAAAAATGTTTAACAATAAAAAATAAGAACATATTAATAACATATGATCAAGATCTGTATGGACCATCAAGATTTTCTTGAACACAAAATAGAAAAGCAAAATCAAACAAGAAAAAAAACACCAACAACAATCAAATAAATAAGAAAAATTCAAGAATAACTTAAATAAAATGAGATCAAGATATAAATAATCAAGATTCATGTGGATCATCAAGATGTTCTTGAAAAAAAAAAGAGAAGAGAAAAAACATATAGGGAAACATAAGACCAAGGTGAAACAATAAGTAATTAAAGGAGAAAAGAAGAAGAAACAAATCAAGAGTCACAGAAGCACAATAAAACACCAATAAAACTCAAATAAACACACCCAAACAAAAACCAAGTTAGTGTGGTTTTAAAAATAGTTGTTCATGCACATGTGGTAGAGGCTTTATTTTCCAAAACAATGTAAAAAATAACAAGGACACGAGATTTTTTACCTAATTAAATAGGAATAATGATAGAAGAAATGGGTGTAGAGAATAAAATTAAGGGGTTGGTTGAGCTAACTCCAAATGTACAAGACCAGTGGACATTACCTAATAGTTCTATGGATGCATGTTCCAACATGAACTTCAATAAAAATGTATTTCTCCCAAGAAGTGGGATAGAAGACATGATAATTATGAAAAACATATGATTAATGTTTTATAAAAAAAATGGAAGACATGACAAATGAGATTGGTTTTGTAAAACATCAAGAGCATGAGGATCAAAATTGATAAAAGCACAAGACAATGTTTTTATTCTTTTGTGGATTGTTTTCTAATTCTTTGGGTGTTTTTGGAATAAAATATGTACAAAGGGGAAACAAACTAGTCAATGAGATGCTCTTTTGAGAGTAGAAGCTTTAATAATAGCTAAAGCTAACTACAACAATAATCATGGATATAAATAATAGATTAGAAAACTGACTAAGAGTTCTAATAACAAATAAAGCCAGATGTAATGGCACATGCTCACAAATTGGTGAGAGTGAGGATCCTAAGAAGAAAACAATGTTCACCAAAGAGTAGTGAATTTAATATATAATAGTGTACAACATGAAATTAATTTGAAGAACCATGCAGTCAGGAAAAGATATTAAGTTGTAAAGGTGTTCGTATTCACTTATCTATAAAAGAAGTTGCAAAATACTATCCTAGCTAAAATTATTTGTATAACTATCATTGAAGGTGTTCATAATTCTGATGAGACATAATAAAGATCATAATTGGTCAAGGGACAAAAGTGTTTGAGTTACAACAAGACTTAGTTATAACAAATAATAGGGTTATAAAAGAGAAAAACATAGGTTATGATAAAATGCATTTAGAGTACCAATGGTCCAAAAGTTTTTCATTTTCCAAAGTCATGAAATGAAGAGGGATCATGTGAGAGTAGTCCAAGGTAAGAAAAAATGGTACGATAAAATTACTTCAGTAAAAGTTTCCCCCAAGTAAGGGATCTTGAAGATAATGGTTCAAAGCTATTCAAGTATAAAACCTCTTAAGATGCACAATGTTCATGGGATCTGGAAGTTCTTTACCATTTGGTTTAGCCAATTGATATGCCCTTGATCCACATTTTTTAATGATAAAAAATGGTCCCAAACAATTAGGTTGAAACTTACCTTTCTTCTTATATTCAATGTTTATGTTCTTTTGGTTCTCTTTCAAGACCAAATCACCAATCTCAAACTCCTAAGAGAGAATGCACTTATTGTAGCTTCTATGCAATCTATTATTATAGTATTACAAGTTTTTTAGGGTAGTTAAATGATTTCCATCAATAAATTATAGTTCTTGTAGCCTTGAAACTCTATAGTCCTCGTCATCTTCAATATGCTCTATAAATAATCACAAGGATGACAACTCAATCTCTATCAAGATAATAGCATATGTGCCATAGAAAAGGGAGTATGGAGTGGCTATTATTAGGGTTTGATGACTATTTTTTTAAGCCTAGAGAGAAAATATATTTACAAGTGCTAATTATGTCCAGCATCATTGACAATCTTCTTTAAAATAGATATAATGATTTTTTTTTATGCTTCAACTTGTCCATTTCCTTGTAGGTTATATGGAGTTGTTTTATTGTGCTTGATCTTAAATTTTTCACAAATATATTTTACATATTGGTTTACAAATGATCCATCATTATTGGATATAATGCATATGGGGATGCCATATCAACATATGATATGGTAATGGATGAATTCGACAAATTGCTTCTTGGTGACATAAGTGAGAGGAATGGCCTCAATCTACTTAGTAAAATAATTGATAGTAGATATGATATGCTTATGGAAATTTAAAGATGGTTTTATTTTCTTGATGAAATAGGAAAAACCTCTATAAACTTTAGAACAAGATGGTCTCTTCAAGAAAATAAGTTCTCATAGCTACTTTGGATAATAGGAATTTTAGAGGGTCCACCTTGGCGATGATAATAGTTTTATTATTTAGCATATAATGTCAAAAGTTTTGGGTAGTAAAAACCATATCTAAACACACCTTATCAATAGGTTTATAATTATGTTCATAAGCCACCAGAGTGAAACTTAGATAAGATACTATATATTCTTTACCTAGATCATCATGTTAGGTCAAAAGTGCCCTTAGTGCATGCTTTATCATTGATATGTAAAGAAGCAGTGGTCTTTTAGGTGTTAGTAATCTCAAATACTATTGGATAGGCCAAATATATCTTTATTTTCACAAATTAGATTTGAAAATCTTCATCCCATTGAAAAGTTACCCCTTTTTTCAAAAGGTGGGTAAATGGGCGTCACTTATCTACCAATTGAGAAATGAACCTGCATATAGATTGGATCTTTCCTTCCAAGTCTTGAAACTATTTAATATTGTTTTGTGGAGGAATTTCCATAATGTCCTTGACCTTGGTAGGGTTGAACTCAATCCCTCTTTATGATACAATGAAACCTAGCAATTTCCCTGATGTGACTCCAAAGACATATTTCTTAAGATTTAGGCAAACTTTATATTCATGAACCTTCTTAAAGATTCTTTGTAGAACGTATATATGTCTAGATCTTATTATTTATTTTGCTATTTTTCATTAACATAGTCCTCAACAATATCATGGATCACATCATGAAAGATGATAGTCATGGCATGTTGATATGTGTCTCCATTATTCTTTAAGCCAAATAACATGATTTGGTAATAAAAATTTCCCCATGGAGTGGTGAATATAGTCTTGTGTTGATCTTCTTGGGATATCTTGATCTAATTGTATCCATAAAATCCATCTATTAAGGAAACATCTCATACCTAGCAGTCGAGTCAATAATCATGTCGATGTTGGGTAGAGGAAAATCATCTTTAGGGCATGCTTTGTTGATATCTCTAAAATCAGTAAAAAGATGTATACCCAAGGTATTTTTGTTCACTAGCACTATGTTTGATATCCATTTAGAATTATCTAGTGGCCTAATAAAGCCTACTCCTAGCAAAGTTTCTAGCTCTACTTTAACTAATAAGGTGATGTGTCGATGCATCTTCCTCAATTTCTACTTGACTCATTTAGCATGAGGTTGGATAACAAGGTTATGTACAACCAAATATGGGTCTAATCCTAGCATATCAGAGTATGCCCATGAAAATATATTAATATAATCCCTTAGAAGGAATATTATTTATTCACATTCTACTTTAGTAAGGGAAGATCTAAGATAAATAAATTTGGGATCCTCATAGGTTCCCAGGATCACTTCTATCATGTTTTCCACAAGGAGTATGGATCCATCTTCGATAATTATAGGCAAGGTATAATCATGATGATATTCTTCTACCGCATCTTGTTATTCTTCTCAATGCTAGAGATAGTGTGATGAATCAAAAACCACCATCTTTGGTAAAGGCTAAATAGAAAAAACCTCTAGAAAATTTAGAGTAAGATGCTCAAACATTTATTATTATTCTAAAGAGATGCTTGTACTATATATAGAACTTGGGCTATATGGACCTTCACATCCTAAGGGGATGAGAAAAATTTTTCACCTAAGAGTGCCTAAAATAGGTTTTCACTCAAAGGCTTGTCCTTTTATTTACTTTTTCCCTAATTGATGAGCACCTCAAAGAGGTTTTCACTCAAATATATTAATGTTTGATCTTTAATATGACCAAGAAATTATTCCTAATCTCTAAAGTACATAGAAGGATCTAATGAAAAATCAAATCTTTATTTGTGATCACCAATGGGCAAACCATCTCTATGACCCATGTATTCTACAAGTGATTATTAATTCTAAAACTCATCGAGGCATATGATCAAATTTTTTTGGTCCCAATCAATGAGTTCAAGATAGCAAAGTAATAGGGAACAATGGGGGTTTACTTCATGATGGTAAGATCCAATGGTAAAAATATGATGTTCTTCTTTAGGATGGGAAGAACTGATAGAATAGGTTCTTTCTTTAGGACAGGAAGCTATAATGGTTAAGGTTAAACTAGAATTTTAATCAAATAGTTCTATGTCAAAAAGCTCATCAAAAAGGTTATAATGGGATGCTATGTCACTATTAGGAGTCTTGTCTCTATTCAATTCAAAAGAATCACTATTAAAACTTATGAGGTCACCCCCAGGTGGTATGAATCCAAAAACATGATTTAAATTAGGTACTCTAGCTAATCAGGGTTCTAAAATTACTTACACTCATAGACTAAGGCCTTTTCCTATATAATCAAGATGATCCATGATATAATTAGGGATATGATACTTTGAATTCTAAAATAAATTAACAAGGCCTTCAAAATATAACCATTCACCATCGATAAAATCCTCTCGATCTTTATTTGGTGCAATAGTATGTACAAAAACCATAGGTGGTTTTTTTGGTTTCTTCTTCTATTGCCAAATCATTGTGGGTTCATTAGGGTTCTTTAAAGGTTTAGGCTTATTGAATGTTTTTGGATTTTTAGGTAACTTTTCAACATGGAAGGCATCCTTAAGACTATACATGGAAATTGCCACATCTTGAATAATAACCTGCTTCGCAAGAGTTATGAGAAATCAATTAGCTAAAGTGGAAGTGAGATCACTAGGGTTGATATAATTAGATGGAGGTGGATGTGAAATTATAGACTTGTTCTTCTTTTCAATAAATTTAGAACTTGGACAATAGTTATAATTTCAAAATTTGGCCTCAAGATGTTTGCAATATTCATAAAGTTGTTGATTGGTGAGAATAGTAACCATAATCCCATCATGGGGAAACTTAAGGAATTGATGTAGGGTAGAAGGAATGACCTATACTTCATGGATCCAAGGACATACAATAAGTATGTTATAAGGAAATTAAATGTTCACAATATGAAGCAATATATGATGTGAAATGGACCCAACAATGATTGGCAGTCAAATAATACCAACATACTCCCTGTTGACATTATCATAAGCTTGTATAGTAATTATTTTTGGTTGAATATCTTTATAATGTATACCAATATTTGTACCAACTTAAGAGATATGATGTTTAGCCCTAACCATTGTCTATAAGAACCTACTTTATCTTATGGTTTTTAATGATTACTTCAATGTACAGTGGGTTATTATGTCTAGGTCCAAGTGTAGACATGTCTTTTTGATCAAACGTTACTTGATGAAATAAAGATAAATGCCCCACATGGTTATAGAATTGTTCAAGGTTTATATCATTAGAAATAGTGTAATTTTGTAAAATATTATTCAAGATAGTTTTATGGACTTTATATGTCTACAAGAGATCTAAGATGGAAATCTATGTAGGGGTTTTGCTAAATTAGTCTAATAAACTATAAGGATTTTCAACATCAAGACAAGATGGCTTGGCTTTAGTTGGGATAGTAGTCAACTTTGGATCCATTGGTGCAATATTCACATTAGGTCCTATGAAATAAATAGGTAAGGGCCCTAGAGAGTAACTCACAAACTTCTACTCTTGACTGCATAACCTATAGGTGGTAGGGAGCCAATATAATTAGAAGATGAAGGCAAAGGGCCTTGGATGGTGACTCACATGCATCTAGTTACATTGCTATAATTTTGAGTCGGTAAGGAGCCATTATAATTAGAAAAAGGGTGTTGTCTAGAAATAGTAACCCATGAAAATGGAGTTGTAATAAAATTATGCGAACTCAATGTAGTATTAATAAAAGATGGTGTTGACCCTATAATGATGGGTCCTTTACTATGAGGAACATGATATGGTTCATGTGGTTTAATAGTAATAGTGGTAATATGGGTTGCAAAAATGCATCCCATGATATTATTATAACTGCAAGGCATGTTTTTGTAACCCACATTGTTAGTATGGGTATTAAGATCATGATTATGCTCATGTTGATTATGATTTTGACCCTGATTCTAGTTTTGATTCTACCTCTATCCTTGGTGTTATCCTTATTTTTGTTTATTCCTTGGTGGTGATTGATTATATCAAGGAAAGGGGTCCTTGTAGATTATAATATCTTGATTTGTGTCTTGATTATGGGCTAGTTTAATCTCAACTTCACCACTTTCAATGAGATATTCAATAATATGTCATAATTAGACATAAAGATAAGCACCATGACCAACTACATGATGAAAATTTCACCACTGATTATCTTTATACCAATCTAGTTTTAGTTGATATTGAGGAAATGGCCTTGGAATTAGCTATATAATTAGGTTGGTTGTTATGAGATTTTGGAAAACTATTTTAATTAGTTATCCCAATTTTCTAAAGACACTAAAACTACCATGGTTTTCTATCTCTATAAATTAGTGGTGGGTTAGGGGACCTAATTGTACATTTGGGGTCGACAGAGCCTATACCATTTGTATGTGCCTTGTTTTAGTCACTCCATTTCTAGTCATATTCTTATTCTTATTAAATCCTTTAGGTTTATCTTATGCAACTATCTGACTAGAACATGGGGTCTAGTTTGATGCTTTCCCCTATATAAATATCTTAACAAGGCCCTTAGCAATAATATCCTTCTCAATCTATACACCCTTGTCTATGATCTCCTTAAATGAGTTAGCACAAGATAGACATAGATTGTGCATGACCTCAGGATGTAAGTTCTATGAAAATATATCTACCTATTAGTTATCTAGAAAATTATGTTAAAATCAACCCATTAATTCTCTCCATCTTTATAAATATGTGGTGAAGCTTTTTCCATCTAATTGTTTGGCTTTACATAAGTCAATAACAGTCAATTCATGTTCTATGTTGTACAATAAATGGTTGATGAAAGTTTTAGATAAGCCATTCTAATTGATAGTTGATGTTTTGGGTTACTTAAGTATCCAATCTAAAGTTTATCTTGCTAAATTTCATAGAAATGATCGAAGTAAGAACATGCTACTATAAGCAACATCTTGGCATAATACTGAAAATACTTGGATATGTTCATGTGGGTCACCCTTTCCTTTGTATTTATCAAATTTAGGTGGCTCAAAATGATGTGGAAATGGGACTTGGAGAATAATTAAATCAAATTGATATGGACATATCTCATCAAATTTATACTTTTTGATCCTATTTTCAATCTCCAAACATGACACAAACTCCTTCATGAAGTTCCACTCTTGCATATTTGATATATTCATGGGTGGAACATAGTTTTATTAGGGTAGAATGTTCCATCATTATTTTTTTTAAGGTGGAACATGCCCCTGTTGTTATTGTTGTTTTTAGGGTGGAATGTGTCACTATTGTTTTTATTATTGGAGTGGAATGTGCCCCTATTTTTGCATAGATTTGTGAGGGATGTACACCCTATTTTCTGTGACTTGGTTTTGATTATCTCCTAAAATTGATTAAATAGGTTGTTGATTCTTAAAAATCTATTTCCTTGAACTATATGTGCATTATTGATTTTGGAGAGTCATTGGTCTATTCACCAATTTTTGTATTCGTTGAGATGAACTAGCCAAATTATCTTGAGGGATTTCCTCAATTTTAATTGAATGTTTGGGATTCTACATTTTTAAAGTGACAAGAGGCTCTTGGTGATTAAATAATGTGTGTAGCAAAATATTTTTCATAACCTCTCATGTTTTATTCTATTCATTTGAGATACCTTAATCAATTGTTGTGTTCTCAATAAATATTTTTTGTGTAGGTTCAATCACATTTCCTTGTTCCTTTGAGGCATCATTTTGGATTGAAGTAGAAACTAGAGAGTTAGTTAGGTCTGTGATAAGTTGATTGCCATACCATTGACTTATTTTCTTAATCTTATTGACAAGATCTTGATCAATTGGTTTTGGCTCTATAAGTATTTCTTTACCTTTGTTAGAAGAGGAAGGTATGTTTGATTATGCAAAAAATTGCTCTTGATTTTGTTGTTATCCTTCTCTAACTAAGTTTTACAATTGCTCTATAGGAAAATCTAAGGTTAGTCTAACACTAGATTATATCAACTTAAGGAATGATTCATCTTGGTTCTCTTAATATTTAGTATAATCTCCTTCAGATCTTATAGTTATAAGAATGTCCTCAAAGACAACAAAATCATCTTGTCCATCATAAAAGTGTTCATCCTCATAGATAGGGTTGTTAGGCACCCCACTACGAGTTAACCTTTGAGTCATGTTTAGAAAGGGTTGATTTATAAATTTGACTAAATTTGGATGAATGTTATGCAAACATTTAAAAAAGGTACAAATATTGATCTTTCTTCCAAAAAAATGACTAAGGTACCAAAGAGACTATAAAATGAGAATGGATTAGAACCACACACAATTAGAATAATGTGTTCACAAAACTATTCAACCTTTGGGTAAAGCTGAAATAATATAAATTGGAAGATGGTATGATAACTCAAAAATCCTAGAGTGTCACTAATATAATAAAATGAATACCTTTGAGATACATCAATACCATAAAAACTAGTTCAACTCTGATGATTTGATACTAAAATACTACAAGAAATCCCTTTCGATTAGGAAGGAGACAATGTGAACCAAGAAACACATGATGTGGAAACATGTAATAATTCCTAAGTATAAAGATAAAACCAAATGGATGACACAATGTCACCATATGGCAATAAGAATGGCAGTATAAAATGTGTTTTAGGACTCAAAGCATGAGTGATACACAAGATGACTTGAGTCCACCAAAGATGATAATGTGATGATGAGTTTATAAATGGCCCTCAATTCAAATGGGAAATTGAACCCAAGTTAAAATAAGTCAAGTGAAAATGGTGAACCCTATTTAATACATAAACCTTTAAAACTTAGAAATGTCTAATTCCAAATTGAAATTATCAATGAGGGACTTATGAAAATTTGGAAACTGATCTAGACTCAAATGGGAAACATAATTTCACCAAAATGGATGATATGACACAATATTTAAGACGATAATTTGAACAAGGAAAAATATGATTTTCACTTAAAGAATGTAATGCCTCCTTATTCAAGAAATTTATGGACAATGTGTTTGGTTATGATGTTTGGTTAAAAACTAAGTTTTGACCCAAAATAAGACCAAGTAATCTAAAAAAAATACAAATCAACTAATTTATCATCTTAAACCCTAAACTAACAAGGTGTGGTGAAGTAGGGTTAACTAAACCAACAAGTTTTCAAACATTTCTAGATGGATCAAATGCATACAACTTTCATATCAACATACAAAATAAGTGCACATCATTTGGGTCTATGTCATATGGTTTGTTTGTAAAAAGGTCTTTTTCTTTTTACAACCACTACATCCATCACTTTCTTAGTGTAGTGTGATGTCTAACATGCTCAAACATCTTGGGCTTAGCCTCTACTAATGGAGATGGTTTAACCACTCAAACCATCATTCTAGTGAGGGGATCCTAATTTGTATACCCCCCATTGAGGTGGGTTGAAGATGATACCAAGAGATGAAGCCCTGGGTCAAATCTTCCTTAGAGAAATTATGGGAGGTAATGAATTTTCCCTCACAAGTCAAGATGTAATGAAATAAAAACTATGTAAAAGAGATTTAAAGTTGTTTCTAGATCACTCAAGCCATATGGGTCTTGGAGATATCCTTCACAACATCTATTTTATGCCTTTTGACTAAGGCAATTTATAATGAAGATGGCACTTTTGATCCCAAAATTTCCTTATAGGGGATGAGGGGAGAGCATACACACATAACTTTCTTTTTTCTCAAAAAAATTTAAACTAAGAAAACAATTATAAATGACTTACTTAAAATAAAACTTTGAAGTGAGTTGAGTTTTAAAACACTAAATTCAAATGTTTGGTGATGTTCTTTGGCCTGTTGGCCTTAAGTTGTAAATTTTATAGATCAACTAAAAAAACATTAAATATAAACAAGTAATTTTTCCTTAAGCACTAAATATAAATGTTCCTAATTATTTTTAAGCACCCAAAAAGAGGTTAAAAAGAGTTAATCAAGTATAAATGGATCACTTTCCAAGTAGGTCCTGATATAAAATGGTCAGCATGTAGTTTAGCTTTGAAGCACTTTTTCAAATGAAGCAACTTTGAAAATTGAACTCTCAAGTTTGGATGACCTATTGACCTGAAGGCAAAACCTCAAGAAAGCAAACATGTTATATTAGACATGGTTAGAAAAAATCCCAATAATAATAATAATAATAATAATAATAATAATAATAATAATAATAATAATAATAATAATAATAATAATAATAATACCTATGAGACATGAAAACAAAAAGTTAGAAGGTTAAAAAATTAAAACCAAACACATAAAAAATAAAAACCTACAGTTAGTATTTTAACCAGTTTGTCATGAAACTTTTATAGGTTATCAATACTCCAAGGTGCACCTCTTTATAAAAAATCAGATCCAAACAGTCAATAAAAAAAGGTTATTAACTCTATACTAGCCATTTTTACTAGAGAAATAGAAAATAAAAAGTGGAAACACTAAAACAGTCATAAATTATAAACTATAAGTCAAAGTTTAATAAAATTTTGAGAGAATTATGATGAAACTATTAAAAATAATGTGTTAAAATTTTAGAAAAAAAAAATAAATGGATTAAAAATAAGAGATATTTTAACAACCATTTTTTCTAAATATGTGGGGTTCATAATTGTGTCCCACCGAGCGTGCCAAAATGTAGAGTGGATTACGAAGAGGATCAATTAAAATATTAGTCATGAAACATCATAAAATAATGCATAAGAATTGATAATTTAAGCCAAACTATTCATGTGAGGGTTGTTAATGATAACAAGACACAAATTAAAGAAAGTAATCAACAATTACCTTGTCAAATGACTCCATTACTGAAAAATAGCTCCAATCTTGTTCTTGCCTTGATTTAGAGCTATAGTCTTTGTCAACAATGGCTTCTTTGCTCCTCCATTGCCTCAACAACTATATGCAAAACCTAGGCTCATGATATAAACTATCTATTTTTCCTATCAATGAAGCTAATCTAATTACAAATAACATAATAATCAAAACACAAAGGAATTGTGAAGATATTTTAGCATTATAAGTTTCCACAATTTAATCTTAAAAATGGTAGTGTGAGGCCTTCTATTTATAGATTAATGAGATTGGTCATGATCAACCATGAGCATCCATCTCAAAATTGAGATGTGTGGCCACGAATTAATCTAATATTTGTAATTAAATCTATAAATATCTTCATCATAATTTGAGAATAATGGGCATTAGTGAGGCATGGGAGGCATTAAAGAGACATGGGAGGCCATAATTTAGATATTTATGCATTTATGGCCTAGGGATACCTTCCCAAAAAAAGATTTCATTAGGTGATGCATATAATAATAATCAATTTCCAAAAAGAAATATTCAATAACCTCTATGAAAAATCCACTTAAGCTCTTGATTTGAATTAATTAGCCTTAAACAAGATTAATCAATATTTGTTAAATTATTTGGATATTGGCCCTCAATTAATCAAAATGGTCAAAAGGTCATATTACTAGGTCATAATTTGACTCGAGAAGAATTGTAAGGTGATGTTAGATGCGTTGGAACCATATTCCTATTTAGAATGTTGCCAACACAAAATAATAATGGTATGTGATGTGTACTAACGAATTAGAAGAAAAGAGTGATTCAGAGCACAAAAAGGTAAAAATGTCATTTTGACTCAAAATGATCTGATTAAAGTTAAAAGTCCCATAAAATTCATTTCCCCATTTAGGGATACATTAGACTAAATCGGCACTTGTAAATGGCAAGCTCGAACAATTTAACACATTTTATGGATTTTGACCTAAAATGTACGTTTGAGTGCAAATCAAGTAAGATTGATAATTTCAACACAAATGGTGCTAGGAATTAGATGTCTATAACTACCCATTCTAAAATGATATATAAATTCATTAGCACCAATCCAAATTTATTATATTAGATATTAGATATTATATATATGCATAGTGTGACTAATGATAAATCCCACTATTAAAAAACATTCAAAACCTTTTCAAATGAAAAATATAATTATTTTTCAGTGTCAAATTTAAAATAAAAATATTATTTTTTAAGTATCGCATTTAGAATATTTTAAAATTAATTTTATCTTGTTTAACTAATATGGGGTTTAGGGTAATGGATTGGGATTGAGAAATTTCAATTTAAATAAACACTTGAATCATTAAATTCCCATACATGAATATCAATATTCACTACTTACAACACCTACCCAAACACCTATCATGATGTGAGACATTCCATAGTGTTTCACAAGTAAATAAAAATTTGTGTTTGAATAATATTTAAGAATAAAAAATAATCTTATTTTATAAGTGTCACACTTGTAATATTTTATAATTAATTTTATTTTGATTACATCTGATGACTTGGGGTTTGGGAAGGAAAAACTACGTAATTAATACACTTGAATCACTAAATTATTATACATTGATATCAACATTCACTCCATATGACACATACCCAAATACCTTTATCTATCTAAAGGGTGAAGATCTTATAGACAAAAAATTAATTAAGAAATCAATATAATACTTTATATAGTAAAAAGAAAGGCAATCACCCATTCTAAAAATGTTGGTTAAACCAATATTTTTAGAATGGATAAACACCCATTCTTGTAGCCCTTTGTAATATGATATATAAAAATAATAGGATTTTATATCTTATTGAAATGATGAGCCCCTACTAAATGATGTTTTTAAGCATGTGCTTGTGAAAAGGGTAGTTATGCATACCCACTATGACATGGGATCAGGGTCTGATGTAGTTTTGTGAAATAATAAATTAAAAGAATCAAGTTTAGTAGCCTTATAAAATGTTTTGAATGATTTTCTTAGATTGGTAATAATCTAATTTAAAATTATACAAAAATATTTTGCCCCTTACCCCTACATATTTAATCAATATATATAAATTTTAAAAGATTTTTGTTGTTGTTGTTTTTTTTTTTTAAGGTGTTGAATGATTTAATTTAGATCAGGTGGCCACCCACTATAATAGTTTAGAATGGGAAGCCACCCATTCTAAAATAATACATAAATTCATTAGCACCAATTCTAATTTTTATATTTTATATTATATTTGCATAGTGTGGCTAGTGATAAAGCCCTTAATAAATAAAATAATTTAACACCTTTTAAAATAGTAAATAATATTTATTTCTAAGTGTCAAATTTATAATAACAATATTATTTTCTAAGTGTTACATTTAGAATATTTTAAAATAGAAAATAATATTATTTTTTAAGTGTCATATTTGGAATATTTTATAATTCATTTTATCTTGAGTAGGTATGATGGGGTTGTGTGTAATGAATTAAGGTTTGGGTTAATGAATTTCTTTATAATGGGTGGTCTCTCATTATAAAATTTTAAAATAGGTGGCTGATCACTCAAAAAAAATATTTTCAACCCAAAATTTTGTTTACTAATGAAACATTTTGAAAAATCTCATATCATGACAAGTGTTTGTCTAGGTGTCATACACAATGCATATTGATATCTATGTAGGAGACTTTAATGATTCATGTGTATTCATTATGTACGTTAACATTCCCAAACCCTAATTTAGATAATGGTGAATTGAAAATTTAATGACACAAGTGTATTCATTATGTATATTTTAATCAATACCAATTTTCATGACATATTACACCTACCTAAATTATGAAACTAACAATTAATTTATCACCCTTATACAAACCACCAACTCATAAAAAAAATTATTTATAAAATTAATATGTAATATTAAAATATTCAATAAGATGTTCTTTACAAATATTAAATTATGTAAAATGAATCTTTGGTCCTCATAATAATTGTCTTGTTCTTTCACTCATCACACTACACACATATATAATATATAATATAATAAATTACCTATAAAAATATGAGTAGTCGTGTCTACATAATTTTATAAGTGTAAAATTTATAATATTTTAGGATTCATTTTATCTTGATTAGGTGTGATGGGGTTGGAGGTAATGAATTGGGGTTGGGGCTAATGAATTTCTATAACACTTTAGGATGGGTGGTTTCCAATTGTATAAAATTTTATAATGGGTGGCTACCCACTCTAAAAAATCCTTCTAACCCATTTTTTTATTTATTGAGGAAATGTTTTAAAAATTCTTACATCATGATGTGTTTAGGTAGGTGATGTATATAATGAATATTGATATCGATATAAGATAATTTAATTAATTAAGTTTATTATTTATGTAGTTTAATAAAATTAATAATAATGAGATTATGGTCAATAAAAAGTCAATAATACATATTACATTGTTTCAAAAATGAAGATACACTCCCTTTAATTTCTATTTCAAATGTAATAAGCAATTCTTATTGAATGTGAAATAAAAAAAATCATTTTTTAAAATAAAATTTCAATTAAATTTTTAATTTGAATTTAAATTTGAGGATTCAATATGATCTTGAGGTTAAATTTTAGTTTGAGTTTAAATTTAAAATCAAATTTCAAATTCAATTTGGACTTGCGATTTAACATTTAAATTCTATGTTTTGAAGTATGCAACCCATAAATTGAACTAGCTATATAATAACTATAGACTCACTAGATGTTCAATGTCCTAAAGAATAAAGTTTGTCTCTACTTCCTTGATGGAATGATGTCGTTGATTAAGTTTTTCCTAAAATCTATAAGAACATTTTTTTACCATTTTTAGTAGTGAAAGGTTTGCCTTAATAATTCAATTATAATATGTCCTCGAGATAGACAATGGAATATGGATACCAACCCTAAATTTATCCCCAAGGATGAGATGCTTTGATGAATATAAGTAGTAGAAAACATAAAGTGACTACATGATTTGTGTTATCTTCTACCTCATTCCCTTTACTCAAGAATTAAATTTCAGAGTAAGCCTTGTCTATCATGATTTTTTTATGATGGTTATTTATTAAAAATTTCTATTTCAATGTTATTATATTTAATATTATAAGAAAGAAACATTATATATATATATATATATATATATATATATATATATATATATATATATATATATTCATTTAATTATTTAAAGTTTTTGATATTATTTTAAAAAAAATTTACCTTACATTTAATATGGTCAATTGAAAAAATTGATTGTATTCTACAGCTATAAAATACAAATACAATCATATAACCATAACATTTATTCCATTTGTCCACCATTAATCCCTTACCTTACATTAAATATTATAAAATGATTTACATAAAATTTGGCTGCCTTATTTTTATTTTATTTTAGTTTTAGTTTTTTAGGGGAGGGGTTTAAATGCTAATTTACAAGATGGATAAATATCCACTTCCATTTTAATCTCCTATGGTTAACTACACTTTTTTCACATTTAAATCAAAACTTTCATAGATACCAAATGCATCAAGAGAAAATGGTAATATGTCTCAATTGTTTCATCCTCAAAAGTGTTTCCAAAAAAATGGATATGCACAAACAAACTTTGACACATAAATATATTAATTTTTCTAAATATCTATTTCTATAAACATTAGGATTTTTCTTGCCTTATTGAAATTATCTAATGACTTAGGTAATTTTCAAATTATTTAACTTATAATATATAGAATTTTTATGTATTTATATTATTTTTAGAGACATTCACATTAACTATGACCTACTCAATGTAAGTTAAGGATTTAATAAAGAGTTAAAGGTATCTATTTTGTATTACAAATTTTTTTTCTCTACTCGTTTTCCATGAATTTAAGATGAGTATTCAACATTTCTTCAAAATAGAGAAATGATATGGATTAAAATTTTTATTACCTAAAAAATATTACATATAAAAATTTATTATTCTTTCTATAAAATAAATGTAATGTTTAATTTTTAGATTTATTAAAAAATAGAAAGATGATATATTAACTTCACATTATAAAAATATATACCCTTAAAATTTTATTGCTTGAGATTCTTGAAATTATTTATTTATAATAGATTTTGATTTTCTATTATCTATTGAAAAATATGACTACCTCACTCTATCTTAGCCACACTCAATCTTCTATTAAAGTGTTCTTATTATGATAATATCCTATATATTTGTATTTGTCTTTTATTCTTATATATTATTTTGTTCTATATAATTTAAGAATCATCTTTATCTTATTATAAACTTTTATATATGTGATTATTATTTATAGAAGAAAATATATTTTTTAATTTAATAAAATTTAGAATAAAATATATTATATAACATTTATTTTTATAAAGTGTATATTTAATTTTTTTAAAATTGAGGTTTATATATTTATATAACTTTTCATCATATAACCATTGGAAAATATATTCCCTTCACATTGAAACTAGGGCCATCCCTTCAAATTTGATCGCTCGAGATTCCAAAACTCAATCTTGACAACATTTTAATTTCTTAAAGTGATTTCATTATGATAATATCATGTATATTTTTATATACATTATCTTTCTACACATTACATTAATTGTATATTATTTTAATAGATGTGTAATAATGCTCTAAACTTTTACATCAATGACCTTTTTCATTTATTTTTTAAAAATTAGATTAAGATTAAATTTTCTTTTTTTGAAACCTTATTTTTGGAATTAAGATTTTTTTAATTACATTAAAAAAATTTCATGTTTGAAATTTAATTATTATTTCAAGAAATTTGATATGTTCAATTCTTAAATTTATAAAAAAATGAAATAAAATATTATATATAATATTTATTTTTATAAAATATATAGTAAATTTACTTTTGTGAATCAAAGTATAAATATTTATTGAGTTTTTCATAATGAAAGGGTTATATATGCCTTTCACATTGAAATTATGACTTTCCCTTTAAATTTGATCATTTGGGTTTCCTAATATCATTATATATGTATATATTTTTATTATTTATTATTTAATTTAAAATCATGATAAATTTACTTATTTTATATGAAATAAACATTTTTTATTTTTTTCTCTTAAAGTATTTTTATCATGATAATATTCTATATATTTGTATATGCCTTATCTTCCTACTTAATATTTTAATGGTATATTATTTTGGTATTTTTTTAATTAGATTATTTTTTCATATTTATTTAATAGTATATTATTTTGGTATCTTTGTATATTATTGTATTTTTTAATTAACTAAATTAAAATTAGATTATTAATTTTTTTGTGGGATTTTACTTTTATGAGTTTGAGTGATCTTAGGATGACCTTTATAAATAGTCATTAACCCATAATAAAAAATTAGTAATAATCACAAGGCAAAGGGAAATACTAAGAATATAATCATTATAAATATTAGTTTTTAGGAAGAGTAATAATTAATCCAATAATTGTCATTTTATCAATTTAATAAAATATTGCTCAAATTTATTTCTTTACAAAAAAATTATGAATAAGCCCATACAAAACATTTTTAATCTTCTCATTTTCATTGAAAATGGTCATTTCACCACATCAAAATACAAGACCAAAGTCTAGGTTGCTTAACATTACTAAGTGCTCTCTGTATCATTTATTATGGCATAAATGATGTTTGATTTAAATTGTTGAAATTGATAATGTGAAGAGGGTAAGATAATGGGAATGATTTTTTATTTAGGTTAGCTCATCAGCCTCCATCCTAGGAAATTATAAATATGCTCAAAATGAAAAATAAAATATAGATTTCTAAAAAATTGACTTTCAAAATTTAATTCCTACTACATAGAACCGGTTAATGAAGATGTTTGATTTATCTACTCTCATGACATATACTTTATATTATTAATATGTAATATGAATCTTGGCACTTTTAATATTACTTAATTTTTTATGTGGTTTCTAATTTATATTTATTTTCTATTAAAATTATTTATGACTTTGTTTTAATATTATTGTATAACTTGATTGTTATCAAAGCTTTATGTACCTTAATGGAGATTAAGAAATATATGATAGTGTTGTAACTTAAGGTGGTTTTATAAACCTCAATAAGATATAAATTAGTGGAATAATTTAGATTGATAAATGTGGCATTCAAACATACATATAAATATAAAATACTATAAATGGTTATATTTATTTGAAAAGTGACATATGTTAAATCTAGTAAGTACAAAAAATAGATGACTGATTAGCTTATTTGGTTGATTGCCTAACTATGCATATAGTTTGAATGTGTAAATTAAAATAAAGTAGGCCTATGATTCACCTAATTTAGGAAATATGTTTATATCGATATAGGTGTTAACTATTTCAGTCACTTGAGCCTTTTGGCACTTTGCTTGCTATGGTTAACTGAGCATATGATATTTGCATGTTATTATTGATAGGTTTGTTTAGGATTCATTCATGTTTATTATGAGTATCTTGTTCTTTTATGAAAGGTTATAAACCTTTTAAGATCATTTTAGTTAGTTTGGCCTTATCAAAAAGTTTATATGAATGTTTCTCAAGTGAGGATGCAATAGGGCACCTATGTGGAGCATGTGCTCTTATTGAAATGGTGATTTTTGGTCTACCAATGAATGTAAATATTATGTAAAAAATATAGGATATACACATAGGTCATGAGAGAGACTTGTATCTTAAGGGAACCCAACCTGAATCATTAAGATATCCCTAAAGACTCCCTTATGAACACCCAAACACTGTTGTACCCAAAAGCTCCCTATGTAGACTTAACCCTCATGCACCCTTCATTCACTCATGATTCCATAATAAACCCCTATTCCAATAATTATCTCCAATCAAACATGTATATATCCCTCATGTTCTCAAGATATGGCTCATTCTAACATTCAAAAGTGTTATGAAGGTATGTGTTGTTGATTGCAAGCATGGAATTTGTGATTTGTACCCAGAATTGGACATAAAGGGTGATTAAGGTTTAGTTTAAGGCATGAAAAGAGTGAATGGGAAAAGAAGACACAAAGACCTATCACTTCATAAATTCATAGTTGTTTTATTATTTAAAGTGTTATGGGGAGAATGTATAGATTGTAATAGTGAAGCATAATTTAAGAAACAAAAAAGGTTGGTGTAAGCAAGAAAGAGGATACATGAGCAAAGTGTAAATAATTATTCACTCAATAAAGGAATAATGGTGTATTGATCCTTCACTCTATGAGGACATGTTTTAAATATAGGGGATTTCAAATTATCATAAATATGTTGTAACCATTGTGGAGGGCCAAAAAAAAAGAATAAAGTTCTAATGCAGTCCAAGCTTCCAAAATGTCTATGTATCAACTAGTAAAAGGATTGGCTTGGGTCATGATACTCTTTATCTCTATGATAATGTTAATTATTTTCCTTTCTTATTTATCTTCAAATTTGATAGGCATATATTCCAATGGAAGTAGGATCATAGGGGGGTATATCTTCTTTCTCACATTACAATGGAAGCAGGATCATATTTAAACTCATTAATAATGGTTACATGATGCTTATGATATTGTTAATCCCAATGTTTTAAAGTTTTATTGAGCCTAATCTCAACTTAACTAAATTTTTTATGTTGATCACAAGCTCAAAACACATAATAGTTGAGCTCAAGCTTCCATTTTCATTATCAATGCAAAACCAATGAATCTGAACTACATCGATGACTACTGAGTTGAGCTATGGACACCTGAGCTCAAGCTCACCCAAAGGGTCAATCATAGTTTGGTCTATGTGACAAAATAAATAAGGGGGCACCTTTGTTTATATGCCTTACAAAGGTTTTTAGCATGTTCAAAGTGGGACTAATGTCTCCAAGCTTGAGCTCACCTGAGCTCATGTATAGGGTGAATTGAGGGGTTTAATCCCACATGGAATGTCTACACAGTTAGATAATATTTATATGTTGAAATTTTACAAAGATACTTGGTCTTACATGGACCATTTTGATTGAATGAAGGTTGACCATCAAGGCTTGTATCACAATCAAGGCAATGCATGAGCAAGGAAATGTTGAACTAAGTGTGAGGTATAATGGTTAAGTTCAAGGCATGAAACGATTACATAGGAAATATAGAGTTGAGCTTGTTGAGCCATATTTTTGTCTTGAGCTAAATATTATTGAGATTAAGTCTAAATTTGAACCTAGCAAACTCATTATTCCTTTTAAAATTTATCCTTTTCTTACCTAAAACCCTAAACTTGAGGTTTATTTTATTGTAAACCTTGTATATGTTAAAAATGGACAAGATTGAGAATTAACATATCCCATATAGTCAACCAAGATAATAATGGGCCTTCAAGAATGTTAATAAATATAATTTATATTTACCACAAGTGTCAAGATCTTAAGATAATAATGAGATCCAAACCATATGCAAACAAAGCCAAAGCCATATTAAGTGAGAAGATTGCAGGCCTATAAATCAAGAAAATAATGACTATAAGATTGTATGAAATATAAAATGGTAGATTCTGATTAAAATGTTGTCTCCATAATGCATTAATAAAATGTATTGTTTTAATTTACCAGAGAGCATATTTTGGTTTGCAACATATTCCTATGGTTTCTAAGCCCTAGCTCATGCATGAATTCTACCAAGATTTAATTGACCAAGGTGTTCTTTTAGAGTTTCAAGAACGGTGATATGGTTCTTTGGTAGAAATAAGAGATTCAATTCAATTAAACCATGGGTCTATAAGAGAGTCTAGAGAGTTATAAGATGTTTTTGGCATGTTTATATGACCTTTTTCAATATAACTATGATCAAGGGTGGAACAAACTCTATCTTTAAAATGTGCATTGGATAATTAGATTAAAGCCAATCATGGTGTAGACGGATAAAAGAGAGATAAATGGGGATAATATTTAGTTTGTAACTACCACTCCATAAGCCAAAATGCCTATTGATAGTATAAGATAAGAAGGTTATGTAGTTAATACTACATGAAGGCCAATATAACTAAAAAATGGAGGAGAGATTGACTAAAAATAACATGTACAAGCTGATTATAGGACAATATGGCTAAATTTGGACCATATTACACCACCTTTCTATGAGATGATCATTATGTAGTAGCCATAATGCATCAAATATGGCTTAATGACCCAATTTCCATGTGTTTTCCCTCTTCAATATGCTAAATTATATTATTATAGATACAATTATGTAGTTTGATAGTGCTCTCTTATTCTCCCTCTCATCTCCATTTTGTATATATTAGTGTAAAAATGACCATTGTGAGATCCCTCTATTTGGGATTGACAATGCTCTGCAATTTTAAGTTTGTAATGCTAGCTCAAATGCATTAGAATTAATAATGGTTGATTTATCCTTATTTAAAATATTATATTTTGTGTGAATTTTGATGGGGTTGTTGATATTTGACTATGAATACTGTAGTCATATAAAATGTGAAAATTGGTAGCTTGAGTGTGGCTCATTACGCCCAACCCATAGGTCCCTCTTGCTTGCTCTTATGACCCTCATAGGAATCTTTTCACTAATTTTTAGTCATTCATACCCTTCCAAATAGTGATTCCACCTCTTTTAGGTAGAATTTATAGTGATGATTCCATCCCCCTAGGTCTTATTTCTTTAAGGACAATAGCACCCATTTTTGACTATAGCACTAGACCCTAGGGTGTCCATTTTTGGCACTCCTATCCATGTGCATTTTTACCACTAATGGTCATTTCCTTCTAAGTATTATCCTTCTTATTATTATCCTAGCATGAATACGTTTGAATCATGACCAATACATCCATATAAAAGCCCATTCAAAATTCATTTAGAAAGGTTTGGCAAATATCACAAGGCAATTAAGAATACAAGTAAGACTACTCAAGAATATTTCCCTATTCTTTACATATAGCTAGCCAATATAATATAAACTTATTCAAACCCTTACACCATTCCATATCCACCTTAAGCACACTTATTTTAACATTCTACATCTTCATATGCACTATTGGACAAAGTGCATCAATTGAGAGAACTACATATGGCTTGATCCCTCTTCAGAGTATTGGTACGTAGGTAGCATGCCCACACAATGGGTGTGGATGCACGTTTAATGCATATTACACACAATAACCCCCCTCTTTCTCAAATTTTATCAAATTATCATGGATTTTAGGGTTTGAAGACTAAATTAGCTCTACAGGGAGTTCTATAGACATCCAACATCTAAAATTTCACAAGCAGGCTCACACATAGACAACAACCAAAACTTAAAAAGCTCAGGTCTCCTAAATAATAGTGATATAAGAGGAATATAGTGTTGGAACCCAAGGTGTCCTATTTTATTGCACCTATCCTTTCAAAAAATGAAGGCTAGATCCTAATTTGAGACACTATCCTAGTCCTACATAGCAAATTCTAGACCCCATCTCAACCATCTCATTTTGTTTCCAACTAAGTCTTATTTTTCCACATTTATCACTATTTTTAGAAACATTCAAATTATAATTAAATTCTAAAAATCAATATCTTAATTATTACAATATTATTTACTAATTTAATTAACTCAGACCTTTAACTAAATTAGGAATAAGACTCTAATATTTCCAAAATTGTCAAATTATTTGGTGAACCCAACTTCATTTGCACATAAAAACCCTAGGGAAAATTCCTCTAATTTTTCTAGCATTTTTATTATTTTTTTCCTAAATATTTAAATCATAAATTTGCATTTAAATTTTTAAATTTACCTTAGTAACTTTAAAAAACAATTTATTCCAAACCCTAGTTGAATTTACTAGGTCCTTTTGCGTACAAAACCCCTAAAAACCCTAGGAACAATTTCTTGCTAATTTTATAAATATTTTTTGATTTTTTACTTGCATATTTAAATCATAAATTTAGTTTAATTTTTAAAATTCCATAGTAATTTAAAAATATATATTTTTCTTCCAAACCCTAGCTGCACATACTAGGTCCTTTTAAATCAAGAATTTTCTAATAATTTTCTAATTTTTTACCTACATATTTCAATTAGAAATTCAAATTAAATTTTAAAATTCCTTATTAATTTATAATATTTCATTTTCAAAAAAATAGTTTCATATACTAGGTCCCATTGATGTTGAGGTATCACCTTACATGTTTGAGAGCTTTGTATTTTTTTATGCATGTTCCACTCTATTATTTAGATTACATTTATTTAATCATTTCTTCCATTATTCAAGTTGTTTTCCTTATTACACCTAAGCTCCTTGCATCTCCTCCTTTGAGATGAAGTGAAAGACTTAGTGGAAATGCTCTTTAACTCACCCAAATTCCTTCAACCCAACCATATACCATGGATAAATAACCAGCTCAGGTTCATGTTATATATCCTACACATCTAGACTACACCAATTTCCATGAGGATAATTTTGATAATGAGTAGTATGAGAATAAAAATGATGATACAAACACTGATGTTCATAAACCACCACATCAAACTCTTGATCCACTTCCACCTATTATTGATAATGAAGTTATCCTCAACAAAGATTTAATCTTAAAAAGATTTTAAGAAAGACTTAGGGACTAGCCCTGAGATCATACTCTTATTTTGTAATAATAAGTTGAGTCTTTCATTAATTTAGATAAACCAATCATACATGACACTAAGATGACAACTACGTCTCAAAAACCCCCTATAGTAGTCCAACCTACCTCTATGCCACCATTAGCTACAATTAGTACATCTTTATCTTCTGATGTAGTAGCCTTTATATATGAGATAAAATCTCTTCAATCCAAGGTGATACATCTCAAGAAAGGTGCATCTATACCTAAAAAAAACATGCCTTGGATTATTTTTATCTACTTCATACACCATTGACATGTCATATTAATTACACACCCTTTCCACTAGGTTTTATTTAACCCAAGCTCACTCTATATGATAGCAAGGGTGATCCAGAGGCACATTTAAGAACTTTTCATACAACATACTTGGACTATGTTCTAAATTATTGGATACTAACCAAGCTATTTCTATGGAGTATAAAAGATTATGCTTTATAATGGTTGTATAATCTACCAAATCAGTCGATCAATGCATTCAATCCTTTAGCTGACATGTTCCCAGCTCATTTTAGCATTAACATTAGTGATAAGATTTCATATGCCCAAATTATAGAACAAAAACAAAAGTTAAATGAGCATCTAAAAAAATATGTTCTTTGATATAATACTATCTTGGATAAGATGAATAGCCCCATGGCCAATCAAGAGTTACAAGATCTCTTCAAATAGAGTCATCTACCATCCTTGTATGAATCAATAATGTTCAAAATATTCTCTTCCTTCATTGAGTTATGTCATACACTAAAGTAAAGGGAAGTCAAACTAATTTCAATGTGCTAACTCAAGTACATGAGCATATATATATATATATAAAGAGTAACAATAGAGTTCCATACAAAGTAAAGGTCAATGTGGCTTCCAAGCCCCCTCAAAGCCCCCTTAGTGAGTGGTTTTATCTGTGCCCCCTCGATGAATTTTTTCCAATCTTCTAATATCTGTAGCCAAATTCCTTTAATAGATATTCGAATGTAATATCATATCTCTCCCACCTTTTTGGGAAGTTGATCCAATAAAGCCTCTTCCACGGGGATATGATTAGAATGCATTTTGTAATTTTCATAGGGCACCAAGCCACACAATAAATAGATGCATCAATTTGAAATGCAGGATACAAGACTTGATATATTTCAATGTTATTGATCTTGGCACTTTAGTTTAACCTCCTCAGGAAAAGAAAATATAGGATAAATATTTGAAAATATTCTTAGATCCTTTGTCATATCCTTTTAAATAAGAAATAATGGATACATCATGTATTCACATGCACATCTTCCACCAGCTACATATCAGGAACCTTCAATTGAGTCACATACTTTGAGTAACATGATTGGTGTATATAATTTAATAATTATAGCTACACCTTTGATCTCCTTATTAGAGAAGGAGATAGTTGAGGATGATTCAGATTACCATGTACTCTTTATTAGAGCTTACATTCATGATCATCATATTCATAGTGTTCTCATAGACAATGGATTGAATGTGAACATGTGAAATATGACATTATTATAGAATTTGGGAGATTCAGAGTAGGATATTACACCAACAAACATAGTTATCAATGGCTTTTGTAGATACATACTGAGTTCATTGGGTGATATTATACTTCCTCTATAGGTTGGTCCAACACATGTGGCCACACCATTTACTATTATTCCTAGTGTAAGAGTTTTTGATATGTTACTTGGTTGAACATGGATTTAAAAACTTTGATCACTACCTTCTATAGTTTATATATGAATGAAATTCATTCAAGCTAATTGGGTTATTTTATTTTGTGGAGTTCCATATGATTTATCACTCCCCACTTCAAATCCATCTACTATTTTGTAGTCACCAAGTTCAGTTCCATTACCAATTTTAGTTTCTCCACTAGTTTTAGTTATTCCTATAGTTTAGATTCAGACATAGTCAAGGCCTCCATCACCAACACAAATATTTTATACACTTCCATGGAGGTATCTTTTAGAGCAACCATAATTTCAAAATTCTAGACAGCTTCTAGATATAGTATTCACACCTAGAGCAGTATCATTGAGGTCTCATGCCTCTACACATAGAGCACATGTTCAAAGAGATTCTCCTACTACCATATGGGTCCCTAAGATCCCTAAAATTGCATCCAACTCTTATAGTTACAAGGGGACCTTGTAATTTAGTTTCTACTTCAGAGATTTCATAGCATCTATAGTATATACAACTTTTAGAGTTACAATTTCAGCCCTTTTATCATGTTTCATGATCACGCATGATTCCTCTCCTTGATACAAGACACTATGATATGGATTCTCACATAAGAATCATCAATTAGTATCATATATTCTCAACCTTACTTGTATATAGTTTCTTTTTGATTGATTGTACATAGCTCAAAATATCAAAAATACCAAAAATAATACAAAAATTTCAAAATATAAATTTATTTAAATAACTTAAAATACCAAAAACATTTAAATTATATGCATCATCCATGATTTACATTTATACTACCATACTAAACTTAAATTTTTCTATTTTATGCTATTCTTTGTTGATTTATCTACATTACCATGCTTCACTTGATCTTCTTTGAGTATCTGCAGTGACATCTAGATCCTTGATTTCTTCACTCTACCCATTGAAGAGGCATCCTAATTCTACATTAAAGACATGCATTGATATATCTACCCACTGGGGGCATCTTCTACATGACTACACCATTTAGGCTATGTTATTCTTACACCACACACTCTAGTTATCATGTTGATGTACATTATTTACTAGCTTACACAGATTACTCTATCAACATTTCACTAGTATATAGCACTTGTGTATTTCTTAACATATACCTATTCTTGTATTACATGTCTTTCATAATTTTAATTCTTTTTTTTATTAGTTAGATGTGATTGTTTTTCTAGTATATTACATGCCTTCCTTTCTTGCTTTACATATCTAGATGTGATTGCATTTCTCAGTTCTTATTTTATCTCTTGTATGTGCCTTAGGAAATTTACCAATGTCCTTTGACTGTACTCTTATTTCTGATTGCGTATTTAATGCAAACCTTGATTATTTCAATTATATGTGTATGTGGCATTTAAACATGCATTGTATGCTTGCCTTCCACTTTGAGTGATATGTGCCTATGTCCCTTATTTTCTTTCCCCCTTGGCCACTCTTGTTTGCTTTGTCAGGAATCTAGAACAACAAACATGCTCTGATGCCACTAGTTGGGATCTTGCTTCTCAGAAAAAGCACAGTATGATTACCAAGTATAAGCAATTGAATATGCGGAAATAACCAGAAACACAAGTAACTAGAATTCACCAATAGCACAGAATATGAGAGACAATACACTATCTTGTATTAACACTAACAGAAAAGAATACAACAAAGAGCCGCCACACTCTTTCACCTTACAGAGATTCACCACACCTCAAGTGTTCAGTAATTCTTCTCACACACACTCTCCTACACAAAAAACGGTCCCAACAACCAACTCACACACAGAATTGGTGTTCACCTCACCAACCAGTCAGTAATAACCCTGCCGGTACATCAAGCACTCTATAGCACTTCAAGCTGATCTCTCATGAACCTGCAACCTGCAATTCAAAGACCAAACTTACATGTAGATCCCCAATGAGCTTGCAACAACCTGCAACTCACAGATCTTACAACTAGAAGGAACACTTCCTTTCTATCTCATGCCTTATACAATACATGCCAATGGGTCTATAAATAGATCCCTAACTCAAACACTGACTTAGACTCTTAATTTAGACAATAGTCCTCGCAGCACAAGACTCTAACTGGTCTCAACATGCAAACTCTTTGTTCACTTAACTAACTGTCCGTGAAACGAGCAGTTCTGGAACACACAGGCGACTGACGTCGGTCCCTGCTTGTCTGGTTCTGCCGACGTCGGTCGACTTCCTGCCGTCGCCGGTGGCCTTCTGCACTGGTCCCTGCCGACGTCGGTCCTTCTGCCGACGCCGGTTCCTATAGAACTCAGTAACCATCTGTTCCTCAGTTTGCAAAGGTTGAAGCTTTTAGCTCCACAACCTAACAATCTCCCACTTGGAGATAAACAGCTGCAACCTGTACATGTACCTGTACACCGTCTAGTTTGTTACCTTGGTTATGTATCCATCTTCAAAATCACCCTTGAAGACCAACCACCACAAAATCCGTGGTGCAAAACCTGTCATCCAAATTACCTACCACATCCACATCTACAACCATGTAGAAATAAACCTGAACTTGCATAGCATGTGCACTTGCTACTAGTCCCTGTAAGAATCCACTGAACTGACCTCCAATGGTTCTCTCCCGGATTGGCTCCTAACTTGTGACAACTCCCACTGCTTGGGAAAACTCAGGTTTAGTACATACCATGCACTCAACCTCATTATGTGAATCAAGACACCTGTTCTATGAACTGTCTAACCATCGGTGTGCTAACCGGTTTCACACAATCATCCTGAAACAAAGTCAACACATGACCTACCATGTCTCTAGAACACACTCTTGCCAAAGAATTTTGCTGCTCCCAGATTCTCCATGACAAACACCTGAACTAGCTTTACCTTTAGTTCAGCAATACCTGTATATGTAACCCTGCAACAAGCACATCATACAGAAAATAGGATAGTGTAGCTAATACTATCCAACCTGGTAAAGAGAAACACAATGAACAAACCTCCATTGCCCTGTAGCTAATACAAGATCAAATACCCTGATCTTCCATCTCACGTATCTATTTCCGCTCTTCTTCATCCTTAACATCCATTCATCTTTCAGTGCTTACTTCCAGCTGGCCACACTACCCAAAACACCTGTTTAGTTCTCCTCCAAGGAATCACATCCTCATCCATGCCTAGCTCCCACTGTTTCCTGGATCTACCTATTCTGCTTCTTCAATAACTCCCTGGTCCTGTGCCATAAGTGAGCAACAAGTAGTGTAAAGAAGGGAAATGACGAATTTAAGAACTTACTTACACCTTCAGTCCTCCATATGGGCGCTTGAGACTCCATGACAGCTTGCTGTCCACCCAAAATTTGTCTCAGTGACCGATGCCGGTCACATCTCAGTCTACATCCGACTGATGTCGGTTCCCTGCGACTACCTCTCTGCCGACGTCATTTTCCCCTGGCCGACGCCGGTCTCTGTCTGCCCTGAGTCACCGACATCAGGCTGTAAATAGCCGACATCGGTCCCTGTCTAGACACCGACGCCAGTTTTCCTGCCGACGTCGGTCTCTGTGTTTTTCTTGTGAGACCTGACTTTTTCCCGCAAGCTCCTTTTGGATCAAACCCTTGTCTAAAACACCCTTGCTCTGCTTAGAATTCCTCTGCACCTTGTGCTGAACTCTGTCCGTCACCTTCTCCTTGAAAACCAAGGCTTTCCTGTTCTTGTCACTAACATCGGATTCCTCAAGAAATCTCACCTTTTTCTTCTGCATACAGAAACCACGATCCATGCCTTCCAAATCCGAAAGCATATCCTTTGACTCAAGAACCAGCATCTCCTTCATATCTATGTGACCAAGCCTATCAAGCCACATCTCTGAATCTACAGCTGAAGTAGATAACCCAGAAGAAGAATCAGTAAAACAAGTAGATAGATAAAGTGTACCTACTTTCTTACCTCTAGCTATAACAAGTGTACCCTTGGTAACCTTCCAAGAGTCCGCTGTGAGAGTTACTGTGCAACCCTCTTCACCCAAACTTCTAACAGAAATCAGATTCCGCTTCAGAACTGGGACGTGCATGACCTCCTTTAACACCCATGTGTTACCTGTCTGCAGTTTCAGCTTCACTTTGCCTTTGCCAACAATCTGACAAGACTTACCATCCCCTACACAAATTTCTCCAAAATCTCCCTGGACATACTCATGAAAAAATTCCCTATGTGGGGATGCATGAAAAGAGGCACCAGAATCTAATACCCAAGATTCTACTTTATCCAAAGAACATACCAGAGCATCCTGTGCAATGTAACCTACAGCATCTGCTTCTTCTTCATGTTCTTCATGCTGATCTGTACCCGATCTGCAATCTCTCTTTAAGTGCCCTTGCTTTCCACATTTCCAGCAGGTTATTCTGCCATACCTGGACTTGGATCTCTTGCCCGTCTTCGACCTTGATCTCCCACGCTCTATCTTCTCTTTTGGCCTTCCTCTTCCTTCAACACTCAAAGCATCTCCAGATGATTCACCTGTGCTTTTCCTGCGTATCTCTTCGTTCAAGATTACACTCACAATATCATCCACTTTTAAGACTTTTGAAGGAGACACAGTGTTAGAAACTGCCATTACCATACCTTCCCAACTTTCAGGTAATGAACACAAGATTAAGAGAGCTCTTATTTCATCATCAAATACAATATTGACTGAACTTAACTGGTTTACTAAACCATGGAAATCACTAAGATGGCTATGAACAGATCCACCTTCCAACATTTGCAAATTAAATAAACGCTTCATAAGAAATACCTTATTCGAAGCTGAGGGTTTTTCATATAAATTTGCCAAAGATTCCATCAACTCCACCGTTGTCTTACACTGTGATAAGCTGGAAATCACAGATGATGCAAGACTCAATCTAACAGATCCCAGAGCCTTCCGATCAAGAACCTCCCATTCTTCATCTTTCATATCCAAGGGTTTGCTAGCAACCCCACCCAACGGTAAGTACAAATCTTTCTGATACAGATAGTCCTCAATCTGCATCCTCCATAATTGGTAGTTCTTGCCATTGAACTTCTCCATTCGTAGTTGACTACTTTCTGTCATTGCTCAACTCCCACTCAAACAGAAACCCTGTGAGTAACCTGTAATCAAAACACACTACCCAGATCTACACCAATCTGTTAGTATCCCAACCAAAAGCTCTGATACTGATTGATGGTATCAAGCTTAAGAACTTACAACCAAGGCTCTGATACCAGTTGTCAGGAATCTAGAACAACAAACATGCTCTGATGCCACTAGTTGGGATCTTGCTTCTCAGAAAAAGCACAGTATGATTACCAAGTATAAGCAATTGAATATGCGGAAATAACCAGAAACACAAGTAACTAGAATTCACCAATAACACAGAATATGAGAGACAATACACTATCTTGTATTAACACTAACAGAAAAGAATACAACAAAGAGCCGCCACACTCTTTCACCTTACAGAGATTCGCCACACCTCAAGTGTTCAGTAATTCTTCTCACACACACTCTCCTACACAAAAAACGGTCCCAACAACCAACTCACACACAAAATTGGTGTTCACCTCACCAACCAGTCAGTAATAACCCTGCCGGTACATCAAGCACTCTATAGCACTTCAAGCTGATCTCTCATGAACCTGCAACCTGCAATTCAAAGACCAAACTTACATGTAGATCCCCAATGAGCTTGCAACAACCTGCAACTCACAGATCTTACAACTAGAAGGAACACTTCCTTTCTATCTCATGCCTTATACAATACATGCCAATGGGTCTATAAATAGATCCCTAACTCAAACACTGACTTAGACTCTTAATTTAGACAATAGTCCTCGCAGCACAAGACTCTAACTGGTCTCAACATGCAAACTCTTTGTTCACTTAACTAACTGTCCGTGAAACGAGCAGTTCTGGAACACACAGGCGACCGACGTCGGTCCCTGCTTGTCTGGTTCTGCCGACGTCGGCCGACTTCCTGCCGTCGCCGGTGGCCTTCTGCACTGGTCCCTGCCGACGTCGGTCCTTCTGCTGACGCCGGTTCTTGTAGAACTCAGCAACCATCTGTTCCTCAGTTTGCAAAGGTTGAAGCTTTTAGCTCCACAACCTAACATGCTTCTTTCTTTTTATTTTGTATGCTTGTTGCTTAATTTTCTTCTCAATTGTTTGCAATGACATGATCCACATCATGCATTTATATTTCCTTCTTAGATGCCATGATGGACATCATGCTCCCTCCCTCATTGGTAATAACAACTAATACTTAACCAAACTTCCAATTCTAGTTTATTATATTGCACATGTTATTACATTATTATATATATATATATATATATATATATATAGGCATACCCTTGTTGATCTAACAATATCCATTACAAACCATGCTATATCTTGAGATATCTTATCTATTGTCATTGATATATCATGTATTCTCATAACATAACACACTTACAAGGCTATTTCTTCTAAGGATAGTCATTATAGGGTTTTCATTCCTACCCTCAAAAGAGAGGGCAATAAATAGGGGTTTTATCATAGAGGTCAAATCTCCTACCAATCAGAAAATCAACATTTAGAACACCCAAAACAACAAATAGACTTCAAATTAAGTAGAATAGACTAGGAAAATAGTGAAAATTATAGAACAATCATCAAAATCAACTCAGGACAATAATACCAAGATTGGAATATAGTGTCGAATAGTAGCGTGCCCATTTTTGGTACTCCTATCCAAATAGAAAAAAACTAGATTTTCCAAAAATAAGCAAAAAGGTTAGCTCAACTATAGTTTTGTACATATAAACTATTTTAGATTTAACATTTTTAGTATAGTTTTTCTTAAATAATATAGATATAAGGAGAATAATGCACAACATGATGTCTCTCACTTGAAGTTTTAGATTAAGAAGTTGGTATAACTTCTAGATCATAATCTATGTTTTAGACACCAGTGATTGGGGGCAATGTGCGCAACACATTTGACTTATTTTCTTTTCAGGTTTAGTACATACCTAGGCATTCTCAGTAGTTACATGTGTTATTCCATATGTACATGGTTGGCATCATTTCAGAGTGGCTTTCATACAAGCCTAACCTCCACATTTTTGAGTGGATTTCACATAAGCCTATTACCTAGTTTTAGAGTGGATTTCATACAAGCCTAATTTCCACCTTTTCTAAGTTAGCCAAGATTGGCCTAGTTTCCAATATACATTCATCTATTCATGCCAACATTATTAGATTATAGATCATCCATGGGATTTAGGATCCATTCCATATGACACACATTCATACATTTATCAGCTTATAGCTTCACTTCATGAGGCAATGATGGAGCCAAAGAACTAGCTAGCCTTTGTATTCTTGAGCCACCTACTTAGAGGTATTATACATAGTTAAAATATCAATTGGCACATGTATGATCACTGAGGTTTACTTAGTCGTAAACAATGGAGCCAAAAGACTAGCTAGTCTTTGTATTCTTGAGACACCTACTCAGAGGGATTGGAAACATAGTCCAAACATCGATTAACACATACATGATCACCTAGCTTCACTTAGTGGGTGATGATGGAGCCAAAGGGATAGCCTTTACATTCTTGAGCCACTCTCAAGGAGCACTCAGCTATGTTCATGATATTACTATTAGTACATCACATATCCAACATTACTCAATATTATCCAACATCACAATAGGTTTTGTATTGGTCCACATACTTAGTGAGGTATATTCATTACTTTCTCTTCCTCTCTCTTACCCAAATTTATATGTTCTTATTTTATATATAATGTATCTAGTAAGAAATGATCTACTCTTTATTTTTTCTTATAGATTTACACTTCATAATGTGCTCTCTCTACACATATCCAGTATTACACAACTTTATGAGCTTCACCTTTGTAGGTAATTTCAAGTACAATTTCTATTTTTCCTTTATCTTAGTATTTTTCTTTTTTCCATCACTAGAATAAAGGGGGGGGGCAAGTGTAGTCATATAAAATGTGAAAATTTATAACTTGAGTTTGGCTCATGACACCCAACCCATATGTCCCACTTGTTTTCTCTCATGACCCTCATAGGCATCTTTTCACTCATTCCCAGTCATTTGTATCCTTATAGATAGTGATTCCACCTCATCCAAGTAGCATTTATAGTGATGATTCCATCCCCCTAAGTCTTATTCTTTCAATACAATATAACCCAACTTAGATTACAACATCAAAACCTAGGGTGTATATTTATGATGGTCCTATTTAATTATATTTTTATCAGCAATTATTATTTCCTTCTAGTTCCTATCCTCTTTTTTGTCATCCTAATGCAAATACATTTGACCCATGACCAATAGATCCTTATAAGAGCCCATTTAAAGTTCATTTAGAAGGGGTTGGAAAATATCACACAGCAAACAAGAATACAAGCAAGACTACTCAAGCATATTTCCCTATTCTCTACATATAACCAAAAAATATAATTAAGATCTTATTCAAACACTCACACCAATCCCTAGCCACCTCAAGCACACCTAGTTCAACATTTTTCATCTTCATATACACTATTACACAAAGCACATAAAGTAGGAGAACTATATATGGCTTGACCCCTCTTTAGATCATTGGTATGTAGGCAGCATGCCCACACGAGGGGTGTGAATACACATTCAATACATATTACACACACTAACCCCCCTCTCTTTTTAAAATTTTGTCAAAGCATCATGGAGTCTAGGGATTGATGACTAAATTAGCTCTATAGGGAGTTCTATAGACATCTAGCATCCAAAATTTCATAGGTAGGCTCACATAGAGATAGTAGACAAAACCTAGAAAGCTCAAGTCTCTTAGATAATAATGGTATAAGAGGACTATAGAACTAGACCCTAGGGTGTCATATTTTGGTACTCCTATCCTTTCATGAAATTAAGACCAGATCTTGATTTGTGACGCTATCTCAGTCTTACATAATAGATTGTAGACCCTATCTTAGTCATCTTAGTCTATTTCCAACTAAGTCTATTTTTTTACATTTATTACTATTTTTAGAAAGGTTCAAATTATAATTAAATTATACAAATTAGTAGCTTAATTATTGCAATATTATTTATTGATTTAATCAACTCAGACCTTTAACTAAATTAGGAATAGGACTCCAATATTCCCAAAACTATTAAATCAAAGACTGTGTTTTCCTCTAAATTATTATCTAACTCACCTCACCTCCATGTAATAACTCCTCTTTTAGATCATACACTATGTCAATTCTATCCTATGCATGTATTAACTATGGATATCTTCCATTCCCTCCTAAAATCCATTAGGTTTCTCACCTTCATATGAAATACTAATGTAAGAGAGAATAAGGTTAAAAATTATGCATCTACATCAGTCCTTACTAATTTTATTTTGACATGAAAGCAAGTGGAGGATACCTAGGTTTTGGTGCATCACCTCCTTTTTTTGTTTATGTTTAGTTGTGTTTCCTTATTTCCATTTTCCTCTTTGTATTAATAGAGTTATTCATATTTTATGTTATTTATAAAGGTAACCATCCTTCTCTAGATATTCACCCCTGATACAAGGTCACCCAAAACTTGAGGGGTGTTTCCATTGTATTGGCTAAAGGGAAAAGCCTTGAAAGAACTTCTCCAAAGGGTGCACTTCAAATTGATAATAGTTTCTAGCATGCCTAGTGGGACTTACTACTTATATTATTAAATATATTTATTGAGTATTTATTTATTTTCATGGAAATTTGTAGTTGTTCCACACAAATATCTATCATTTTTTGACTCTTAAAAACATTTAGAAGATATTAGTTCTAGACTATTACCTAGAACTCATGCCAAAAGTAACCACCAGGGTATCCTATAAAGGTAAATAAGTTAATTTTTTCAAGTTGACATTTGATTCAGCTCTAATGAAAAAATATCCTAGGACTTATCCATATCCTAGATCTTCCCCTATTTCTAATTCCCCTCAACATAATCCATTACCACCTCAAATCTTCTCCATGGGTGCCCAAAGAAACCAACTCTTTTTAACCTTCAATGGTGGTATCCCATTATACCTTCATAAATATGATGATATACCTATGGTATCCCTAGAAATCATCCCATATTTTACTAGTGAGAACTATATCACACCCATTGAACACATCCAAGATATGGCAAACATCTACTTAGTTCACCATATTACCCAAGATAATGTATTTGTGAGTATACTAGCCATATCTCTAAAAGGAAGAGCACTCTAGTGGTATAAAGGGTTGAATTAAGGTACTATACACAAATGGGATGATATAGATTAGTTATAGACTATTACCTAGAACTCATGCCAAAAGTAACCACCAGGGTATCCTATAAAGGTAAATAAGTTAATTTTTTCAAGTTGACATTTGATTAAGCTATAATGAAAAAATATCTTAGGACTTATCCATATCCTAGATCTTCCCCTATTTCCAATTCCCCTCAACATAATCCATTACCACCTCAAATCTTCCACATGGGTGCCCAAAGAAACCAACTCTTTTTAAACTTCAATGGTGGTATCCCATTATCCCTTCATAAATATGATGATATACCTATGGTATCCCTAAAAATCATCCCATATTTTACTAGTGATAACTATATCACACCCATTGAACACATCCAAGAAATAGCAAGCATCTACCTAGTTCACCATATTACCCAAGATAATGTATTTGTGAGTATACTAACCATATCTATAAAAGGAAGAGCTCTCTAGTGGTATAAAGGGTTGAATTAAGGTACTATACACAAATGGGATGATATAGAGAGAGGTTATGTTATCAATTTGAGGATAAAAGTGACAACCTATCACTTATGTAATCATTATCCACCATTAAAAGAGTTCCACATGAGTTCATAAGGGACTACAACTTCAATTTTAATAAAACATGGGATAATATCCCACCACTGATAAATCCAACCCCTAACACTACCTTTTTATATTATCTAATTTCTTTAAATAGTGATGTTACATTGATGATATAATCCATGGGGGTAATAATGCTTCTTACAACTTTTGACATTGCCATCAGGGCTGAGAATTACCTCATACAGGCTGGTAAAATTATGTCAAGGCCTCTTATGCCACTCTTTCTTGAATTTTAGCCTCCTCCATCATCTTCCCAACCAACATTGTCCCTTATTACTATGCCTATAAGATAACTGATAGTCGAGCAACTGATCTTAGTGACCTTCATGAGGTGAAGAGTCTACTTCAAAATTTTGGGAATGAGTTATTTGCCTTTAAGAGGTAACAAGTATGGATAAATACACCTTATTAGCCATATAATCAATCTTTCTAACCCAATAGATAGCCTTTTCATGGAAATTCTTAATCATAAGGTCCTATTACCCATGCTAGACTTTATAACAATGATAATCCACTTGCCCTTAGAACTTTAAAAGTAATTATACCTATATAGAATAACTTGGTACAAGATTATGAGTGGTGTTTCACTTGTAACCAACCTCATAATTAGACAAATTTTATTAATGGTGTCCACTCACTAATGGTGAAAATCATAGCATTTACCCAAGAGACACAAGCTGAGGTACCACCACAAGGAGAAGCTTATCAAAGTTAGGTGTAAATAGATTTTACACTCATAAATTGGAAAGAAGATGAATACTTTGGGGTAAATCATATAAAATATCAAAATAGGTCCATTACCTCCATAAAAACCAACATAAGATCAAACAAAAGGGATATAAAATCTAAGACAATAGATGATAAGGCCCTTCCATCATCTTCATAATCTTCCCAAAGGGATACAAGGTCTATTTTAGTCCCAAAATCTTAAGAACCTCAACAAAAATAGTCCACAAGAAGAGAGGTTTAACCCAATGATCACATCCAACCCAATCAAGTTTAAGATCCTACTAATACCCCTAAAACTTAGTCAAAGATTAGAATCACTTATTTTAATGTCCTTGATTATATGAATAATACTAATGTTAGCATCCCAATGTGGGAATGTTTGATTATCTTAGGATAAAAGGATTTGTTGCACGTAGACTTGTCAAATGATAGATTCTTAGGTAAACCATAAAAATAGACAAGATCAGTTTTAACAATACATCTTATCTTAAAGAAGGGGAATTAGGTATAATTGAAAAACCCTAACCTTTCTTTGTATCCCTAATCATAGGTCATCACTTGGTCCATAATATCATGATTGATAGTGGTGCAAGTAGCTTCATAATACCAAAGCAAATTGCTGACAAGATAGGTCTAAATTATGAGCCCTTCTCTAAAGAAGTAGAGAAATTAGGTGGTATAACCATTAATAGATTTACTTAAATTAATAATTTGAACCTCACCTTGCATATTTTCCCCAACTTCTCAATCTCTTAGGATATTTTCATCTTAAACCTTCCACCCTACTTTGCATTATACTTATCTAAAGATTTTACTATCAAAATTCAAGGTTACTTATCATAAGAATGGTCTCATATCCTTTTTAGGCCAAGGTTTTCACTAAGGTCACTATTAATTTTGAACCAATTTCCAAAGACCATATAGAACCATATGTGTCAAATGTTGTTAGTGTCAATTACACCATTCTTGACTAAGAAGAAGATGTGGTAGATCATGAAATAGATACACTTATTGAATATTTTCTTGAACTTTTTATTTATGAAAGGGGTAATAAACACCATGAATATGAACTATCTAATATTTTTGAGCATACTAGTCTTGGCACCTATTGATTGCATGAAAAAGGTGTTATAATTCCAAACCTAGTCAAGAATAGTGACCATGTTTTTGGAGTGTGGCAAATGGTTTTTGATTGATCTATAAGTAGGAATGGATTAGAGGCTAGTGTGATGTTTGTGTCTTAAATGAAGAAAAAATATTATTTTTCTTTTAGGTTTTAGTTTAGATGTATAAGCAATTTAGCTGAGTATAAAGCCCTCATACATGGTCTCCAATGGGATATAAAGAGAGGAATAAATCATCTACAAGTCTTTAGGGATAGTTAATTGATTATAAATCAAGTAATAAGGTAGAATGTGACTAAAAACAAGTTGTTAAATTCCTAAAAACATGGGGTTTAGGATCTTATCAAGGATTTTGAAGCTTTCAAGTTGTAATCCATTCTTAGGGAGGAGAACAAAACATGTTGATAGAATAATTGTCATTAGTGCATAGTTTGATATTAATAATAACATAAAAGAGGAAAAAGTATAGTAAAATATCAAGGTGGTTGTGAGGCATATTATACCTAATAACACCACCTATTTGTAGCTGTTTGATAGTGACTAGAAAATAGTCCATTTCCTTCAATAAGAAGTTGAGTTATTTATAAGAAATCTGACTAAACTATAGTAATAATATGAAGACTAGGTCATCCAATTGAGGTCAAATAAGCTTACAAAAGGCTTGATCACACTTGAAATTATCTTTAGTATTGATTATTAGATCAGGGGAGAAAATATGAATATGAAGATGAAGCAGGAACATTATGAGCAAGTCAACATCTTCAATAACAAACTTATCAATATTAGAAAGGTATGTATTGAAGAAAAAAAACATGTATTTTTAAAATTTGTTGATGATTTGAAGACATATTTGCATGGGACTATAGCGACCTTAAAGGTTTCAACCTTAGTTTGGCACAACACACTATAAAGTTGAATTTTGATGACAAACCAGTCAGATAGAAGTAAATGTCCATAAACCCAAATATATAGCCTCTAATGAATAAGGAATTGACCAAGATAATAGAGGAAAATATCATATTTTCAATCAAAATTTCATCTTGGGTTGTAAACTTGGTCCCTATGAGGAAGAAGAGTAGAGATATAAGGTTGTGTGTTAATTGTAGGGATCTGAATAGGTAATCATTGAAAGATCACTACCCATCACCTTCTATAGAACAAATATTGTAGATGGTGGTAGGTTCAGAACATTTTTTACATTTTGATGGTTATTACAGATACAATCAAATATTGGTTCAAGAAGAGGATCAGTTTAAGATAGCCTTTATCACAATATGGGGAACTTATGCATATAGGAATATGCCTTTTGGACTATCTAATGCTATAATAAATTTTCAAGGAGCCACAAATATGGTGTTTCATGGATTAACCAATGATATTTTGATTGTTTATCTTGATAATATTACAATATTTTCTAAGGATGATAATTATCATTTATCTCATCTCAAGCAAGTCTTTGATAGGTGTAGGTAGTTTGTAGTCTCACTTAACCTTAATAAATGCATATTTTCAATTCATGAAGGTAAGATTCAAGGCCATATTATCTCTAAAATAGGTATTAAAATTGATCCTAAGAGGGTAAGTGTTATTTTATCATTTTCCTTTCCTAGACATAAGAAGGGGATTCAAAGCTTCTTGGGAAAAATCAACTTTGTTAAGAGGTTTATCCTTGATTTTTCCAACCATGTGAAACTGTTAACCTCTATATTAAATAAAAATATAGCTTTTACCTATAATAAAGATGGAAATGACAACTTTGAGGTAATCAAACAAGCCATAGCCAGAGCTCATACCCTCACAAATCCTTATTTTATGAAGGAATTCACTATATATAGATTTGGAGGTATGGACACTATATAAGTTCTGATGGTACAATAGAATAATGAAGGTATTAAATAGCCAATATCTTTCTTTAGCCAAGGTTCAAGGATTATGAAGTGAAATACTCCTTTGTAAAGAAGCAATTACTTAATGTAATAAGAAGTTTCAAGAAGTTTAGGCATTTGGTTTCTAGTAATAAGATTCATTTAATGGTCTCAAACCCAAGTGTCAAATAATTCCTCTTGATCAAGGATTTTAATTAGAAGAGGGTAGGTTAGATCACAAAAGTGATAGAGTGTAATTTAGATATCAGGGTCAAAAATATGGTAAAAGGCAAAGGTTTGTGTCATCAACTAGCTTCAATTTTTAAAATGATAAGAATGTTGTCTTAGTAATTCAAGATGGCCAATAATAATTTGCACCTTCATTGCCTACTAGTTGGACTCAAGACATGACCCATTTCCTTCAAAGAGGTGAGCACCCTCAATGTTTTGACAAAGCCAAAAGAAGGTAATTTAGATTATAATTTATTACTTATCTCCTTGTTGATGACATATTATTTAGAAAGGATATCAATGTTGTATTCTTGAAATGTGTTAAAATAAATTAGATTGATAAGATTTGGAAAACTTTTATGATGGAATATTAGATGGAAATTTTCCTCCAAGAGTCACAACCTTGAAGATAATGATGTTAGGATACTATTGGCCTAACTTGTTTAGATATGCATATGCATGAGTAAAAAAAATGTGATAAGTGTGATTTTTTCATAGGTAAACAAAAATTGGTAGCCTTCCCTCTCTATCCCATCCAAGTAGAACAACCCTTCATGGAATGGGGTTTGGATTTCATAAGCATGATTAATCCACTTTCAAATTTAGGTCATAAGTTGGTATTAATATCCACTGGGTACTTTACAAGGTGGACAAAAGTAGTAGTACTCAAAGAAGTGAATGAGAATTTAATTTCCTACTTCTATAAAGGTATAGTCACTAGGTTTGGAGTTCCTTCTACATTTATGATAATGCAATGGCCTTTGTTGGTACTAAGATAATTGAGTGGGCATATAAATAGGGTATTTACTTGAGCACTTCCTCTAATTACTATCCCTAAGGAAATGGATTAGTAGAGTCCACAAAAAAGAACTTGATCATAATTATCAAAAGGACTATAAAGAGAATTAAAAAACTTGGCATACAAAATTGAAAATAGCCTTGTGGGATTATAGAATCACTCCCAAAATGGACATTGGAAATTATACTTTCATGATAGTCTATGGGAGAGAAGCTAGGATTCTGTTGTCACTTGAGTTACCAGTCGTTGAACTCCCTCATCAACTAAAAATGATGGAAAATTATGCCATTACTATGTGGCTACTAGAGCTAATAGAGTTAAAAGAGGTTACATACCAAGTAATGCACATGACGGAGCTTCACCAAGCTTAGGTGAAGAGTAAACTTGATATAAGATAATCTAATAGAGTTATATAAGAAGTAAAATTAGTGTTGAAATCAAATGAAGACAAGGCAAAGGATAGAACACACACCAAATTTGATGCCATATGGAGTAGTCCCTATGTCATAACCAGTTATAAATCATCTAATGATTTCCATCTATCCATGTTGAATGGAGAGGAACTTCTAATCTTAGTCAATGGGATTCATTTGAAACATTGTGATTGAGGTCACTTTCAAACCTTTGAACATAGTAGAGTATTTATTATTTTACTTCCTCTAAGTTCTTCTACACACTATTTCTTGCATAGTATGGTTACTCTCTTATTTCCCTAAGTGTTTCTAGGCATAGCTGTTCTTTCTTTTACTTATTTATTGTGTGTTCATGAGGGTAATTTAATTAATTTCAACATATTAGTCCAGCATGTTGTAGTCATGATTGTATTCTTAGATCTAGTTGTATTATTTCCCATGAGACTCCTATGCCCAATGGATGGATAAGTCTAGATGATCTTTGATTTGTAGGCAAGAACTACCTAGGAGTTGCCGAGAATGTTGAATTTTTTAGTCACTTGAGTATTTTAACACTTTTATTACTAGGATTAACTAAGCATAACATATTTTCATGCTATGATTGATAGGTTTTTTTGGGATTCATTCATGCTTATTCTAAGTCTCTTATTTTTTCATAAAAGGTTAACAACCCTTTGAGATCATATTGGTTAGTTTGGCTTTATCAAAAAATTTATATGAATTTTTATCATGTGAAGATGTAGTAGGGTGCCTATGTGGAGTATATGGTATTATTGAAATGGTAATTTATGGTCTTCTAATGAATTCAAATCTTATGTAAAGACCTTTAGGTAATCTACCTAGGTCATGAAGGATGCATTTATCTAAAAAGAATTCAATCTAAGTCATGAGATATGCCTATATCTGGAGGGAACCCAACCTGAATCATTAATAGATCCCTAAATGCTCCCCTATGAACCCCCAAATACTCTTGTACCTAAAATCTCCCTATGTAAACTTGGCCCTCATGCACCCTTCATTCCCTCATGATTTCATGATAGACCCCTATGCCAATAATAAGGTCCTATCAAACCATGTATGGTTCCCTCATGTTCTCAATCCATGGTTTATTTTAACATGCAAGATGTTATGATGGTATGTGTTATTGATTTCATGCATAGAATTTATGCTTAGTAGTCATAATTAGACATAAAGGGTGATTAGGGTTTACTTTGAAGCATGAAAAGAGTGAACATGCAAAGAATACATAATGACCTCTCAATTCATGAGTGCATAATTTTTATATCATTAAAAATTTTATGGGGAATATGTGCATATTATAGGAGTGAAGCATTATTTAATAGAAGGAAAAATTTAGTCTAAGCAAGAAAGATGATACATACGTAAAGAGTAAATAATGATTCATTTAATAAAGGCATAATGGTGTATTGGTCCTTCACTCTATGAGGACCTATTACAAAGGTTTGTGGCCTTTAAAGGCATTATAAAGGGGTTGTAACCATTGTGGAGGGTCAAAAAGAATAGAAATATAATGCAGTCCAAGATTCCAAAATGTCTCTACGTCAACTAGTAAAAAGATTGGATTGGGTTGGGATTATCCTTATCTCTCCAAGAATGCTCATTGTTTCTCCCCTTTATTTCTCCACCTTGACTACTGTATACATGTGCTCAATTTTCATATGGTTTGGGACCCTTTTTTAGGAGGGGGCATACCACCTTTCTCATTGGCTACATGGTGCATGTGGGATTATTAATCCCAATGTTTTAAAGTTTTAACAAGCTTTAGATTAATCAAACCACATTTTATATGTCAATCCAAAGATATAAACACATAAAATCTAAGCCTAATTTGTATTGTCACTAAAGATCTTAAACTAAGGAAAGATGAGTTATATCGATGACAACTGAGTCAAGCTATATTCACCCAAGCTCTAGATCACCTAAAGGGTCGAGCATAGTTTGGTCTATGAGACCAACTAATGAAGTATATTTTTTTATTTGTATGACTTGAAAATGTTTTTTATCATGTTTAATGTGGTATTAATTACTTTGAACTTGAACTTGAGCTCAAGATCACCCATGCTTGTGTATTAGGTGCATTGAAGGGTTTAATCCCACATGGAATGTTTACATAGTTAGATAATATTTATATGATAAAAATTTACAATGCTACTTGGTCTTACATGGATCATTTTTATTGAATGAAGGTTGACCATCAAGGCTTGTATTATGAGAAAGGCAATGCATGAGCAGGGTAGTGTTGAACTCAGTGTGAGGTATAATGGTTGAGTTTGAGGAATGAAAAGGTTACATAAGAAACATGGAGTTGATATCATGGAGCTATCTTTGGGGTTCAATCTCAATCTTGTCAATCATAAATCTAAAATTGAACCTAAAAATATCTCCCTTCATTTTAAAAGTTATCCTTTTCTTGCCTAAAACCCTAAACTCAAGACTTTTTTTCTTTTCAAGCCTGTATAAGTTACAAATACATAAGAATGAGGATGATCATATCCAAGATAGTCATCCAAGATAATGATGGGCCTCTAAGTATGATAATAACTAGGGTTGAGATCTAAAACAAGTGGTAAGCCCATAAGATAATAAAGAGAGCCAAACTAGATTCAAACAAAGCCAAAGTCATACTATGTGAGAAGATTGTACGCCTAAAAATCAAGAAAAGAATGATTACAAGACCGTGTGAAAGATAAAATGGTAGAGTTTGAGTATAGTGTTGTCTCCATAATACATCAATAAAATTTATTGTTTTAAGTTACCAGAGAACATATTTTGGTATGTAGCATACTCTTATGGTTTCCAAGCACTAGCTTAGGCATGAATTATAGGACTTAATTGATCGAGGTGTTTTTGTAGAGTTTTAAGCATGGTGAGATGGTTTTATGGTAGAAATGGGAGATATTTATTTTAAGTAAACCAAGGGTTTATAAGGGAGTATAGAGGAGTTATAAGATGTTTCTAGCATGTTTTTGTGACATTTTTAGGTATAACTATGATCAAATGTGGAAGAGTGAACTCTATCTTTCAAATGTGCATTGAATAATTAAATTAAAATCCAAGTATGGCATAGGAGGCTGAAACAAAAATGAATGGGGACTAAATGTGTAGTTTTTAACTACCACTTCATGAGCAAGAATGTTTATTACTTGCATACGATAATAAGGTGGGATAGTTAATAATACATGGAGGCCAATATAAATATAAAATAGATGAGTGCTTAACTAAAAATAACATGTCCAAGTTGATCAAAGGACAAAAGTTAGACCCTACTATGCCACCCTCCTATGAGATGATCATTATCCAATAGCTATAATGCATTGAATAGGAATTAATGACCCTAAATTCTACTTGTTTTCCCTCTTCAATAGGCTGAATTATATTTTAATATATTATGTAGTTTGATAGTGCTCTCTTCTTCTCCCTCTCATCTCTTTTTATATATTGGTCTAAAAATGATCACTATAGGATCCCTTTGCTTGGGTATGGCAAAAATCTACCCTTTCAAGTTTATAATACTAGCTCAAATGCCTTGAATTAATAATGATTGATTTTGACTTCTTCAAAATCATGTATTCTGTGTGAATTTTGATGGGGTTATTGATCTTTATCTATGAATACTATGTTTTCCTTTGAATTATTTTCTAACTTACCTCACCTCCATGAAAGAACTTCTTCTTTTATAGGTCATAAACTATGTCAAGTTCATCTTATACATGTATTATCTATGGATAGTTTCCCTTCCCTCTTAAACTACATTACACTATTCATCTTTGTATGAAATACTAATGTAAGAGAAACTAAGACTGAATATTGTGCATATAACTCAATCTTTATTGATTTTATTGTGTTATGATATCAAGGGGATTAGACCTACATTTTGGTGCATCACATCCATTTTTTTGTGTTTATTTATGTTTTATTTCATTCCTTTTTCCTCCTTACAATAGTAGAGTTAGTCATAGTTTAGGTGATTTACCAATGGAACCAACCCTCTCTATAGAATCACCCCTCAAGGTCAACCACAACCTGAGGGATGTTTCCATTATATCATCTAAAGGGAGAAGCCTTAAAACCACTTCTCCAAATGGTACACTTCATATTGATAATAGTAGGGTTAGTTTCATTCGATTTAATTTAGTATCAAATGTCAATAATAACTTTATAGTTGAGACTAAGCTATAAATAAATGAAGGAATATTCCCATATGGTCATCTTTACTTATCTATATAAAAATTTTGTGTGTGATGTTGAACCATAATAATATGTGAAACTCTAGAAATCAACCTCTTTCACCTTAAAACCATGGTGTGATTGTGAGTGCCATAAAATTGAAAAAAATGAGAAAGTGTAATGGACTAAGATGACCCTAATCATCCTTATTTGATGATTTATTGTTGCCTACATTATAATCCTCTAAGGATGGAAATCAATCTAAACATAATTCTATAACCTTATGTGATTGTGAATTTTTCTCATTTGATATGTTTATGCAGCTAATGATTTGGATTTGACACTTGAAAATGTTTGATTTAACTTGGATTTGGCATATTTTAGACTTGGATTATTAGTGTTCCTAATGATAGATTCATAATTTATGAAGAATAGGAATATTTTATCAATTTTCTATATTGTATAGATGTGTATTAGATAATTTCCATGTCCCCTATTATGTGAGACCTTGATATATATATATATATATATATATATATATATATATATATATATATATATATATATATATATATATATATATATAGGGTATTTTGTCATGCCACTAATGTGATAGGTATATGGATCGACCCTAAGGAATTTTTTTAGTTTTTAAAGTAGCAGTTGCTAGGAGAGTGTCAGTTTCAAGTATATTAGGTCAATATCAACTAGTGATATTGATATAATCAACTTGTGTACAAATGAATTGAATTAGAGGTATAAATATGTTTTTGTAGGATATTAAGAAAGTTTCAAACATATAGTGAGGTTATTTTAGGTGTGTAATAATATAAAAAAGGTTAAAAGTCACAAGGTAGCTTGTAGATGTGAGAGAATGGCAATTTAGGACTATGTTTTTATACTCGAGTCATGCATGGTTAATGTGTGTCAAGCTTGAAAATTTAAAGTACTTAATACCAATTTTAGTATCTAAAAATCCCCCCTTTTTATTCTAGTAATGGAATACTAGATTAAAAATAAAATATATACCTAAGCGTGCATAACACATTGTGTTTTTGGTATGAAGCTCTAATTATGTAGGTTACTAAATAGAAAGACTTGCAATCATGTGTAGCCAATGTACATAGATTGATCATTTTAGTCTAATTTTTTAAATTAAATATCAAGGAAAGAATAATCCTATGTTTTGGTGAAAATAATGTTTTCATTATAACTTATTGGAGGTGATGATTCCATGTTGAAGCATTAGATAAAACTTTTACTTCCTTGATGAAGCACAAAGAGAGTGCATACACATAATATTTTCACCTTTTATTAAATACTGACTCTTTACATCTTGTAGAAACCCATTCAGACTCAATCTCTTTGAGTTAATGCCCTAAAGGGTACACTAGGAAAGGGGTAGACAGGCCTTTGGTGTTTTATAATATTGTTTTCCCTTCTTGCCACATTATTACCAATCCAACAAGATTTAAAAACCATTCCATAAACTATTTTTCCTCCCTTGAATATTCCTCCAATATTTTCCTCTTTCTATCCCCCTTTTCTTTTCTTAAACCCATTTTGGTCACTTAGTTGTACTAGGTCGACTGGGTTGACCTAGTATAATTTAGGGGTATGTTTCACATTCTTAGCTTGTTAACCTTTCAACGAACCTAGCTCATACCTAGTGAATTATCCCTAAAAACACACTGGGTCAACTAGGTCAACCTTGTATATCCAACATTTTTATAATGATTTAGGACAAGATCCACCTATATATACAAGATCATTTCATCATTATTTTATATGTGTAACCAAGATTTATTATTCACTTGCACTTATTCACAATTTTCTCTTCCACCATTCTACTTGAGGAGACTTAGCTTAGCTTTCTCATTTATAGACTGTAGTCTTATAGATAAGTCTTGGATTATTTGGCCTTTATTAGTGATCCTTAAAAACCACAACAACCTCTTGTGAATCCCCTTTGTCTAAAGGAGAGATTGAGTCTCAATGGGTTCACAATCAGGTAAGTATATTCTAAGTTTGTTCTCCTCTCTTTTAGTAGATAGAAGTAACATAAGTGTTGGATAAAATAATAATATCTTTCATATTTTATGTATTAGGGTGTTACTCATACTTACTTTAATTTAAGTTCCCTTTACATATTTATTATATTCTAACTACCCCCACTTTGTGCCACAAGATTTGGTGTGCACTAGATTATATTTACTTTCTTATTATTAGAATAAGTGAATACTTTAAACCTCAGGACTCCATTAGGATTATTGTGTGATTATGTTAGAATATAGGATTTTAAACCCTTCCTAGCATGATATGTTGTGACAATTGATCCCCTAATCATGTCTATCAGATCCCCCATTTTGGTCATGTTCCCACTTAACAATTGTGTCCCAATTAGAAGTGTAGGTATGCTCTATATTCTCTGAGATAGGATTGATTTATAGACATGATGCATTTATAATTGCATACATTCTGGTGAACTTGACATGAATCCTATCCCACCACTAGTTGGATTCATGTTTCCATTTTTCTTCTTAGTATTATTTTTCATATATTTGTAGTACTCGATCAACTTAGTTGACCCTATATCTTTTTCTTCCTGCTTTCTGACTCAGATACATTACTAGATCAACCTAGTCAATTTTGTAATCTTGTTTGATCCTTTTGTAGCCTCTATTTATTATATAGGATTGACCCAATTGATCTTATACTATTTTCAAACCTTTTATAGACTTTATTTGTTATATAAGATCAACCCAATTGACCCTGTGCTATCTATAGACCCTTTTCAACCTCTATCTATTATATTGGATCGACCCAATTGACCCTATACTATTTTATATGCTTTTTATTTGTTGATTCAATTCACTATATGTCCAAATTTTTTCTCTATTTGTTTGACTTAGTTCTTTATCTCTGCCTCTCATTATTATTTCTTAGCATCCTCTTTCTTTCCTCAAGCATCATATCCCCTATCAAAATCTTCTTGGAAAACTTGAATCCATTTATAAACTATATGGAGTTATCTTTGATTCTTATCTTTTGTTTTATTTTCTTCTTTTCAGCTTATGGGGCATCTTGTGATGCCCATCCACACATTAATTTAGCCTTTGGGGCTTCTTATGATGCCCACCCATATGTCATCTTATACTTTGGGGCATCTTCTGATGCCCATCCATCCATACACTTACCATTTGGGGCATCTTGTGATGCCCTTACATGCTACCAAACTAATTCATCATCAAGAAACCTTTTGAGACACAGGGTTTTCTCTCACATGCTCATCCTTGATATAGAAATTAATGCATGATCCTTATCCTTATTTTCATGATTTTTATTTACATATTTATAAAAAAATTGTAGTTTAATTTCACATATCTCTCCCTCTACATCATTTATCTCTTCTTACAAACCTTTAGTCCTCCCTTTTGGTCTTTTAATTTCTTGATGTACCATAGTCTTCTTTATTTTATTGCATTTTTTTCTTGTTTTTTGCACCCCTTAGGTTTTATTTTTGTGATTTGCTTTGTAATATCATGGATAGGACCCAAAATTCCTCAAAAAACCACCATCTTTTATATATTTTTTCACATGCTTTTTACTTGCCAATATTGTTTTGGCATCCCTTGGGTTTTTATTTTGTGAGTTACTTTGTAAGACCATGGATATGACCGAACATCCTTTACAAAATTACCATATTTTTATCTCTTTTTTCTTTATCTTTCACTTAATTTTTGACATCCCTTGTGTTTCTCTTTTATGAAGTTACAATGTAAGAATGTGGATAGAACCTAACCCTCCTCATAAAATTACCACCTTTTCATGTTCTTGATCCTTGTTCTCAAACTTTAGCTTTTACTTCTTTTGTTAGATGAAATTTATACAACAATCTATGTTAGCATGTTTTCTTCTATTTTCCTCATTCTCATGATAAGGAATCACACTATACTATCATTGTATCCCTCTTTTCCCTTTGTCACATTTTTTTTGGTGATTTGAAGTAATTCATATTATTCCATGTGTCACTCCTCTTTATTTATCCTTTCTTTCATCTCCTCATTGGATAAAACAAGGTCAAGGTCAAGATAAAACTTTTATTTCACCTATATTTACAAGACTCTTAGACCCCATGCTGTTTGAAGTTCTCTCTCTTAGAAATCTTATCCCAAGTATTCAAATGAAAGTCATATTTAGCAACCATGTTTGGTTTTCCAAATCCATATGGAGGAGGAATAGATAAATCCATTAAGAAAGTTAAAAGCCAAATCATTTAAATCAAAAGGCAATGATATATAAAAGGCAACATACAAATCTCAAAAGCTAATTCACAAAAAAGATGTGATTAAAATCACATATCCTATCTCCAATCAAAGCTCAAACTCCACAGTTGGCCTCACATAGAGCCGATGTCCTTTGGGGTGTGATAGGCTAGTAGATTAGAATAGGGGATTTCAAAAAACTCTATGGTACTACCTACTTTCTCACTCAAGTACCTAAACTTCATAGTAGACTGATGGATCTGTAAGGGGTCCTAAGGAATGGGGAGCACATTATGGAGAGGTAGGTCTATTTTAATTTTCATGAATATAGCCTTTATGGGATGATCTATATACTTCATTTGTTGACCTAAGACTTTTGTAGCTAAGAGAAATTCTTTAGATTCCTTAATGTCAACAATTCTATTATTTTGACAAACCTAATTTGAGTGTCTTTACTTAGATAAAGAGTTTGTCTACCTCTTTTTCCTTTATTCTACCCTCCACTCATTTCATTTCCCCTGTTGACAGACAAATTATGATTCCAAATCTATTTTCCCTTCTTTTTTATTTCCTTCTTCTTCACCTCTTAAAAACATGCTAGTACTACATTATTTTAGTTTTATCTATCCTTAAAGTGAAACAACATGTTTGAGTAAATTTAGATTCTTACTTTATTTATACCATAGAATTTAAAATTATAGACTTACTTTACTTTCATTTTACCATTTGTCATTATTGAATTGTCTTGTTGTTACAAACATCTGAGTTCATACTCTTTTTCCATTATTGAGTGAGGTTAGCTTGTTACTTCTCACTCATCAATGGTGTTTTCCATTTTATGATCTTTTTTCCATTATTGAGTGAGATGGGGATTGTTAATTCTCACTCATTAATGGTGTTTTACCATTTTGTTTCTTCCTTTACCATTGATTTGTTTTATTTTACCATCTAGTTTGACATGTATCCTTGGTTTGACTTGGTGAGTTTGCCTTTCTTACTTAAGGATAGCTTGTTTGAGTTTTTCAATCTTTAGTAGCCTTAGATTTTTGGTTACCTAATTTACTCTTATTGTTTGACTTGTTCATTTATTCTAACATAGCACCTACCACCCTAACTTACCAAATTTCCCAAGTACATCCCATCCTCATAACACCAACTATCTTGGCTTTTCTACATTTATTTGTTTTGATCTTTAGTTTTGTATTCTTGGGTTTATCAAAAGTAGTCTGTACACCCTAAAAAATAAAACCTAATAACACAATAGACAACTATCCTATGATAAATGTAAGTTAAGGTATGCATTCATTTACTTTTGAGTTATTTACTTTTCAGTCATTTACTTTCAGTTAGTTTTTCTTTAAAATACATCAAATTTTTCTTAGAATCAACATTGTGTGTTACTATGTTCTTTCTCAAAGTACCATTCCCTATTACACCTTAGTGACACATGATGAGATCAAGTGGGGTATATGTATACACATAATATTCTCACCTTTTATCAAATACTAATGCTTTACATCTTATAAGAACCCATCGAGACTCAATATCTCTGAGTACACACCCTAAGGGGTGCACCGAGAAAAGGGTGGGTAGACCTTTAGTGCTGTGTAGGATTTTTGTCCCATGTTGACATATAATTACCAATATAACTAACTTTTAAAAACATTCCCTAGCTATTTTTCCTCCCTTGAATATTCTTCTAGTCTTTTCCTATTTTCATCCCTCCTTTTCTTATCTTAAACCCCTTTTGGTTAGTTGGCTATACTAGGTTGAGTGGGTTGACCCAATACAATTTAAGGGTATTTTTCACTTTCTTAGCTTGTTAGCCTTTCGACTGACCTAGCTTAGACCTAGTGAATTATTCTTAAAAACACATTAGGTCGACCCTATATAATTAACAATTTTAGAAGGATTTAGGACAAGATCCACCTATATATATAATATCATTTTGTCAATATTTCATATGTGTAATCAATAGTTATTATTCACTCATGCTTATTCATAATCTAATCTTACACCATTCTACTCAAGGAGACTTAGTTTGGATAAGTCTTGGATGCACTAGCCTTTCTTAATGATCTTTACAAACCAAAATAACCTCTTACAAATCCCCTTTGGCCAAGGGAGAGATTTAGTCTTGATGGGTTCACATTTAGGTAAGTATATTCTAACTTTGTTCTCCTCTCTTTTAGTATATAGAAGTAGAATAAGTGTTGGGTCGAATAATACTATCTTTCATATTTTATTTATTAGTGTGTTACTCATACTTACTTTAATTGAAGTTCCCTATACATGTTTGTTATATTTTAACCACCCCCGCTTTGTGCCACAAGCTTTGGTGTGCACTATATTATATTTACTTTCTTGTTATTATAATAAGTGAATGATTTAAATCTTAAGACTCAATTAGGGTTGTTATGTAATTGTGTTAGAATGTAGGCTTTATAACCCTTCCTATCATGATATATTGTGACAAATGATTCCCTAATTAGGTCTGACAGATCCCCATATTGGTCATGTTCCCACTTAACAAGTGTATCTCAATCAAAATTATAGGTATGATCTATCTTCTCATGCTAGGATTGATTTATAGACATGATATATTTTTGATTACATACAAAGAGTTAGGTGACTATGCCAAAAAATTATGTAACTGTGTAGGACTTTAGGTTTGGAGTAAAACATGCCCCAGTGCTTAGGAATGCAGGGAATATTACATATTATACCAACCCAAATAAATACATCAAAAAGAGAGAGGGAACCACATAATGGGTTCACTAAAATAAACTCAATTAACTACTACAAATGGCATGTATATATAATTGTATATTTTTTCTCAAGTTCCCTCAAATTTTGATCCATTTAAAACAAAAATATGTGATCAAAAAGGAAAGAATAGTGTTCATTCCACCATCATGACCAAAAGTTTTATTGTATAGTCTTTTTCAAGTTCACTCAATTTAAAATAGAATACATAATCAAAAGAGGATGAAAAATTTTCATGCCTCCATCATGATATTATATTTGATAAGTGTGAAGTGGAATGACAACCATTTTACATTTCAAATTACAAATTGTACTTTTGTGTATGTGTTCATGAACTAGTATCATGCCTTATAAATGTGAAAGTGCGTATATGTGAATGAACTATTATCGTGCCCCCTAAATTTATACCAATTTATGTATAATTTTATTAATCTATATGCTTAATTTGAGAACCTATATCTAAAATGCATATATGTGTGGAAACATATAAAAAAAAATCATGTAAACTATGTACATATACCCATGAATATGCACTGAATTATGTATTAATATATACTTAAGTATATATAAAGTGAGTTCATATGACCCCATTAACTATATTTATGTAACTAAACTGTATTATATCTAAACTATTATAAATGTTTGAAGTATATACTCTAATATAATTTATGTTCTTTAAGGCTTATATCTATATGACAAACACAATATATTCCCCCCTTTTGAAATGGGAGATGTGTCACATAGGTCACTCGTCTCAAAATAAGAGATAACACTATCATTTAATATCATGTGAACATATGGAGAATATGTCATCACAGTAATGCGTATGTCAATCAAGGAAAGTACATAACAAATGTAATGTATACACTCAAATTAAATTGTTAAGTGTATGAAAATATTTAATCTTGACATCCTTACCTTGCTTGGCCTATTCAACATTTTGTTAGCTTAGAATATCTATGGAAACATTAAATTTTCTATTTATTTCCTTTAAATCACTAAAATATCATTCAATAATTAATATTTTTCTCACTATTTTATGTCAACCAAACTCCAACAATATATGTCCTTTATGGATAATACCATACGAGTCAGATAGGGCCACAAATCAAACTTGTCCACTAGTGTGGACTTTCCCTGACACTCCAAAGGTAAATTTTAAAATTCAAAATGCTTCATATTACCCATCCCACACTATTTTCAAGGTCAGTTAATGTAAATATTCCAAAAATTCCTCTATATAAGAACATTAATGTCATTCAAAATACATCAAGAAATCACTTGGAAATTCTACTGCACATTGAACAAAAGAGCAAAAATATTTTAAATTCAAGTTTTGATTTATTCTAATATTCATATGTCAAGTCTAAATTTATTTCATTATAGGTAAAGGGCACTCATTGTTAATAACTAAATTCAATATATCTAGTTGCATTAATATAGTAAATATCAATATTCACATACTCATTCTAGAATGGAGAACTACATCTGCCAAAGACACATTTTAGATATGTAAAAAACACTTAGATTAGGTGGCATTTTTTGAGGATAGATATGATGTTTTCCTTGTCTAATTCCCCCTTTTAGAATTTTATCTCTATTTGGTTTATGTTCAAAAACTAGGGTTTACAATTTTTAGGTCTTTCACATATAAATATGTCGCATGCACACAATTGATAAACCCTCTTAGATGGCCATGGATGTTCTCATATAAAATTAAATCACATAATAAATAGGGACATGATCATAGTAAATAGAAAAGGCCACAATGTGTCTTTGTCCTCTTAGTGTGGCCTTATCCTAGTATAGTTTAAAATTTTGATTTCAAGTGAAACATAGTGTAGGAATCATTACATTTGGTTTCCATTAACAGTCAGCCTACATAGTGATCATAAAATAAATTAGATATAGGTTTGCATATCCACTTATTAATTTACTATTTATAGCTCATTTAAAGTCATGTATTTAACATTTAGTATCTATATATTATGTAGATCTAAATCAGTTTTAATAGTTTAAAGTTTCACTATATTTCATTACTAAATAAAAATATGTATTAAATATTCTAGTGAATCCATATGTTATTTAAAATACTGCCTAATTTTTTTCCTAAGATTTCATATAAATTTATGAAATTTCTTGAATTGAAAGAAAACAACCTTAATCCTTGTATATATATATAAAAGCATGAGTCAATATTTTTTTACCTTGGATTTAATCTGACAATGAATAAATTATCTTGTCACCTCAAATAACATATGACACTAAATCTCTTTCTTTCTACCTCAAAGTGAAAGTTATTGATATTTTACCCAGAAACTTTTGATTTTATTTTCTATTTGCTTGTTTCTTATTTTGAGAAACTATGTTATGGTAGTTTTAAAATTACTTAGTGATTGTCGTTAAGGACTAAACAATGATCTATTATATAGAAACTATGGTGTTAGGGTTACTACATCAATACTCAAGCCATTATATAACATTAAAAACATATTTTAGTTCTTTATACCTCATTGCATATTGTAAACACCTTGGGTCACTTGTTTATACCATAATAAGCTTCTTTTATCCTTTTGATTTGTGGTGCACTTGAGATGACCATATCACCCAAGGAAGTTACTTTCACTATACCCTCAAATATAGGACAGTGGGTTTTAGGTATGATTTAATCTCTGTAGTTAGTGTTTTAAAATATTAGTTAGACATTAATCTATGAATAAACAAGTATATTTGAGATCCCATACAATCATTTCATACCATTGCCTAGATCACCCTTCATACCTTTTTTTTTCTTGTATTAAATTCATAACCATTAGATTAGTTGACTCATAATGGGTTTAATAGTGAATGTTTCTTTCATATACTAAATAGGATTATAAAATTCATTGTCACATATTGTATTAATTTTTAACATATTTTTTTTATTAAGGGTAAAATGGAGTTTTTTGAAAGGGAATCTACCCTTTTACAATGGAGAAAAAGATAAAAAATAAATAAAATCCCAAAGAGTTTATTCTTTTAGCACATACTGAGATTGACTATAGACAAGTTATGACTATGTTGTGATAATGTTGCATCCCCTCATGAGAAACATAAAAATATCCCCTTCAAAAAAAATTATTTTAAGGATCTTAGGGTCATATTAAGTGGTTCAACCTTCATCCTTACTCCTCCTTTCTACTTGTTTCATAGCACCATCCAATCCCCACCTTCCCTTGGGATTAGAGTCCATGGGGATGGGGAATTCCAAATAATCCACTACATTATAGTTCTTTAAACCTTCACTTGAATCTGAAATGTCATCCAAAAACACTTCTAATAGCTCAAATTTCATTTTTTCTACGTATCCCAAAAAAATTATTCCTTGCTCCTTCTCTCCAAATTTAAATTATTCATGGATCTTATCCCTTTGAAGATATGAGGTTTTATCCTCATCCTAACAATCAGTAATGTTAATGGATTCTACTATGATTTAAAAACGTTAATTTTTGACATGTTATTCATTATGTTTTTACATGGATTCACTACCAAATTAAAAAATAAGATACATTTAAAAAGGCCCAATCGCATGGCCTTCCTATTTCAAATTGTTTCACTACTATATCATTTTTCAAATCTACAATGAATTTGTAATAATAGGAAGCATATGTTATACATTTTATCAAATCTTAAACTTTAAAGGATATTTCATTGAATACTTCACACCCTCTTTACTAGTGTATTATGGCTCTTATTTCAGAACCTAATACTCAAGAAAAATTCATTGAGACTGATGAAGCAAAAAATATGGAATATATTCTTGAACATCCATAAAAGGCTAACTCAATTTTATTTTTTTCTATAGATGAATAAAATAAAGGTACTCTTTCTAATATTTCCACTTATACTATTGCATCTATTTCTATTTCTACACCTCTAGCTACATATATAGCATCATCCCTTTGTTTGGGAACATAATATAGTGTAAAATAGGTATCCATGCCTATGTTTTCTCTTGTTTTTTATAATCCTCAAATATATTCCATAAATTCTACTATTGAGCATATATATATATATATATATATATATATATATATATATATATATATAAACTTACAAGCCAAGCTATCTCAAATTAAGCAAACTCTTTCTCATACTATCCCCTCCATAGATTTGTGCTCCTTGTTACATTACCCTTTTGCACCCAAAAGTTCATCTTATCCATTACTAGTTGCTTTTTTGGCTCCTAAGATTCTTTTAGATGAAGGCAAATGTGATATTGAATAGCATTTACATGATTCTATATATATTGTCTATACTATGTATTTAATGACAAACTATTGTGAAAGTTCTTTCCAATAAGTCTCAAAGAATATGCTCTTATATGGTTTTATGATCTTCCTTTTCAATCAGTAAAGGCTTTCAATCCTTTGGAAAAAAAAAATTAACACACTTTTATATCAAAATTGGTGAAAATATATCATATGATAAAATTACAAATATCAAACAAGGTTCTATTGAAACAATCAGTGAATATGTTTAGAGATACAAGACTATGCTAGCAAAAATGATAAATCAAATGGTTTATAATGAGCTTCAAGATATATTCACTCAAAAGTTTCTATCTCCACTCCAAGATTCAATTATGTGTGATAATTTTAAATATTTTGATGAGTTATGGCATACAATCAAAGAGTGTGAAGTCAAATTGGTTACTTTGGACAAGCTCAAGTATACTTGAAATTCTCATTCAACTTCAAATGTCAAGTTTAAAAGCAAGACAAATTATAAGAGAAAACCCAATGAAATAAGGAATGGTTCTAAGATTATGATTAATGTTATTTCACAACCAACACAAAATCTTAAATTATAATCTTCACCAAGGAGGAAATTCTCAAGGTTAACATAACCTCCTCATGTATTATTGTAAAAGTTACTTGAATATAATCTAATCACTCTTCCTCTACCAATGGAAGTAGACATTTATAAACCATAATATAGAAGTTTTGATATCAATGAATATTGTGACTATCATCACTATATTGGGAATTCAAAAAATAGATGTTTCAAGATCAAGAAGAATATTCAACATATCATTGATGAGAATATTATTTTTATTGGTACATTATTGAAGCATCTAAGGCACACAAAAATGACAAATCAAAGCTCAAATAGTACAAATATCATTTTTAAAATCATGAGACAAATAAAAATGATAATTTTGAAGTAATTTATGCATATAATTTTCATCCTCCTCATCTACATATGGGCATCCATTTGATATCATCTTTGGTATAGTTATAAGCAAACAAGAATCATGTTTTATGATTACATTTGATGATAATGAATTTTTTGATGATGATTCACATAGACATGAACTCTTTATTTGAGCATATGTTGAAAATAAATCCATACATATAATTATGATATACAATGGATAAATTGAAAATGCATGAACCATAAAATTCATCTACTCTCTTAGTTATATAAAGCAATATTTACAAGATACTTTTAGATTTGTCAAATAATTTGATGGTCATACATAGGATACTCTTAGGCACATAGTACTACATCTACAAGTATAACTTCTCATAGTTCCCATTTCATTATTAGTTATACCAAGCACAAATATCTTTGGTATGATATTAGGACACCCTTGGATATAAAATATTAGAGCAATACCTTCTACATTGAATAAATGTATCAAAATATATGCATGGTAATCAATTTGTCAAAATTCAAGAAATCCAATACGAATGTCCTTTGGAATCAATGATATTTACTCCTCCTCTATCAAAATAAGTTGGCACATATATTGATCAACATGGTAATGAAATAGTATACAAAACTATTCAAGAACATGATATAGATACTGAAAAGCATATCAAAAAATTAATTTATCCTCTAATTTATGAGCATGATCTAGTTAAATAGGAGCATATTATAGAATTGACCTCTCCATATCCTTATGATAATAATAAAAATACACATGGGAATAATAAATTATTTTAAAATAGAAATTTAAATTCTCCTAAGTAGAAAATGGAACTATATACACACAAATAACATAGACTAAATTGTGCACTTAACTTCCAAAGGTAAGGCTGAGGCAGCCAATGTAATGAATGGGGTATGGATAGAACTATGGATTGGGATAGTTTTTAAGTGGAATGGGTCTTAAAATGGGTAATTTCAAGGGTATATTGTGATGTAACCAAAATATTTTTATAACATAATGGTGCTCATTGAGATCATCTAGCTATGCAAAAACATATCTCCAAGAACCTTTGATCTCTAATATTACAAGGAGATAAATCTCTTAATCAATACTAGGAATAGGAAAGGAGGGATAATAAGATAAATGAATCATAGGATGAGATAAAATATTTTGGTTGGCTATGCCTGGATAATTTCATCCAAACATGTGAATGATATATGATAAGGCTAGACCTGATGAGAAGAAGAAAGGGGGTGGAGGTGAGGATCTAGGATTGAATCATGCTATGTTTTCAACCTCTATTATTTGGGAGTACAATGATTGGTGGATCAAGAATTTATTATTATTAATCTAAGGAATTAAGAGAGTCAACAATAAGGTGGGGGATTGGGGTGGAATGTAAAACCTATCTCATAAGCTCAGTGTTGATATCATATTGTATATTGATTTTGGGGCTAGGTACCCTAACCCTAGGGAAAATACCCTCTCTAAAAAGACCAAGTGTTTTAGGGAGTGTCATCCAAAAGGGACTAGGAAATGTGTAAGTTTATGAAATTTTATTGTTAATTAATTATTTAAATAGACTTGATATATCTTTATAAGTTTTTAGTTACGAGGCTTGCATAGTTGATCAAGGATTTGACAATGTTTTTGGCTTGTTTTATTTTAAGTAATGGTCTTGACTTGAAAATGAAACATAAATACTTGATAAAATTAAATGACTTAAAAGAAAATAATGATAAGAAAACTAAATTTAATCAAAGAAAACACTTTCTCTTTTTTTGGTTTTTTTCAATTGTTTTTAAATGCATGAAAGGTAAGAGAGAGATATGCTCTAACTAAGAAAAGGTTGATTTTTCTAAATTTTCTAGATGTAATCTAGATGAACCTATGTTATTTTTTTAATATTTTTTTGAATAAAGTATGAAATTATCTATGTGTGAACTAAATTTTCTACCAACATGTAAATAATTGAATAAGAGGTTTAGATTCTAAACATAAAAATACTATCAAGTTTCTAGCACTTTGTTTACTCATATATAAGTAAAATAGACATTTAAAATTGCTATATGGATGCACACTAGCTTTGAATAATGTTTTGTTTTGATTAATATGATTGTCTAAATTATGATTTTCCATTATTTTGGGTTAAATATAACATTTTTAGCATGTAAAAAATAAGAGAAGTCAGAATTGAGATAAGACCTTTTGTCTACCCAGGTTGTTATAAGGTTTTCTAGTTGCTAATGTGTGTGTGTGTGTGTGTGTGGATGAAAAGAGTTCATTTTGAAACTTAAAATTGGTTGTTTACAATCACTGAAAGTATGTGTGTTCTATTCTAATTTTCTATTATAGTTTGGATGTAGGATTTTTATACTATGAGTGAATCTAATGAATGCAAAATAAATAGACTACCTTTTTTTTTACAAAGATTGGGAAATGAAATGATTCATTTCCTATCAATTTTTTTTATAGAATATAAATATAATCTACCATAAGAATAATTTAAATAATATAAAAAAAAATTGAAAACAAATAACTTCCAATCTGATCAAGTTAGAGACCATCTAGAAGCATGTAGTATGTATTGCCATTATCCTCAGTATGCTAGCTCCTTTATCCAAAAAAATATTTCAATAACTCTCTAACTAGGTAGATGAACCAATTGCTATCACAATAAGGGGAATAAGAATAAATACACAATCTCAAACAATGAGTTGTTGATCTATGGTTGGTTGAGTGTACTATTTACAAATATCAATTTGGATAATCAATGACACTTCCTTTCTTGTGATGGTGTAGCTAGTATGAAAACAAAAAGGTAGAGATTAAAAATAATTATAATAGTATGGGCTATTAAAAACTTCAAAACTCTAGGCTTTGATGCAAATTTTTTGAACTAAAATCAAGCCAAAATTGGCTTACTTTTAGAAGAGCCATATAGGTTAGATGAAGTAGTTTAATCAAGTTTATTTAGGAGTATAATGTATGAGTGAGTAAAAGTGATTGGAAATATAATTTGGAGTGATTTGGGTCATATTTGAGGTGAAAATAAGGTATACAAATTGATAATGTAAAAGTAACATGAAAAAACACTTGAAAGAATGGATCTTGGGAGATAAATTTAGAAGATGGAGAGGATGTGATAGAACCATCCCATTTTATATGTGGTGGTTACACAAACTCCACTCTAATTTATAGAACCATAACTTTATATTACAAAACTACAGATAATTTAATACAAAACTACCATACTAGGATGGAACTACCACAACAGTTTTGAAATATATGCAACAGTTCTATAACACTGAGTGGCAATCTCATCACATTGGATGATAGTTCTGTTATGCATACAAGGCTTCCAAAAATGAGTTGTCAAAGGATGTAGAGGCTAATAAAATGGATTATAAATTGACTTAAATGGGTAATAAGAAGGAAATAGGGATAAGTGGCTAGAGAGAACTTTCTTTTGAGCATTCATTAGGAGATTGTTACATCATCATCAAACATTGTACTAGACATATTGCACCATGACATTTTTATTTGCATACATATTGGACCATTAAAAAGACACATTTTCATGAATTTATCAGGGTGTGGGCTTGAGTAATGGCATGCAAAATGGAAATAGGAAGTTCTAATTACTTACCTAACTTACTTAAGCATCGTAACAAAGTTAGTTAATACTTCATGCAACCTATAGAAAAAATAAGGAGATAAAGAGAAATATAAAAAAAAGTAAAAAAAATTCCATTTAATCAAAACATAGATTATAATATGTACTATGTACATGGGGAAGGCCATACTACTTTAACCATCCTGTCAAGGGACTAATCTGACATTAATCATCATATACCTACAAAACTATAAAACATGATAAAAAGATATAAGTGCCATTAAAAATGTTAGTTTTTAAACATTGGCCATAGAATCCATGATCAATATGACATATAAGTATGAAAATAATCACTAAATAGAAGAACATGGAAAATTTGGAAATTTTTTAAACACAAATGGCTAGTTAGGGGCCTAATATATAAAAAAAACCTTGCCAAAAACAAATTCATTTGTGCCAATTAATCTAAGATATTTTAAAGCTATAGGATACCTATGATAGATTTGATAAAATAAGAATCTAATAGGTAGAGTATGAGATGAGGATGGAAAATATACCAGATGGAGGTGGAGTTGGGTAGTGCTAGGTAGGTTTTTACATGTTTTCCATTTTGCCCAATTTTGAAATTATGTCTAAAACTCACCAAAATCCCTATAAAAATTGAAATTTTTAGATTATACATGATTTTTAGGGGGTAGGATATGTAATTTCAAGAATTTTTATTATTTTATTAGTTTTGGGTGTTTTTAGAAGGGTTTTAGGGGAATGTGGATGTTTAACAAAACTATCACATTAGGGACAAAACCATTGGTCTTCACAGATAAGAAGTTACACAACCACCATGATGGAAATATAAATTATATTATCTATAGAGTAGGTGATTACACAAACACCCTAAAAAAAAGGTTAGATAATCACCTATGGTGTTTATGTAACCACCTTTGGTAGTTACATAATCACCTGTGGTGGTTATGCAATCTCATGTGATGGTTGTGTAATCACCACCTACAAAGAGAGGTGATTTCATCCCCTTAGGAATAGAGGGTAGAATGTATATTTTTGGGAGGTAGAAGTGATTTAAGGGTTTCCTTGTGATATTTTCTCATTATAAAAGGCCTACATATACTAGAGTATATCTTTAGAGTATTAATGGATCCCCTGAGCCATGGAACTTTTGACACCAAATTAGTTAATTCTTGATTGAGTAGGAATTCTATACATCACATAGTTGGGGATTTTACCTCCCTTAAGTAGTTTATTATGTGATGTGATCACACACTAGGAATTTAATATGAACACTTTCATGTTCCCTCAATCCCTAGGAGAGTGGGAAACCACTATCATAGATATTTATAGGATAATCAAATTACTGATGACATGTTGGTTGATGGCCCTTCAAGATACCACAAGTATGATTGAGGTAATGGGTTGGGCTAGCCATTTTGGATACATAGGTGAAATCAATGTGGGTTCAAATTTCAAAGTGTGCCTTTTAAATATTAGGGATCAATAATCCCAAATCTTCAAAAGGTGATCATTGGTATCTTTACATCCTAACTAGTGTGGGACAAGGGTGTTGATAAGTTATTATACATCCAGTCCCCTATTGTTCACTAGATTGAGGATATGGGATCTCACTTCTTGGTCAATAAATCCTAGCTTGTACTTACTTATATCTTTACTATTATAACCCCTCAAGGTTAACTAAAAGTTAAACCATTTAAAAAAAAGACCACAAGTACACCTATAAATTAAAGAACTAGTATATTTTGGACTAGATTATGTGTGTGTGTGTGTGTGTGTGTGTGTGTGTGTGTGTGTGTGTGTGTATATATATATATATATATGAATATAAATAAATATTTAAAGTTAATCATTTCAAATTTTAGGTTTGTCCTATATACACTCATAGTCATATAACTTTTAATACAATCCCATCTGGTGAAATGAATTTCTATTTCTTGATGTACACATTGACAATAAGTATTTTATCTTGAACTATACTTTAAATGTGTTACATAGTCAAGTTATTAACCCCCAAAATATTACAACCTATCATAATGTAACAATGTCTTCCCAAAGTTCCCAATTACCTATTTACATACATATGGGTTCATTATTTATAAATATGGACTTGTGGATGGAACCCAATTACATCCCCAAGCTTATACTCATAAAAACTCAATTTTTAACTTCACTTGACAATTATAGTTTTATACATTCAAATTTATAAATAATAACCATTTATGAATCATTTAATAATTAAAATTATATTTATAGGTAATAAATCCAACTTGGTTATCTATAATAGCCATCCAATGTATAGAAAGATGACCCTATTACCTCTTATTTATATTACATTTTCATCTCTTATCTAAACTTGATTTGCCTCTCCTTTCTATGCTCTATGATCTTATTTTTTTCTAATGTTTCCCCTTATTTTTTCATGACCACCCATGTCTCTTACTAATTCATGAGTTATTTATCATGTAACTTAAATCCATAAATGCAACTGCAATCTTGTACCATTTACTCATAGTCAAGTGCTCTATAAATGGCATAGAAATCTACATGAAACCTTAAACCTCAAAAATATTGAGAATAAAAGTAAAACCAAATACATTTTCATGCATAGAAACATCCTTGATTCCTTTTTAAGGTTTCAAATGTCAATTTTGATATTCCTTTAAACATCAATACTTTTTGTCATTTATGTCATGACCATTAAAATTAATTTCTCTAGGTGTTATTTTATCCCTTTTAACCTTTTTTCCCCGAAAGTGGGAATAAATAAAATGACACCAAACAAGTTTATTCATCACTAAGGTTTATTATCATCTCAAAATAATGGACCAAGGAGTCAAATATTTAACAAACCATAAATAACCAAAATACCATCTTGATTATTCTAACAGAATCAAATGGGGTAACAATACCTTAAGCCCACTCTGAGTCATAACAAAATAGTATGACCAATAACCAAACAAGATGTAAAATCATAATAGGATCAACCAATATGATGCATAATAAAATAAACTAGATCTAATGTAGGGAGAATCATCATAGCACAACAATAAGTTATCACTCATATACAAGCTATGACACATTATGAAATTAAAGCAATAAGACCCATGTAAATCAATCTCAAACAATATCATTCAATAAAAAATTGTGGTGAGTTCAGATATGGTTCATCTCTTTCAATCCCTAAGGATGATATTTTCACCCCCTCTCTGATGATACTCTCCCTAAAAATTATTTATGAGGGTAGAATACACCTACATCCACCTCAACCAAACAAACTTTTAGTTAGCCTAAATCATGATAATAATTATCATATAATCCAAAATAAATTGTTGAAGATAAGTAAAATGTAAAAACCATGATCATAAGCATAGTAAAACACATGCAAAATCCATCCATCTAAATATTGATCTTAAAAAAATATAATATATATAAACTAGATAACATATATAAATCCAATTCAAACTAAACAAAATATCTATCAATCATTAACTACATACTTCACTAATAAAATATTTAAATTATCCATAGGAGAAACTAAATGTGACATGTATCATGTGGTTCAATTGGGATCACTCTTGATTATTCACCCCATGCTCCTCATGACTTAGGTATTTGATGGGATGATTCCCTACCAAGAGGGTACCTAGTGGGGATGTAGGGGACATTAGTGCCTTGAGATAGGTAGATGTGGCACCCTTTTGTGCCTTAACTTGGGTCACTAGGAATTTGATAGTAGGATATATGATAGCCCTGCCCTACCAAGGCATGGTTCGGTAGTGGGATGGTGAGCCTTCCTATCTAGTGGTAGCCACTGAGGCTACTCAGTTTTAGGACTACATTTTTTCATGTGGAGGTACACCCAATGGATAGGGTGCATTATAAGTTTAGCATTCCCTATGTGGGAGAACTTCTAATGTCAATGGTCATACATAGAGGTATGTGAGAAGCATGAGTAGGGATATTATGGTGGTTGGCCTAACACCCTCTTATGTGAGGGATGCTTATTACATGGGATATTTAGCTAATAGTAACATAGGGAGTTCCTCCTCATTAGGTATCTAGAGGAGAAGAGGGATAATAAGAGCAAGTAGTGCCACCACCACCACCACACTAGGACCTTGCATAATAGGATCTACACAATAGTAGTAATAGTAGCATGTAGGTAGAGATGGCAAGGAGCCTGAGTACATAAAGCTTGATGAGGACTTGGATTTAGATTAGGGTAAGGCTAAGGATCATGAATCAAATTTGTAATAGCATGAGAATGACCTATGTAAACTATTAATTTATGAATTGTATCTTAGTACTTGATACTTTGAATTTAAATTTGATTACTTAGATAATTTATTGCTTTAAATTTTGTATGATTGGATCTAAGGTAAATTATTATACTTAGTGATTGTAGATACCTCAATTAGATAGAGGACCATGATCACGAATACCTAGTCAACCTTTTTTAGTTGAGCACTGACATGACTAGAGGTAAGATGTTAAGTGTATCATACTATTGTATTCACTCCATCTTATCATGTAGCTATGGTGTTGACCAAGTTGAGGGTGGAGGAAAAAACTCTCAAGGCTACATTCAAAAGAGTATAGGCCTTAATTGACATTATGGTGCTACATGGAGGTCAAGATTATTCTAGCTAATGGAAAGGAGGGACAACCTCATAGGGAGGTGGTAGTGATAAGAGATACAAGAGCCTTCAGTTGAGAAAGATAGTTTCCCAAGGTGGTACTGGTAAGATATGCTAGAAGAGCCATAACCCTTATCATTATTCTACATCAGGACCCTCCCATATGATGAATTTTAGATCTTGAGTCATTTTTATGTATTGACATGTATTATTCATGTTTGATTCTTTTTGGCCTTGATATCCCAAGCCACATTGGTCCTATACATAGATATTTTTATTATAGATTCATGCATGTAAAAACTCAATAATTATTATGATATATATGGAGACATTTGGTTTACATCACAGTGACTTGTCATCATGTGTTATAGGTTTTCATTTTTAGTATGCACTCCAAATGACTAGGCATGTGATGACATATCATTTATATCTATGATTTTGTATATAATGCTATGGAAAATGATATATATGTGATAATAACATGTATACATATGATGTAACTCGATAGATATATGTATATGAAACTAAAAATATGCTTACAGTTATTTTTAGGTGATGATCTAGTTATTTTTTCTACACAACATATAACTTTAAATTTACAACAAGGAGCAAAAATTGGAGTAGGTTATATATGAGATGATAAAGAATGAAAACCATGGATCATAATTTTGTATAAAATAGGAAGATGAACTAATCACTATCAGTAAAGGGGGGAAATTTACTTAGTGCTAAACCTAAAAAATACTAACTTTTTTTTATTCATCTAGATATAACTAGTCCTAATAGGATTAGTCAATGGGATAAGGTTACCCTTTTTAGCATAGGCACGTAGGCAAGCTTTTGGATTAACTTTTAACTTAGACACTTTCTTATTTAATAGTGCTTCTACATTTTATATTTTTACTTTTTTATGACCCCTTACACTTAGTCTCATGTGATCAGGAATACACATGGGATCACCACCATAGGCTAGATGTAGGTGAGCAAGGATACCTCTCCCCATTGCTAACCTCATGCAACTAGTAAGATGTAATGGCTCAACACTAAAGGCTAGAAAGGGAGATAAGTGTGAAATCTAACTTTTATATCTGCAAAATCTTTTCATTATCATAAGAGTGTCTAATTTTATATTTATAAGGCCTTTACCCCCAAATATTTTCCCATACAACTAGTAATATGCAAGGGCTCATCACTAAATATAAAAATAGGTGAGTAAAGTTACCTATTTTTTAGCATGTTATTGTTTTACTTTAGAAGGTACCATAAGAGGAGACTTTTCCATGGGCAAGCTTTGATACTATACTATATTCTATAATTTTCTTAGTTGTGCATGAATATGTGGGGAAAATAGGTGTAATTTATTCATAATAACTAATGCAAGAACCAATATAAATTCTAATTTGGATAGTGTTTTCTATGGGATAATAGTGTAATGTGAGATTGGAATGATACAATATGTTGCATCATGAAATTTTCACATTATGTGAATTAACAACTAAATAATCACTAAACATAACATTTGATATGAAAATGAACACACAAACTATGAAAAAAAAATGAAAATAAGAGAAATGTGGTATGAAATGACTAGATATATAAATTTTTTAGGTGTAAAGAGTTCATAAATCCATCAAACTACTTTCCCTCTAGAGTGCATAAATGATAAGAATCATTATTGAAGTCTTTAGTCACTAGGTAAGGGCCTAACCAATTAGGTTTTAATTTATGACCTTATCCTTTCTTTTTGTCAATCCAATTATCGATCCTAAAGACAAGATATCCTACAAGAATTAGGAAGTCATGGATGTTCTTGCTGTATTATCTACCCATATAACTGTTGGAGGAAATATGATTGTTTGAAAAAATAATCCAATTGTTCATCTAGAGTTTCTAATTCAGCTAGTTGTGCCTTTCTATACTCTTCATGATCAAGGAGACCCTAGATAGAATGCAAAGGATAGATATTTCTACCTCTATTGGTAAAATAGCCTTGAATATGAACACAAATGGTTCTCCCCATGTGGACATTTTAATATTTTACCTATAATACCAAAGTTTTGGATAGAGTTCTAAGTGTCAATGTCATTAAAAATCTCTAATAGTTTTGACCAATATTGACTACAAGGTTTTGTTAGTGGTTTTGGCCTAATTGTTGGCCTATATGTAATACCGATAGGTTAAGCGGTGTGATATAAAAAATTTATTATATAACTCATGAATCTCATGGTTTTTGAAAGGAGATTCATTGTCATTAATAATCACTATGGGACCCTAAAGAGTAGTTAATAGTGGTTAACTAAGTGCACTATTTATAAAGATTAGATTATATAATCAATGACACTTCCTTACTTATAATAGTGTAGTTAGTATAAAACAATAGAGGTAGAGATTTAAAATAATGGTATCAATATATAGTTTTGAAAATATTCAAAAATCCAAGCTCTAATGCAAATTTTAGGATCCACAATCAAACCAAAATTGAATTACTTGTAGAAGAGACATGGAGGTTACATGAAGCATTTTAACTAAGTTGAAATAGAAGTATAACTTAAGAGGGACTCAAAATTATTGATAATCTAAGAGGGAGTGAACTGGGATAGATTTGAGGTGAAATTAAGGTGGAAAAATCAAGAAACAAAAAAGCAACATGCAAAAACATGTGAAAGAATAAATCTCATGAACTAAATTTGGAAGACATAGAGGAGGTGATAGAACTACCTCCTTTTTAAGAGGGAAATTATTCAACCACCAATTTAGGTTATAGAAACACCACTACAAATTATGAAACTACCATTAATTTAGTACAAAACTACATTAATAGGATATAATCACCACGAAAATTTACAAAACTACCATGATGGTTCTAAAATATATGCAATAGATTTGTAACATTGAGTGGTGATCTCATCATGTTGGGTGACAATTTCATCATGTATAAAATGTTTTCAAAAATGGGTTGTTAGAGGCTAAAAAGACTAATAAAAAGGAGGATAAAATGAATCCAAGAGGGAATATAAAGGTAAAATGTCCAAATGGATAGAGATAACCTTATTCTGAGTATTCATTTGGAGATCATTATATCATCATCAGACATTGTACTAGACATATCACATTGTGAAAATTTTAGGTACATTCAAGAACCTAAAAAGATGTATTCATTTCCTCAATCACCATAGGTTATTCAGAGAGATTCACCATATATATATAATTTTATCATATTACACATGAGGGTACATGTTTACATGGATATATGAGTAGTGATTTAGATGGTTATATTACAACATATGGTTCTTATTTAGATTATAAGGCATCTATAGTTGGAACTTCCTTTTCATAGGAATTAATTCCTTAATATCACACCATGGGTTATGCATACATTCTTCCCATTGCTGATATAGTTTTTTAGCTACTTGTAATTTCTTTGTACATAGATTATTTTTGTTTACTTCATTTCCACTTATCATATCCTTTATAAAAGCTTTCTTCTAGCCGTTGGATTTATTTTCATTTTGAGTATATACCATGTTGATTTTCAAATTGATTATAAAAATCCAAAGAAAATATATTAAAATTCTTTTAATGATAATTCTTTATTATAATCCACTTGAATTTATAATGTCATGCCCTCCATTACACTTACATGATCACATTTATCTACTCCTACATTTTACATAATCACACATTGATTATTTCCCATTGGGGGAATGAACATCATTATCTACATGAGTATGATTAAAATCCACATAAATTGGAGGCATTTTCCTTGCCTTATTTCTTTTCGAACTTTGCTTTAGCACCTTGTTTTATATTGTTCAAATCCCTCATATTATTTTTATTTTTAAAGTGTATGCACATAAATTTTCTTGTTTTGTTTATCGTCACTAATAGTATTATTAGTTAACACTAACATCACTAATAATCCCATCTAATTTCAAATAAATTATCCTTACTAATCATCATAGTCATTATTTTAACACCTATTTCATTATTCATATCCAAAAACTAACATTATATCATCCCAAAAATGAAATAATTCTTTTAATCTTGAATTATTTGTTAACTAACCCCATTTATCCATTATATTAGAATTTTAAATTCCAATCCCACCTAACCTAGCCTATTCTTAGGCTATCCTCCATCCCTAATATCTAATCACCTATCTAAATCAACTCATATAATCACCCACTAATCATGATTAAACATCTACAAAGACTCTAGAGGATTCTACCTCTAGAATCATCCAAGGAATTTTTAATTCCTTTAATAGATCTCCACCATTTATCTTCCTAAACCCAAATTTGAATTCTATACATTGATCTCCATCCCTTATCTCTATTTAAATCCTTCCACTCCTCAAGGAGAAGACAACTCTAAAATCTATGATCCTCTCATGCCAAATCAGTCTACTTATCAAAGTCATCAAGACAATATCATGCTATCATAAAATTTGAGTCTATCCATAACAATCCAACATCAAAAAATCTTTAATCTTGGTCTTATTTTCGTCTTAATATTATTTATAGCAAAAAATTTATGAATATATAGGCATAATGTAGGTATAATCTTTTCATTTGAATTAAATTTTTATTTAATTAGCTCCAAATTAGAGGTATGATGTAATTTTGTGTAGAATGGTGATAATTTTTTATAAATAAATCCATTTGCACAAAAGTTTTGCATTAAATTTTGGTGACCATAGTGGGATCCCTCCTTTGTGTTAATATTGTGTGTGAAGTGTGATTTTATAGATTATAGGAAATATTTGGGACAAATTTGGGGTTAAAAATTTCAAAAATATCATCCTCTAGGTGAAAGGCAATTTTGAAGATGATAGTCATGATTTTGACCTCGATAATTGCAATTTTGATTTAAACCATAGAAGTTAACCATTATCCATTAAGTCAACTAACTATTTTTTTATAGTCTCATAAAATCACTTATTTCTAGTCATATATTTGATAGTCATTTGTAAATTTGAATATCTAGTTGTGATTTTTCAAAATTGTTTATTAATATTTATGATTTTGAATTTCATCTACAATTTTGTGTATGCTAGTTTTGATTTTGATTCAACTTATAAACAACCTTTAATCATACTGGCAGACTTTATAATCAGATTTTATATTGTTTTATATTTTTATTTACCTTTTTATATTTCAATAATAAGTGTTAAAATTTGAATGACATGAAACTATAAAGGTCCTAAGTTTTATTCAAAATTACTTATATGTTGTTGCAGTTTTGATTTCCGATTGTAACTTTGACTCTGTCATTTGCATTTTTGAATATCTAAACATTTTGAGGGTTTATGGCCTAAAATTTATACACGTTACTAACTATACATATTTTCCTTACTACATGTATATGTCTAGTTTCTCTTTATAACCTCATTCTTGCAGGGTTAAGTTGAAATCTAATTGTGATTTTGAATTGCATCTAATTTAATCATGTTTTAATTCTAAAAAGCTTTTATGAACAACATATTCTATAAAAATAAATCTAGTATGACTTAGAAGAACAATTAATCACTGAAAATATATAAATATATTATTATTTTTCTTTATCTTTCAAAGTCACTTATAGTTTGTCATGGTTTTGCTTTGCATTTGTAATTTTGCACATCTCATAAGAGATTTTGACGTATCCAGCCATAGGGTAACCATGATGGTTTAGAAAAATTGCTTATGATAATCTATTATTTTAATTGGTAATCATGATTTTGACATCTCATAGGTAATTTTTTCTACCTAACCACACAGTTACCATCATATTTTACTCATAGTTTACAACATCACTTATCTCTATTTGTGATTTTGACCTGCTATAAGTGATTTTATCTCTCTTTATGTGATTTTGATAATACTAATGGTGTATATGTAGTTTTGATCAAACCAGTAGTGATTTTTCTCCAAAAATTATCTATTTTGAGTGTTTTATTTAAGACACTTTTTGGTGAATTTTGAGTCATTTTAAGCATCATGTAAGTCTCACATTATGTTTGGCATCAGAGACACTACCCCTCAACCTTGATCTATAATAAAATATAAATCATGCCTAAGGCACTTCCCTTAGTCCCATAAGGGGTGATTCCTCTTGACCCCATAAGTAGCACTACCCCTTTACCCCACAAGGGGCACTACCCCTTGACACCATTGGGGGCTACCACCCCTAAACCCACACATCATGTCCCCTCATTCAAAAAAGTTATAGTTTAAAACCCATGATTTTTTTAGTGTTTTTATTAAGGCTTATTAGACTAACATTTGTTTTGGGGAAAATTCAGTGGTAGTTTTGTCTCACTTAATTTTACCTATCAGATTAAACTAATCATTTATTTTTTAGGTTTCATTTTTGATACATTTTTGTCTAACATATTGTCTTTCAAGTCACCCTTAAATATTGTCAAATTAAATCTAATTATCACTTACTTATTAGGACACATGTCAAAGAGTTTGGAATTTTTAAAAAATTCTTGTATATGCTTTTTATATATCATACTTAATTAATCAGGTAATAAATCCTTTTGCTTACATGAGTGTCACTTGAGGTATATAGTGGTGTATGATATCCTCCTTACATCATAATGACAAGTTTTGGAATATCAAAAACCACTAACAAACCCTCCCATTTTTATTTTTCAGGGATAAATGTGATGTGGAAGTAATTCCCATGCACTTGCCATAGTCTTAGGGGTTGGTGACACATATTTCATTACCATGCATTTAACCACACTTCATGTTATGGTGGAGTATAAAAATTAGGGAAAAATATCATTAATCAAAATGTTTGACCCCATACAGGTCTTCTATGAAGGGAAGGAATTAACTCTCTGACCCAAGCATTAGAAAACACCCTATATAGATTTGGGCCCCATGTACCTATAATATATTGGGGATGCCTTAGAAAACCTTATCAAACCTAAAATAAGACCATTTGACATGATAGATGACTTGTTGTTAGATTCATTATTAGCTCCTAAGTTATTTTAATTTTCAAATAGAGTTGATAGGGTTTTGTAGATTCCATAATGGATCATGAACCTACAGCTTCACCCATGAGGCCGTTAGATAATTTAGTCAAGTTACATTCCTAAATCAATTTACTTGTGATATATTTGTGGTTTGCTTGATTTGGTCAGTGTTTTGTTATACCATTATTATTTATGAGTTGAGTCAACATTTTACATAAACATATACACACCTATCTAGGTCTCTTTCTCATATCATCATCTTGTATATCATTATCTCATCATCATATCATCTTTTAGATACTCTTATGCATATATTTTTTGTATATATGTGTACACCCTTTTAATATTATCTCATATTGGATATTATCTCTCATCACCCCTCTCATCCTAGTCTTATCCATCTAACATTAGTCATACCACCATTAATTACATACCTTAATTCAGTCTTGGCATCCCTCTATCACATTTTATCATAGTATAACATCATATTATTCACTTATCCTTAACACTAATCATCTATAGTGTCATCTTCAAGATTAAATCCACCTTATCCACTACAAATCTAGGTCACATCCTAGTCCTTTTTATCACCATATCCTCATATCACCTTGAATTACTCATGCTTAGATTCTTAGTCCAAACCATATTACCCATCACAAAACCCATATCATCTTTGTCACTTATCTTGACCTTATCTAGCCTAATCACCTTATCCAACATCTTATCAACCTATCCTAATCATAGTCTAACCCATATTTACCTTGTTAATACTAGTAATCATGTTAAGTTTATAGTCCACATTGGTAATAATATATAATTGTAAAACAACTATTCCCACATTAGGGTCTTGATTCTATGATTTCTAATGTCTAATCAAGTTTAACTCATACATAAAATCTAATCCTATCAATCCTTATATATTATCAATCAATTCATCCCAAGTCATGTTGATTCATATTAGTCTTGATATAGTATTAATCATGTCATGATTATTTGAAACCATGTATTTTGGGCCAATATATACCCTTATCAAATTATATAGATGGTCCTAGCTCACCCAGTTGAATCCAATAAAAATCATCAAAGTCTAGCTCACATCCTAATTTGGCATACTTGATATTTCCTTCACTCATCAAACATCACATCACATCAAAATATCCAATCATAATTGAGATCAGACTAAATCAAGACTTTTTCCAAATTTGTTCCACCCATCCCATCTTCATCCCTCAATATTTTCATTCAATTCCCTACACTTGTTGATCAAGGTTAGTAAACCACACTATCTATATATTCTCTCATCTTGATCCATGGCATATAAAATATATTTGGTCAATACCCTAATTTATAAATTCCTCATGACCAATAGGAATATACTCCTTTCTCATATCCTTGAGATGAGCACTCCATGTACTATAGACATTGATCCCATCTACCTAACATTACCTCCAGTTTGCACCCATCCACATTAGTCTATTATTAGCCCCCATCTTAACTTATCATAGTTAATCTATTTGTCTACTAATCATATTTAGTTGTCTACCCCTTCCTTTATTATCAAATGGAATCCAATCCTATCCATCTCATTTACTAATAATTCACCCACCTAGTCACATCAACACCCATCTGATCTAGTGAAGAAAGACCCTACTCTCTTCATATATCTTTAGATTCCCTCTTACACAAAATTGTTTCCATAAACATGATGGTATATCCACATATACAACATATTGATCCTACCAAGCCTAATCCTTCTTGTTATAAATCCAACCACTAATCTATATATCACTAGACCTAAGGGCATATTATTCATTGATGTCACAATTTTCAAAACTATGTCTAATACCTCATAGATTATGGTGACATAGAAATAAAAAGTCAATAAAATGGGTCTACATCCAAGGATGAAAAAGAAGAGGAATTCTAAGATTCCATTCCTAATCAAGATCAAACACTTCATTTTCCAAGCCAAGATCAAGACATCAGATCCATATTCCATGATCCCCCCATATTTAACAAATATTCCATCAAAGATGATTTAGTTTTTCATAAAGCTAGTCATCCCTTTTGTCATAAGTCCTTCCATGGACATGTCTTTGGTGAATCCATTATCCTTATATCATTTTCCTCTCACCCATCATATTAAAGACCCCATTTGGATAAGTTAATTATGGAAAAAGAATCATATATTAGCATCATTACCTCATTAATGCCACCTACACCCTCAGTAGAGTCAACATTGGATTCAATATAAATCTTATCTACATCAAAATCATGTTCAAGACTATGATCTCAATTAGATATTTTATTATAATAATCATCCTTGATTAATATTATAGATTCTACATTTTTAAGATACTTCCAATCTGGATGTCAACCAATTACAAGGCATATTTTTAGATCCCAACTATGATGATGAAGTCATAATAGTATTCTTTCAAACTTTATCTATCAAATATTATCAAAGTGAATATGATCCTACCTTAGATGTGTGTCATATATATAGTCTTAGTGATCCTTTTGTTGATCTTGAGGATATGTTCTTTGATGTCAAAAATGGGTCTCCTAAAAACCCCTATGAATACCATGATGCCCCATCTCCACTCATTAACCTCATCATACCATCTCGCCTACCTTCATCCATCATAGATCCTTTTCTTCCCATAAATTATAGTTTAGTCACCTCCATTTATAAGCATGAATAAGAACATACATCATTAGACCTTTTCTTGAGCAACATAATATGTGCCACAACTACAAAAGTCTAAGATCATATTCAAAACTTCATATATAATGATCAAATCACCTTTGATCCAACAAGTCAAAATCAAGAAAATTAAAATTATTAGCCTAATCAAAAAGTGTCTTCCCATAGTGAAACCCTATTTAAGACATCAGGGGACCATCAAATTCAAAATAATAATCATTTATCAAGTCAAAAATCCAATTCTTATGGTGAAGCCCAAAATCAAGAACCAAGGGGAATTTAAAGTCAAATATAGTAAACAAATCAAAATAATGTCAAAAATAGTATCAATATGGCCAATAATCCTTTAAATAATCAAATAAAAGATGAATCACAAAGTCTCTTGGATCTCTTAAAAGTATTTTATCATATGGCATCAATCAAATATGAAATGTTTAATATCTCCAATGATGTGTGTGATTTCTAGTCCTAATCCTCAAACACCCATCACACCCCCATATCATGATAATATTATCCATTCAAGTCATATACATCACCATAAAATCCAAACCCTAAACTCATCCATACCTAACCTCACTATACTAGGTAACATTGTCTCTTATAAGGGTGACAAAGACACTTGGTCTATATGTTTAGAGGGATCTCAATCAAGAGTCAACAAAGGTCAGAAGGACATAAATACATCCAAAAGTGATAAAATTATATTAGTATCACATATCTCTAGAATAGGTGTTGGTTGAATACCAAGAAATGTCTATATCTTGAATCTTGCTCATATCCAATAAATCAAGATGTCATAAATGAAAAAAATAAAAAAAATGATTCATCCAATGGTGAAAACTAGTCTTTTAACACCTTAGGAAAGTAACACAATGAAAAATATTTTTTATCATCATGGTAAAAATAATCTATTGTCCACATTATACCTCAACACTTGGTGGCAAAATCCATCCCTTATCAATGCCATTCTTGTCTATCTTATCCCTTATCAATGTCTATCTTGTCTATATTATGTCCATCATTTATTCTAGTCTTGATTTTCATAAATGAGTGGAATATGCCTTGAAAAATGTTCTATAATTATCTAGGCATATCCTCCAATGGACACTCAAGTAACTAGATATTTGGTTCCTTCAATATGTGGACATTGGCGATCCCTGGTCCATTTTTTATTGGTCCTCATACCCTTTATATCATCACCCTCATCCTTTTGTGGTTCCATCTATTACTTCATCCATCTTTATCCTGGTTACTAGGCTTTGTATTCCCTTTGGTATAGTGTACATACATATCCCAAAAGACCTAAAAATTGAAATATTATAAAAATCTTAAAAATTATAAAATCCACAAAATCCCAAAACATATAAGTTGTCTTATTTTATGTCTTGAGTATCCCATTTATAGTATCCTATGTCTAAGTTTTCCATCTCATTATCATTATACTTTGTCTTATGTCCTAACAATCTTTCCTTGTCTCAACAGCCTAGTCATCTTATATTGTCTTCCATATCTTTATCCTAATCAAAGTCATTAGTCTAGTCCAACTCCATACCTTTATCCAAGTCTATAAACTTAATCTAAATTCACATGATCATGACCAATTTAGTCTAACTCATCCCTATTGAGGTCAACATACCCTTATTTCTAAAAAATGGGGACCCTTGTGTCAAATTATGCAAATTTATACCTTAAAATTGAAAATTAACTTGATCAAAATAAATCTCATTATACATGTTTGCATAATGTTTTTCTTCTATAAGACTCACATCTACTCTATATTTTTCCCCTTAATTTTTTATTATATAATATTGTATATTTTATGTTATGTTATATTATATTATTATTTTATATATTATATTATCTTATTACATTTTATTATATTAAAAGTTTTAATATTAGATTTTAACCTTTGTATTAATGGACATGTTTTCATATGATCATTGTTTCACCCTTTCCAATGTTACTAAAAATTATTGCTTGTTTTTTGCATTGTAGTTCAATAGAATCTCATTTGGGATTGAACATGCTTAGGGTTTTGTGAATCAATGTTAAATTGATATTTTATTAGCCTTTGATCTACCGAAGATTAATTGGATATATTTTTAGTCATGTTAAAACCCTATTCTAATGTTTTAAACCTAGGTCCCTTTTGAATTAAATTCAAAATTATGCGAGAACAAGTTATACAAGAAAACTTCAATTATGCCATGGACTCAGTTTAATTTTTGTCCTAAGGCTTATTCATGTTTTTAAACACAACCAAACCTTAGTCTAAAAATCTTATGCTTGTTACTTCTATGTTCTGTGACCCCTTGGTCTATTTCATTATTAGCATGGTCTAACTAATGCATGGTTCCTTTGTTATAAATCTTAGCCTAAAGCCTTACCCTAAGGTGAATCATAATTAGTAATACAATAAAAACCTTAGGCTAAGACTTTATGCTATTTCTTTTATTTTTTGGGTTCCCCTTTAATATGTTTTAAACTTGGCTTAAGACTTTAGCCTAAATATTTACTCATATTTACTAATATAAATGAAAACCTTGGTCTAAGACTTAAGCTTAAGTTTTATATTATTTCCAAGCTTTGAATTTAATATTTTATATTATCCATAGGAACTAATCACATTCAACTACCTAGATCACAATCTACAACACACATTAAATTAGATGGGGAAGATCTAATGATGTGAGATCAATGTTAAAAATTCAAGCTCACAATTCATGATAAAGCTCAAGCATGTTCCCATCGATCAATGATACATGATGTAGTGTACACAATCTGATCAATGGAGCATAGTGATTCAAGACTTCAACCTAGCCCTAGGATGAGTGAGAGGGTGACAAGTGTCACCACCATAAAACTCAGTCAGAAGATCTAATGGAACGCATTTGCCTAGATAAAAATGATATGATGGTGTGAGATGGACATTAACCTTTCAAAATGAATTTAGACTAAATAAGATGTTTCCATATGGTAAAAGCACATTATCCCAACATAATTAATAGTGAAAAGTGTAAAAATATCATGGAGCTTCCAAGTGTCACCATTTTTATAAAATACCCATGAATAGCCAATGGCATTATACCCCTTCAATAAAGATCTGACAAAGCTTATTGATTCATACAAGGATGATCATATGGTGCAAGGTAAAGCTAATTTTTCAAAGGATCCAAAGCTAATGAAATATTGACACATGTTCAAAGTGACAAATGGTCATATTTTAAGTATTAATGAATAAGGATGCCACGATGACACCACACAAACAAAAAATTAAAAACTTGAATATTTTGTGGACTTGGTGATGTAGATGTATAAATAATCAAATATGAATGCATTTTAAGGCACAAAACTTATGATTTGAGCTCACATATGCCATTAAAGCTCCCTATGAGCCTACTTGAAATGAATCCCTAAAAGAGTGTATAGATGACTTGATTCATTCTTTTTAGCATTGTAATTGAGTTGAAGGGAACTAAATTGTCACCCGTGTGAAGATAATTAAATCCAAACTCCACTGTTGATAAATTTAATAGAATTTTTAGATGGAAGCTCAGAAGGGTGTTTCTTGAGAGAACATGAAACTCTATTTGACCTCAAATGTAGGAAGTGAAAAGTAAGAGACAAGGTAAATATGGGATGGATAATAGTAGGGTTATGGATATAATCCTAAATAGTAGAGGAGAAGATTACTAGAATCCAATAGCATCAAAGAGCCATGAAGATCTTTCAACAATAGTGGGGGACTTCAACAACCAAAGGGTCCCAAAGCTAGTTGGACAAGGAATATTCAATTGGTAACTAAGCTTGTATAACATTTTGAAAAGGAATATTGTTTTAAGCATGTGAAATTTATAAATCATATGGCTTATTAGTCATAATTAAAGAAGGTAATTGGTCTTGAAACATTTTTAAAAGGATAATTTTCTATGACACTTATCCAATTACATGTTTTGTCCAATTGCATGTTGAGAAGGAATGACCAGCGTATCTAATGAAATGTCTATATAAAGGAGGTATTGCCTATTGTAAAAGGAGAGATTTTTTAGAGGAAAAATTACTTTGTAAATTTTGAGCTATTAATATAAGGAAATAATTATGCAAAGTTTGTCCAAAATTTTCTTGTATCTTTTGTTAGCTTGGCTTCTCTCTCATTTTTTTGTTCTGACTTCTAGATTTGAATGGTTATTATAAATTTTTGTTGTGTACATTTGAATTTAGATTTGTTAACTTTTGCCAATGCTAGGTTAATTTAAAGTGCTTAGTTTCATTTCATTTCCTTACTTTTCTTGTATTTTGGCTGATGATGTTTTCTTGTTGGGGTGAATCTTTAAAGTAAACTTGGTTTTTATTTACATTATTTCACACCATCCTTAGATGTTTGCCTAATGTGTGATAGGATTTAAGCTTATGATAATTCATGTTATACATTTTTTAAGTGCACACCTGGATGATATTTGAACTTTGTCATGATGTTTAGAATTAAGATCAATAAAATATCTTTTTTACCTTACCTTTCCTTTTGCTCTTTTTTTAACCATTCACTCTAATTTAATTGTCATTGTAAATATTCATCTTAGATTAGTTTTTAGATTAAATTCTAATCATAATTCACCATTATTAGAATAGAACACTTCATATTTTACATAGATTAACTATTTGGCCATGGTGGCTCCCAACCACCAAACATTATAAATATTATGAAATAGCCCACTTACTTTGCCTCTATTCCATCAATAGATAACAAGATTATCACAACTTATAACTAATGCACTAAATTCTTAGAATTCTAAAATGAGAAGTGTTCTTGAACACTTTGAGCACCTATGATACATATTCAAGAATCAATAGGAGGGGATTCATTGATGCTATAATGATGTATTTTGGTTAGATCTTTATGAATTTATAGAATCTTTGCTAATTATGGTGTATTTTGATCAAAGATCAGTTGATTCTTTTCATATTTTTGTTCCTTTGAGCATAATTGTTTAAATATCATTGATATTAATGGTTTCAAATTAGTTTTTGGGATTTCTTTAGCCAAAGATCAATATCTTTGAAGATCTATGGATATTCGTGCAAAGGTAATTCAAGCTTTATGCATTTCCCACATCTAAGGTCAGTAATAGTAATTTTGTTCAAAGATTGACTGATTCTTTACATATCTAGTTTTATTCAAGTTTAGAGGTGTAAATATCCCTCTCATTCATTATTCTAGACATATATTTTAGCTTACGTAGTTAAATATAGTCATGTTATACATACATTTGTACAAAATTTGCTTAATGTATAAGTTTAATCATTGCCTTTGCAAAGATTCGGTTTATATGTTGTATTGTGAATAGGATTTGGATTTGGAACTACTAAAAGTAATATCTTATTCAAGGTATGGCTTGGCTAGGTGGTTTTTGAATCACTATGCCAAGTATAGTACATGATTTTCCTCAAAATCTTGAAAGGTATTTGCCTTCTTTTAGTCCTACAGGTGTTATTACTACTAAAGAGAACATCAAGTTATTTAAGGCAACCTTATGATTGTTAAATGTTGTTCATGAGCATGTTTCCTATAGATTTTTTACTTTTACACTTAGAGATGAGGCATATGATTGGTTTCTTAACCTTCCTAAATATTTCATTATCAGCTAGAATGATTTTGATAATTATTTCATTGATCAATTTGGAAAGACCAGTAGTCCATATATCCTTTATCAACAATTAATTAATGTAAAAAAGGATTCAAATGAAACCATTAGAGATTTTAATGATATATTTAAAAATATGTTAAATAGAACTATAGGTCCTTATAGACTTATTGAGTCTTTAGTTTTAGAGATTTATAAAGATGCTTTAGATCCATTAAATTTTATGTTTTTGAAAAGATCTGTTTGAATCATAAATATATTAGCTTTAGCCTATGTTGAAGCTATGGTAATCAATGACCAAATGGAACCCAAGGGTCAAATAGCATATGCCATTCCAATTATCAATCCTAATTTTCCCATGTTGAATTTCATGCTTAATGTTAATCAGAGCATTCTTACCTTAAATCAAACCCTAGTTCTAAACCAACTACCTTTGAGTCATGTTCATCCTGGTCAAAACCTAAGATTCATCAACAATAATGTAAGTGGATCTCATCCACAAGGTCAAAGAGATATGGTGCCAACATCTGTTAGTAGTCCTCAAGTATAATTTAGAGACACCTGAAAATGGAAATGACTCCATTTTAAAAAAGGTCCAAAAATTGAGCATTGATTTTCTTGAGAGATAAAATCAAATAGGTAACAATGGGGAAAATTATGATGGAAACTTTTATTTTCAAAGGTTCAACAAACTTGCATCTAAGTTTCAAAAAAACAACAACAACCATAATAATGAGCCATTTAAAAATATGAATGTGTCTAACATAAACACTTATGATGCACCTTTGGCTAATTATGTAAGGTTCATAATAATACTGCATATACATTTATTTCTTTTGAGACCTTTGCATCTTTTGAAACAACTCTTATGGTGGAGACATATGATTTACCATTTCAAGATGAAGATGAATTTAGAGATTCTTTAGAGGAGGGATCTACTACACCATTCAAGGAGGAGGACCTTATATTTTTTAAAGAAGTAGAAGAATTTACAGCTGAGATGAATGGAGTTCCTAAAGATGTCATGGAGACACTTGTAGGCAAAGAAGATGAAGATGAGGCAAATGTAATAGATCAAGAACTTTTATATGATTCCATAAAAATGTCAAAAATATGTTATCAACATGTTTCAAATGGTAAGATTCTAAGATAATCTCATATCCTTTTATTTTATCATGATGAAGATACCTTTTAGGATAACTTGGAGAGTTTTTGTGAAAAAATTGATAGCCCATCCCAAATTCATGTAGAGATTGAGGAATGTATTATAAAAGGTGTTTTTGTAGCTATTTTTCAAGAAGGTAATGATATTATGGAGATCCCAAGGCAAGATGATTTTGAGCCTAATAAAGACATCAATCTAAGTATACTAGCTAAGTTTAAAATACAACCATGGAAGGAGAATAATACAAGACATGATCAATATTTGAATGAAGCAAAGTTAACTTTCCTGATGCAAGAAAGAAGATTTTGGGAATAAGATGATTGGATCTTGAATCCATATCTTCAATCCATGCACTTGAGAATGGAGGTGGGAAACCAAGTAGCATCACCGAAAAGACACAAGGATGCAAGTGATCTTATCCATAATAAGGGGCCATTCAATGGAATCAATCATGTTTCAAGGTTTTGTAATAGATTAAACAACTTTGCATTTTAACCTAGAGGTAGATTCTTTATGGAGTTAGTGTAGGTCTTTAGATTAGTTTATTTCTTATTTATTTCTTTATTATCCCTTGTTTGTAAATAATGTCTCTATATATTTGTTTGATTTCTCTTTCTTTGTTCCTTGCTTTTAATAAGTCTTTTTCAAGATAGTCCTCAGCTCAAGTTTCATCTATTTTCTAAATAGGAACTTCTCAAAATCAATAATTCAAGTATGAACTTTAGACATTAGTTGATTATGGACCAGGAAGTAAAGCTTGATATTATAATTTTGAGAAACTAGTAAATACTAGTGGATAGGTTTACTATTTCATAAAATCTTAAGCCTTTGTTCTGATCTAAACTTGATTTTATTGAGGATTACACATGTAGGATGAAAGTTTAAATTATTAAATCATAGTCATGTTTGCACTTAATAAACATCATTTCCTAGGATAAATGTTACAACCATAGGTTATTGTTTGAAGATCAAACATTTGACCAAATCCCTAAACCTGGTTAACCTAGTTCCTAACCTTTGCTAAAAAGCCAAAAAATATTTGTAAAATATAAAAATAGGAACTTAATACAAAATTCAAGGTATTTCTAAGTAGAGGTGATTCGGGTAACCTCCAACAGGGTTCTAGACACCTGTATGGTAATAGAAAAAGATCTAGAGTGGAGACAAAGGTATCTCTATCAAGGCTATAGATGCATAGCTGGTAGCAGAGCAATGCCCAAGCCTTGCCTGAGCTAAAGCATGGTTTTTAATGAATATCCAAACATGTTGTAAGTTAATGTTAATGTTTAAAGTCATGAAATCTAGAATTTATCCCCTAAATCCCAAGGTAAATAGTAATTAGAATCAAATCACACACATAAAATAGATATTTTTTGATTTTTTATCCTAATTATGCATGTACAAGACTTGTTTTAATTATAAATTAATTTAAATAATGATGACTAACTAAGTGGAATGAATAACCTAATTATTGGTCTAAACTAGAGTCTCTAAATTCTAACATATTACTATGTTTCCCCTAGAATTTGCCATTTGTTGAGGTCAACATAACCCCATTTATAAAAAATGGAGACCCTTGTGTCAAAATATACAAATTTATACCTTAAAATTAAAAATTCACTTGATCGTAATATATCTAGCATGTTTTCCCAATGTTCATAACTCTCATTTGGATTAATGGACATGTTTTTAGATGATCATGGTTTCACCCCTTCCAATGTTACTAAAAATTGTTGCTTATGTTTCTATATTTTAGGTTTAATGGAATCTCATTTGGGATTGAACATGCTTAGGGTTTTATGCTTCAATGTTAAATTGATGTTTTGTTAGCCATTAATCTACCAAATATTAATTGGATCTATTTTTAGTCATGTTAAAACCCTAGTCTAATGCTTTAAAGCTATGTCCCTTTTGAATTAAATTCAAAATTATGTGTGAACAAATTACATGGGAACTCTTCAATTATTCCATGGACTTAGTTTAATTTTTATCATAAGACTTAGTCATGTTTTTTAACATGACCAAACCTTAGTCTAAAAACATTATGCTTGGCTCCTCTATGTCCCATGACCCATCTATTTCATTATTAGCATGGTCTAACTAATGCATGGTCCCTTTTTTATAAAGCTTATCCTAAAGCCTTACCCTAAGGTTTATCATATTTACTAATATAATAAAAACCTTAGGCTAAGACTTTATGTTATTTATTTTATTTCATGGGGTCCCCTTTAATATTTTTTAAACTTAGCTTAAGATTTTAGCCTAAAGCTTTATTAATATTTATTAATATAAATAAAAACCTTGGTCCAAGACTTTAGTTTAAATTTTATATTATTTCCAAACTCTAACTTTAATATTTCCTATTATCCATAGGAACTAATCAAGTTCGATTGTCTGGATCATAATCTATAAAATGTATTTGATTAGATGGGGAAGATCTAACAGTATGAGATCGATGCTAAAAATTCAAGATCATAGTTCTAATAAAGCTTGAGCACATTCACATCGATCAATGGTATGAAATGTAGCATACACAATCCAATCATCAGAGTGTAGCAAGTCAAGAATTCAACCTATCCCTAAGATGAGCGAGAGGGTGGAAAGTGTCACCACCATGAGATCTCAGTTATAATATCCAATAGAGTGCATTTTCCTAGATATAAATGATCTGATGGTGTGAGATGTACATTAAATTTTCAAAATGAATTTAGACCAAATAAGTTGCCACCATATGGTGAAAGTGCATTATTTTGATAGAACTGACAGTGCAGAGTGTTGAAAGCTCATGGACCTACCAAGTGTCACCATTTTGGTAAAAATACCAATGAATAGCTAATGGCATTCCACCCCTCAAATCAAGATCTTATGAAGTGCATTGATTCATACGAGCATGATTAGAAAGTGTGAGGTAAAGTTGAATTTTCAAAGGGCTTAGAGCCAATAAAATATTGACACATGTCCAAAAGTGATAAATGGTCATATTTTGAATACTAATGAATAGGGATGCTGCAACCATGCCATGTAAGTAAAAAATGACAAACTTGAAGATTTTCTAGACCTAGTGATGCAAAGGTATAAATAGGCAAATATGAATGAATTTTAAGGCATGAAACTTGTGATTTGAGCTCATAGATGCCATTAAATCTCCCTGTGAATCTACTTGAAATGAATACCTAAATAATGTATGAATGCCCTGATTCATTCTTATTATCATTGTAATTAAGCTTAGGGGAACTTAATTATCACCTTTGTGAAGATAATTTGATCTAAAGTCCACTAGTGACCAATTTAATAGAATTTTCAGCCATGGTAGCTTGGAAGTGTGTTTCCTAAGAAAGCATGGAGTTCTATTTGACTTTAGATGTAGGAAGTGAGAAGAAATAGCCAAGGGAAATATGGGATGGAAAATAGTAGGGTTATGGATATAATATTAAATAATAGAGGAGAATATTGTTGAAATACAAGAGCATCAAATAACCATGAAGATCTTGCAATAGAAATAGGGGACTTCATCAGCCAAAGGGTCCCAAAGTTAGTTGGACAAGGAATATTCCTTTGGTAATTAAGCTTGTATGATATTTTGAGAAGGAATATTCTTTTAAGCATGTGTATTTTATAAATCCCATGGCCTATCAGTCACAGTTAAAGAAGGTAATTACTCCTAAAATATTTGTAAAAGGATACTTATCTATGACACTTGTCTAATTGCATATTTTGTCTAGTTGCATATTGACACTTGTTCAATTGCATGTTAAGAAGGAATGACTGGCATATCTCATGAATTGTATATATAAAGGAGGTATTTGCCATTGTAAAATTAGGGAGTTCATAGATCCAAAATTAGTTTTTAAATTTTGAGCAATTAATATAATCAATGAATTCTATAAAGTTTGTCTAAAATTTTCTTGTATCTTTTGTTATCCTAGCTTTTCTCTCACTTTTTTGTTTTAAATTATAGATTTGAATTGTTATTATGAATTTATGGTGTGTATTTTTGAATGTAAAGCTATTAAATTATGCCAATGCTAGGTTAATCGAAATTGCTTAGGTTTATTTCATTTTCTTACTCTTCTTGCATTTGGGCTAATGTTGTTTGCTTACAGGAGTGAATCTTTAAAGTGAACTTGGTGCGTATTTGCATTATTTGAAATCATCCTTAGATGTCTTCCTAATGTGTGATATGATTTGATATTATGATACTTCATGTTATATATTGGTTAAGTGCATGCCTCGATGATATTTGAACTTTGTCATGATGTTTGGAATGAAGATCAACAACATATATTTTATACCTTACCTTTCCTTTTGCTCCTTTTTTAACCATTCACTCTAGTATTATTATCATTTTAAATATACATCTTAGATTAGATTCTAGTCATAATTCACCATTATTAACATATCATACTTCATATTTTTCATAGATTAACTATTTATCCATGGTGGCTCCCAACTACCAAACATTATAAATATTATGAAACAATCCACTTGCTTTGCCTCTATTCCATCCATAAATAAGAGGATTATCACAACCTATAAATCATGCACTAAATTCTTAGAATTCTAAAATGAGAAGTGTTCTTCAACACTCTAGGCACCTATGATACATATTCAAGCATCAACAATCCCTTGATCAATCATCTTGTTGACTCTCATCTAGATAATTACATAAGATAATGAAATTTCATGTAAATACTTATGTGTGTTACTTGTTTGTTCTTTATTATTTGACTTTTTTGAATCATGTATATATACATATGTTTGTTATCTTGTCTATATATTATTTTATTTATCTTTTAGTTAGTCTTGAATCAAGTCTCTTTTATTTATTAGGTAATGAACAAGGATGTTATTATGGAGCCAAAAAATATATAATAATTATTTAGGGTGCCCTATGCAGAGTTTGTCATTTTCCCCTTTATAATAATTTACTTTAGCATAACGTCCTCTTGGTCATACTTATATCATGGGGCATACTACCCTAGTGATATATTTGCATCAAAATTTTAAGAATATGATGACTCTTATTACAATAATTATGGCTTGATAATAAACACACTCATCATTTATCCTATCCTCTCTCACATACATAAATGTCTAATCATCTTAATCCCATCATCAATTTGATCATACATTCCCAATCATCTAACCCAATCATATGTCATAATATCTAACACCTCATATCCAATCATTTCTCCTAGTTCTCTATCTTTGTGTCTAACATCTAAGTCAAACCATCCCCACTTTAAAAACTAACATATCTAACATTCATCATCATCCTCATCTAGTCTATCTTATCATCCATCATCTAGTCTGAATTGCATTAGCCTGAGGTATTTTTAGACTATGTAGGCAGTGCTCAATCACATGGTATGCCTGAGGTCAACTCAAACACTCTCTCCTCTTTCACCATCATTATTCATCATATATCTTGTGTCTTTTATTATCCTCAAGTATTTCATCAGGAAAATCCTTGATCTATAACATCAATCCTTAATCAACTAGTTTATGGATCAATCACCATCCCTAATATTTTCATCAATCACCTACACCTATCAATTGGGCTTAACAAATCACAACTTACATATTTTCTTCCATCACTAATCTATTATCACCAATTGATCAATTCAACATTTAAATTTTATGATTTCCTCCTTCAATTGGGGCATGATCAATACCATAACTTCATTATCATCTATTTATTCCTTTCATGTGTCCTTACTAGGGTTATCATCACTATTAGTCACATTGTGGCTTATTTATTTGATGCATTATATTCCAATTAATCCCCTTCATCCTTTTGTCACTCAATCATATCATTTATTCTCTCTCATCTTCATCATCTTATCAATACATCATCTTATTTTGGCTTAATGTTCTCCCAACATGCATCCTTACTTGGGATATGTCAAAATATTGTGGCCTTTATCATCTTAGTTTGTATCTCTCTTTGGAATAAGTCATTGTTTGGGATATGTCTAATACTTGTAATATTATCTTATCATCATCACGTTATGGTTGATTCCCATTTGGGATGTGTCGACAACCATAACATAGTAATTTATTCTCCTTGTGCATAGATATTTTTTAGGTACATCATCTATTTTTATACTAATACTCATGTTGATCTCTCATTCTTCATCATCGATCTCACATCTAGCATTTAAATCCCTTATCTATTCATTTTTCCTACCCCTCATTTCTTATTTTGAGTGGCCATTTGTCTCACTCTTCTTAATATTTGCCCTTTATGGGACATCATGTCCAATAAAATAATTTAATAACATTCATCTATGAGTGTCTTTCTTCTTTGAAAGACCCTTAATCATTCTAGTTAGACCACTTGTAATATCATTTTAAAGAGGGAGAAAATATATGCACATAAATTTTATTTCTTTATTCATCATCACTAATATTATTATTAGTGAACACTAACATTGATAGTAATCCCATCTAATTTCATCTAAATTATCCTTACTAATACTCTTAGTCATTATTTTAAAATATCTTTCATTATTCATATCCATGCACTAACATTATATCATCCCACAAATCAATTAATTCTTCCAATCATGTATTATTTGTTAACTAACCCCACCTATCCATTATATAGTATTTAAAATTCTAATCCCACTTACCCTAAGCTCTCCTACATCCCTAGCCTCTAATCACCTATCTAAATCACCTCATCTAATCATGATTAAACATATAGAAAGACTCTAGAGGCTTCCACCTCTAGAACATTCCCTCCTTTATAATCATCCAAAGAATTTTTAATTCCTTGAATAATTATCCACCATTGATCTTCCTACACCTAAATTTAAATTTTAGCCATTGATATCCCTCCCTTATCTCTATTTAAATCCAACCACTCCTTAAATAAAAAACATCAATGAAATTTATGATCCTCTCATGCCAAACTAACCTACTCATTAAAGTCATCAAGCCAATATCATGTTATCATAAAATCCAACATAAAATAATCTTTAATCTTATTCTTGTTTTTATCTTAATCTTGTTTGGAGCATAAAATGTTATGAAGATGCATGAATATGTAGATATAATATTTTCATTTGAATTGCATTTTTATTTAATTAACTCCAAGTTAGAGGTATGCTGGTATTTTTTGTAAGATAGTGAAGTTTTATAAATCAATCCATTTTCACAAAAAAATTACATTACACAAAGCCTTTATTCATGGTAATTTTTATCTATCTTAATCTTAAATATTTCAAAAAATTCAAAATAGTTTAAAACATTCAAAAAAATTCATGTGTGAAAATTATAATTCAAAAAATCAAAATCATGATCTATAAACATTTTATTATGTTGCTAGCTTATTTATTTACATATGTTACTTATTCTATGTTACATATTTATCATATTTAAATTTTAAATACACATTAATTTTCATTAGATATGTGAGTGTGAAACAATACATATTTTTACATGGTTCTTTGATGTTAGGATTCCCTTTTTACCCAACAACATTGATAAGTTGGGGGCATCTCTTTATTCTATGTGAACACTTCAGTAGGTTGTATCTATCCACAACCTCTCTACCATATTGAGCTATATATCATACAAATGTTTTGATGATAACTCATACTTTTCATTGTGTAGCATGTATATGTTACTTATGAACAATGACATTCATACATATGGTTGATGTATACTAGTCTCATTTGCTCCATGCTTAATTCCTATTATACTACATGTTAAGATATGACTTTCTTACTTATTATGTGTGTCCCTTGGATTTATATGTGCATTACATACATGTGTTTCTTTTATGGCATCATCATGTCATTTGAGTGTGGTTTTTAGACTTGTGTGTTTATGTGAATTTCACATGTCCCTTGTATGTGGCCTTTGGGCATTATATATGAAATTCTATTTAGATTGTGTGACATTACTTGTATGTTCATTCCTTATTACTATGATGACATGATTAATATCATATATTGATTATATTTTCTACTTTACTCTTGTATCATGATACATATCATGCACACATTTATTATATGATTAAATGTTATATCTATCTAATACATGTCTCATATGTAATTCAACGAAATATTCAATACTATGATACACCACAAATCAAATGTTCATATGATACTATATGATTATATCTTTCACATATTTTATAGTTATCTTTTGAGATTAATGACTTTCAGGTTGTGTATCTCTTCTAAAAAAGAGACCATCACATTTGTCTTGCCTTGATAATTCAAGTCCTCATGAGTAAAAAATTCAAATTTATAATAGTATAAAGGTTTTAGAATTAAAACAAGGCTCAAAATTTTAAAATTTTGGGGGCATGTGACATATATGTGCACTCATTATTACAATGACTTCAATGCATATTCAAATATACTTGATGAATATGCTTGGTCATGTGAAAAATAATTACAAATTACAGTTTTAAAATACTTACAATATTAAAATAAGATTTAATATTAATTCAGTACATATACATGGGGCATGATTTTCTTTCATATTCATTTTTCTACATGGAAATGATCAAACCTAACTTGTTTGAATTTTAAAATTTTCAAAAGTTCAAAAGTTTCAAATTAAATATAGTTTCTTCTACATGGATGTGATTCATCTCATTTTACAAGTGGGCCATGTTAGATTTTAATGACACTCAACATTTATGGTTTCATTTTACTAAGCCACATTTTGTGGTTTCACCTTCTTCTCTGACTATGTTTGAGTCTAGTGACACTCAATATCTATGGTGACATGTACCAATCCACATTTTGTGGTTCCACCCTTAAATTATTTTATAATAGTAAACTATGGGAGTTGGAGAGTACAATATTTCCAAATCAAGGTATTTCAAAGGTTTTTAAATTAAGACTTGATCAATCTTAATTCACCATATGTTTAACATTTCTCAAAATTCCTCAACAAAGGGGGTACACACTAATCCATTTTTAATTTATATGCCAATTATATTAGATAATCTTTTAAGTGTATTATTTCTTTTCTCTCTTTTCAAATTTCAAGTTCAATATTTTAAATTTTTTAAAATATAGATAGTAACTACTTTCAAAGGCATTATTATAGGTTTTGCATTGAGGTATCTTGTACAATCATGCTTTAGATAAAATAACAAAGTTGTGTACACACTTAGGTTCACATCTCCTTTACTATGTTAATTTCACTCAAATTCAATCATTAACTAGACAATGTTTAATATTTACATCCTTACCTTGATTGGCCTATTTTCCATTCAACTTAATAAATTTAAATCATTGAAAAATTCATTACTGTATCCCTATTTTTATCACTATTTACTTTCAACCAAAATCCAATAGTCTATCTCCTTATAGGATAGGATTACACTAGGTAAATAGGACTATAACCCAACCTTTTCCACCATTGTGATCTTGTGCCCCACATTCTAATGGTAACTTTTAAAATTTGAGACATTTCATATTACTCCTCCTTCACTTTTATCAAGGTATTTAAGTGTAAATATTATTATACATAAGCACATAAATGTCATTCAAAATATTATTTAACCCTAATTTTGGATAAATATCCTATGGGATTATGGTTAATAACATAGAAATGAAAAAGCACAAGAGTGATAAATAGATCTATAGTATGTCAATTAATTAAAAAACTCAAATAAAACATATACTTAATTTATTATGTAAAGATATGATAAAATTAAAATTAAAACTATTATAGATATTAAAACGATAATGAAAACTATATACTTAGTTGGTTATGATGCTAACATAGATTTATATTAGGAATAGGCTAAAAATATATTAGATCTATATTTTGGATCAATCATCAAATTTTGAAAAAAATCCCTCTATAATTGTAGACACTTGTGTCAACTTGGGATGGTTGCATCAATGATATTTTATAACTCATCTATGGGTGTCTATTTTAAAATATCTACTAAAACTGGATGTGGCCACATGGAGTATTTTAGGTTGTGTCACCTTCACTCTAGTGTGCTCAAATCTAGATAAATGGTTATCACTCCTTATCAAATAAGAAAACCCTAGTTCTTCATCTTCATTGTGGTTATGGGAAAAATATGTTAGCGATCACATGGTGTCGATCTTTCCCAAATACCCCTCTATCAATGACCATTTCCTACATATAAAATAATCTTAAGAGAGCCTTTGAATTATGTAGTTTCCCCCTACATGTTGGCATGTGTATGCATCATGCAATGTGTGATAATCAAGTACATAAAGTGACCTAGATTGTAACTTGGTAAATTTGTCTCATGTGATGCTCTTTTAGTACATAAAACTTATATATTTGTTGTCCTTGTGATTGATATGGAAATAGGAGAAAATAAAGAAGCTTTTATCACTTGAGTGCTTGATTGAATACCTTTGGTAAATTACCTTGTGAGTTGTAAGAAAATTCCAAGTTTTTACTAGGTGAGGAATGAATGAATATTGATCATATAGTTATGCCAATCCTTTTGGATAATATATTTCATTAAATCAATTAGGATAACCATAGGAATACATTTCATTTGTAAATTGGATGACCTTATGACACTAGACACTTACATTAAGTCAGGACACTTGTGTCAACATAGGCATCTAACTAGGATGTAAGTGTTCAAGAAATAAAAAATAAGTACACATATAAAACTTGTAGACATGGAATATAAGCATATTTATAGCATTCTAGGTAAGATAGAATGAATGGTTCATCAGAATGACATTGATTAGACTAAGAAATAAGAAAGGAGCATAGAGAGATAGCAGATGTGAGCCTTTCAGTAGTAGGAATGATTTAGAACTAAGAAAATAAGGCAAGGTCTATATTTTCCAAGTGTACAAAATTGAGATGCTATATAATTATTAAATAGTGTTTACATTTACCCCCATTTAATCTAGTAATGAAATTTCTAGTTTAAAGGAAAATATATTCACACATGGGTGTGTATAACACACCATATCTTTGCATGAGTTTGGCTTGAATGATATGATGGTAAATGTCCTGTAACCAGACCATGTTATATTATATAATCATTTCATATAATCTAAAATTTAAATAATTTAAAACTGCTTAAATTAAAGAGATCAAGGTTTAGGAGTACACCTATGTATCGATATAATGGCCTTGCCTTTAGGTAATTTGATTTGGTAAATATATAACATTATGAACATAGACATGAGATTAGGAAAGATGTAAAACCTAAATAGGTGTGTGTGTGTGTGTGTGTGTGTGTGTGTGTGTGTGTGTGTGTGTATAGAGAGAGGAAAATTATAGGATGAATGCCCCAAAACTTAGATAAAATGTGATTTTCCACCTATTATTCAAGATTAGCTCAATCGTGCAACCCAATCATACATATAACCTAGTGAGTGTGAGTTAACCAAGTCAACTTACACTATACATCTACTGAGGGTAGATGATGTAATCAAGTCCAACCTATAAAATTATAAAAATTGAGTGATTTAATCACCTCAACCATACCAAAATTGAACCAAATGCTGCATTATATTGGCTCAATATAATCCATAAAAGTCCATCTTGGTGGGTGATGAGAATCTATAATTTTTTAAAAAATCTAAAGCTGATTTTGAATTTACAATTAGGTGCCTTTTTCATAGAATATGTACCTCAAATATTTCTCATGTTGAAACTTTATAACAATAGTACCAATGTATATAATTATGCCATAAATATGTTTTTGAATCATATAATTGTGAATTTGGCCAATTGTGAATTTGAACAAGTGTGGAACACATGCTTATCATAACACACCCCCACTATATATAGATAAATATGAAAAATGATATAAGTGTTAATGTGGAGGACACATTTCCAAAACATTCTTCTAATGCAATTTGGGTATGATGAATATTGAATAAGGGTAGAGAACATGTTTCCAAAACATACCCCTACTAAAATTTGAATATGGGAATTAATGTGGAAGTCATGCCTCTATGGCATGCCCCCATTAATAGTCCTCCCATTTGAAGTCAGATAAAGTAGCAAGTAATAGTTACCATACCTCAAAAGGATAATATAATTTTTTCATCTATGTATGAACCATATATAATATATAAGTAACATGTCTAGGTAGATATGTCATTGAAGTACAAAGAATGTGATCATACTAAGTCCTAATACGCATGATGTGAATCATGAAAAATTGTAGAGAGTAATAGTACAAGATCAACAAGAAACCAATCATAGACAATAGATCACCAAAATATAATGGTCCAAGGAGAACACAAACAATGGGCATGTCTAAATGTTGCATAATCAAAGGGACATGACCTAGTCAAATGTCCATAAAATCAAGAATGACATATTCAAGAATCCATACAAAAAATAATGACATATTCAAATGTCAAATAGGAAAACAAAGGCATAAGGTTAAAAACAAGAAAGATAATATCAAGGAAAGACACTCAAGGAAGTGCATGAATGAAATCATAAGTAACCAACATATACATAACATACTAGTCTATAGATCATATGTGTTAGCAAAAAAATGTTAATTATATAACATATCAAATACATTTCAAAATATATAATCATTGATAAAGACATGCATAATTACATAAGCTAAAATATGATAATGTAAAATGATAACCTAAATGTATAATGATCAAATAAGAAGATGTCCCCCAATGTCCACATGACATGAGTAGATGGAAGGCCCAACATCTAAAAGTACATAGATCATATATCTGTGTATACATGTGTCACTCTCAAAAGATGTGTGAAACACATATGTATATAAAAATAAATTATATTATATCCACAAACATAGAGCTAATAACAGAGATGCCAAAGAGCTAATAGAACATGTAAACGTAGAAAATAGTTTTGTATTTTTTTCTTTTTTTTAAATAGTATCTTTGGAATATGTGAGACCTTGAAACCTTATGTTGGATATTTAACATTTTTTTAATCATGTTTAGATAAGTTTAAATGGTGTATATCATGTTCCTCCTCATGTTTTACTTGTGAAATAGAAGAACCAATTCTATCATTTGGAATATGGATCAATTTTTCTTCATGATAAAAATAAAAACCTCTTCCATTTGATATAACCAAAGAGTTCCCAATGTAAATGCATATTGATATTTTTGTGGCATAACCCAAACCTAGTTTGAATCACTTTAGGACCACAAGTATTGGCAATGTTATGATTCCCAAGGGTTATTTCCAAGCTCCTTTATTTTTTAAGTCTTTTAGATCAAATCCAAGCTATTTAAAATGTCTTATATTTAAATTAGTTTTTTCTTGTGTAGGATCAATATGGTTATGCCAAAATTAAGCACTTCCCATGCATAATGTGATTGTTAAATCTTGTTGATGTTGATGTTTTTTGGGTTGTTCCACTTGGGGTGTTTGTATAGGATGCGGTCCTTGGATTGGTCTCATATTGAGTAAATTTTGTAAATATCCCATATAAAGATTAGGAACTCCAAATTTTTGTCCATAATTTTCATTTGGCATTTCATCTCCCTCCTTTGTGTGAGGAATAAAACTTTGGTATTCATAAGGGGATACATTAAACTCATTTGGATGAGTATGTATGAATGAAGCATATATATTCACATCCACATATAAATAGGTAAATGACTCATTTTTTTGTGAAATTCTCTTAATTTAAATGGATAAAGAAGACCTCTACTAAAAATGAATTTTAACTCCAAATACAAAGGTCTAAATTCTATACATATGATTTACTTTTTAATCAAATAATATAATCTTGAAGGAATTTATCATCACATTGTTTAAAATTATGTAAATGCTATAATGTAAGTTTTTGGCACCTTATGGATATTTAAATAAATGAATAATACATCTTATAATTGTGAAAAAGTAGTTGAAGAACCCTTTGGTAGGCTATAGAACCAATTATGAGCCTCATCATAAATACTCATATGGAATACCTTTATCAGTAGTTTGTCATATTTCTCCAATTGACCAAAATATTTTACATAAGCTATCATGTGGTAAAATGGGTCTTTATTAATAAAAAAGAGAGGTAAATATGGTAGTTAAAAAATAGTGTGAAAAATGTTGATTGCCAAATGAGGTAGCATTTGCATTAGTATTATGAAAATCCTTTTGCATTTGAAGTGTAGAAACTTATTTTTGAAAATCTCCAATCATGTTCATCCATCATAGACATAAGATACTACATGGGAATGGTGGTTTTTTTCATATTCATTGTTATTGATTATAATCCATCACCTCTATTAAATTTAGGCATATGAGTATCATCATCATTATGGATAACAAGTGCAAGTTTTAAATAATTAAATTTAGTATAGTTTGGTAATGGTATTGGATCTTTGAATTGTGGTATATTTTATATGTCATTTGAGAGTTTGGAACATTAGGAGTATTTGTCACCTTAGGTTTTTAATGATTCTTTCTTCTTGGTGCCTTAATTTTACTTGGTAAGGATGCCACGATATCTTAGTTAACCTTTTAAAAAAATTCAATGTCAAATTAAGGGGAAAAGGAATCATCACCCTTAATAAGGGGGATATTATTTGGAAATGTTAGAATTATGGGGGTTTGAATTAATTTATCTTAAGGAATATCCCCATTATAAGTAATTTGTAAATCATCCATAATTTCCTTATGTACTTGTCATAAATTTCAATGAGCATATGACAGAACATCTTGCTCATGTGTATCCTTTTTGGTGGTAAAAGGTGTATGAAGGGCATGATTAAATGACTTGCCTTTTTGATGAATAATATAATGGACCAAATAATCCCATATAAATCATTGGTGGATAGTGGGTTTATAATGGTAGCTAAAAGTACCTTGAATATGTTTTATAAGTTCATGTATCACATATGCCCACTTGTTCTCATCTAATTTTGTTTGATATCTTTGGTTGTTAAGGGATATAACTTGACAAATATACATTTATTATATTTTCAATTCATCCCTTATTTTGGTAAATTTAGACATGGAGGATTTTTTAACTTTATTTTTTGAAAAATAAGAAAAAAGATAAATTAGAAATAAAATAGGAAACCCTAGGAAACAACCTTGAATATTTTTAATTCATATAGATCAGTTTCACCAAATGTTTAATCCTAAGTTTAGATAAGGATCCTATGGGGTTAGGGTTAAAAATATATAAATGAATAAGCATAAGGTTGATAAATAGATCTATAGGAATCTAATTAATTTCAAAACTTAGATAAAAGATAGACTAAATTTATTATGTTGAGATATGCTAAAAATGGAAAGTAAAACTATGTTAGATATTATAATGATAATGAAAACAATATACTTAGTTGGTTATGATGTTAACCTAGATCTAGATTTGGAACAAAATGGAAAGAGACTAGATCTATATTTTGGATCAACCATCAAATTCTATAAAAATACCCTTTGTAGTTACAAACACTTACATTGACTTGGGATGATTATGTCAATGCTATTATATAACTCATACGTAAGTTTTCAATATAGAATACTTACTAAAACTGGATGTTGCCACCTAGAATATTCTAGGTTTTGTGTCACCTTCGCTCTAGTGTGCTTAGATCTAGATCATGGGTTGTCTCTTCTTGTCAAATAATAAAACCTTAGTTCTTCATCTTCATAGTGGTTGTGGGATAAATGAGTTATTTAGAACATGACATTGATCTACCCCAAAGACCCCTATATTAATGAGTGTTTCCTACATATCTAATATTCTAAATAGGGACTCATACTTATTTATCTCTCCCCTATGTGTTTGATTGTGTGTGTATCATGTAATATGTGATAAATAATTATATAGAGTGACTTATCTTGTAACTTAGAAAATATGGATCATTGGATGTTTATTTATTACTTCACATATGTAGATGTGTTGTCCCTATGACTAATATGGATATAAGATAAAATAGGGAAGCTTTTCTCACTTGAGTGCTTAATTGAATGCCTTTGGTAAATTACCTTGTGAGTAATAATAAGTTACCATGTCTTTTATAAGTGAGGAATGAGGGAGGATTGATCATGTATTTATACCAATACCTTTGGAGAACATATCTCATTAAATCACTTAGGCCAATCATAGAAATACATTTCATTTTTGAATTTGATGACCTTAGGTTACTAGACACTTGCATCGACATAGGTGTCTAACTGAGATGCAAGTGTTCAAAAAGAAGAAAATAAAGTACATGTCTAGAACTTGTAGAGATGGAAGACAAGTATGTTTACAACATTCTAATAAATATAGAAGGCCTAGGTCATCATAATGACATTGGTCAGACTAATAGATAAGTACTGAGCATAGAGAGAGATAGCATATGTGAGCCTTTCAATATCAAAAAAATTCTAGAACTAAGATAAATAACCAAGGTTTGTATTTACCAAGTATATGAGACTAAAGTATTATATAATTAATAAATAGTGTCTACAAATACATCTAGAAATCACTTGTAAATTCTATTGGACATTGAGAAAAAGAATATTAATCATTCCAATTTAAATTTATTCTGATTTTCATAGGCTAAGTCTAAACTTATTTTATTTTAGGTTAAGGGCACACAATGTCAAACACTCAATTTAATCTATCTAGTTGCTTTACTATTTCCCTTGCCTAATTCCCCCCTTTATCATTTGATCTCTATTTGGTTTATGTGTAGGAACTAGTTTTTGGCTTTTTCAGGTCTTTTGCACAAAAAAATGTCACATAGAAAATTAGTAAAATCTCTCAAACATAAATAGGTGTTCACACCAAAAAATCAATCACATGGTCGATAGACAAGGCCATATTATGTTCTTGCATACTTAGTGTCTCCTTGTCCTAGTATAGTTTAAAATTTTGATTTTAGCTATGACATAGTTCAGGGATCATTATAATTAGTTTTCATCAACAATCATCCTACACAGTTAGCATAAATTTAGATTGATAAAGGTTTTCATATATACTTATCAAGTTACTATTTATAGTTCATGTCATATTCTATATTTCACATTTGGATTTTGTATATCTTATAGATCAAAATTAGTTTTCAATAGTTTAATGTTTCATTAGATTATATTATTAGATAAAAATAACATCAATCAGGCATATAAGTTTAAAAACTAGATAGATGTAGCAATGAATCATGTAGTATTAAGACCACTAGATAATAATACATGGTAAAGTGCATGATATGGATCATGGCACCACTCGATGTTAGCAACCTCATCAAGTGCAATAAGTTCAAGAGTTGTGTCACATATAATGCCAATGGAAGCATATAATGGACATGAATATATAATAAAAATCAAGGCTAAGGGCCACATGCAAGGGACATAAATATGTCACAAAAAAGGGACATAAAAAATGTTGCATCAAATAAGGCCAAGGGCCACACATAAAGAACATATAAATGTCACAAACAAGGCCAAAGGGCCACACACAATAGACAATCATAAAATAGCCTATCATGTAAGAGAGTGAAAACATAAATGGAGCATAGAAAAAGTAAATACTAGACTACACCATCCATATATAAAGTTAACATCATATTAAAATAGCATATCCATGTAGCACAATGTAAGATATGAGTAAATATCAAGACAAGTGTACATAATCTAGATAGATAAATATGGTAGAAAGGTCATAAAACCTATAATAGTGAAAATTATGAAATAAAACTCCATCTATATCAGAATGACCACTAGTTAGAGTAAATTCCAATTTATTTATGTCCATGTGTAACATGTATGTCTTCCAATCACACGTATTGATGCAGGGGCATCACACATGGGAATATCATGATTATAAGATTTTGACTAGATCAAGTAAATAGGGGGTCTATTACATGTTTATATTGATGTAACAATGTTAAGAGTATTAAAATGAATCTTAGAATGCTATCCAAGGGATTAGAAGTGCCTAAGTATCTTAGTAATTCTAGTGGGAAGTTTTCCCACCAAATTGCATAATTGAAAATTTGAATATTTTTTCATAAATGGTGGTTGTAGGAGGTGGTCCAAAAGATAAAAAGGTGTAAAATGTATAATAAATTTTAATGATAAAAATTTAGGTGTATATATATAGTCTTAAGTTACACTTGTATAGAATAATCCACCTTGGTGTTTGTGTCAAGGGTAAACAATCTTACAAGTGATTGATAAGAGTTAGTTAGGGTAATTAGATTTTGTATAAAGCATGTATTTTTGGTTTTTGATTTATTTTTAATGTTTTAATATAATTATAGAGGGCTGAGACCCAAGAATATGATAATTAAACCTCAGAGTTTTGGTAATTTGAAGATAATTCTATTTTTGTGTATACAATCTTATTTTTTCCATGTGCATGCACAATGAAGGTCACTGTGTTTGGAGTTTTCAATAAAAGGATACTATGAATTTTTTTTTTTAATAAATTAATTTAATTTGTTATTACTTACCCATATTATGTGATGTGTTTACATTCATTCATTTATTAGTGTTTATGTTGTTTAGTTTGGAGAACAATACAGGCCTATGGAGAGTATATGTGTAAACAATGAGTTCTCAAAAGGAGATAATAGAAGTCACTGAGGTTTGAAAATTATTTTTTATTGGTTTTAACCTACATTTAATGTTTTTATAAACATTTTCAAAAAAATTATAGAGTTTAGGAAACTTTCCTAGGAGGTTTAAGTCCTCAAATCAATGTTATATAACCTGCATCCTATGATTGTATGCTCTATTGAGCCAAGATTATCATCAAGAAATTGAACTATGTATTTAATAACTTCAAGAGGTAAATGAAGTTTTTTTATAATTTTAAATTCCATAATTAGAGGTTATATATACATCTTTGAAGGACATATTCAAAGAACTTACCCTGTAGCCTATAGAATAGGATTGTATGCTCAGTTTACTCAAGAAGGTCATAAATAAGTTTGAATATAGGAGTTTTATGCATAAAAAATGTTAGACAAGGTTAATGGAGTATTTTTATATACTTTTCAAGAATCTATGGAATTTTTAAACCGTTGGAAAACCAATAAACCCCAAAAGAGTATTTGCAAGCCTTGTTTGTTTTAACTATGCAGGTAGAGAACTCAAGAAGGTTAAAGAAAGGTGGAATGGAAGTCTGTATTTGGATTAATAATGATTTGGAAATGTTAATAAATTAAATTAAGGTCTTGAAAAAACATTAAAAATATTTGAAACCCTTCTTGTAATGTGTAAGAGCAAATTGTGTGCTCTCAAGTCCTATAAACCCTGTGAAACTCAAAACTAGGGTTTTAAACTAAAAATTCATTTTCCTAGAGATGGTACAAGTGAAAGTGTCTAAAAATTGGTCATTGGATAGGTTTGAGTAAGGTTAAATATATTTTACAATTTTTAGTTCAATTTCATACTTGCATTTACAATAAGAGAGGACTGTGTATGTTCACAAGCAGAGTAAGCTTAATTAGGTCTGGAAGTGGTCAAAAAGGGGATAGAAAAGGCATTTAGAAGAAGAGTTAGAGCCTTAAAATTCATGGAGAGAAAAATATAAATATATGGTATCATAAATTTGTGTTATTTTTTCATTTTCCATCTATACAGACTTATACAAGTAGATTTAGCCAAAAAAAGGCTACTAGAGTTGACTGAGAGAAAGGGAAAAGTTATAGAGGCTAAGGAATAGATGGTGAAATGTGTTGATAATGGTATAAGAGGTATTAAATGATAATAATGATATTTTTAAATATAAACCAAATCCAAAAAATATTCAAACATCAATGTATCCTATAATGACCATTTGCACATTGGTCATGTCACTGAATATTGAACTAAGGAGTTAGAGAGTTTGATGATCATCCTCTACATCATTTTGGTATTAGAGCTATCAAAAGTTATTAGTATATTGTGAAAAATATTAACACCACTTTTTTAGAGGTTAATTATATAAAAATGAACCAATAATAGTGTTCCATGGAGCAAAGAGTGAACATAATTAGTAGAGATCAAGAAGATTTGGTCAAGAATGTGGTAGACTAGGTGACACAACTAATTACACCATTGGTCACGAGGATGGAGGATATTGTGAATGCTATAAAAGAGAGAGTAAAAAGAGTAGTGATATAAAAATAAGAAGGAAATGGAAATCAAAAAGGTTAAGAGGAACCTTTACATCCAAGGTTAGTTGGAGAAGAGAATGGAGAAGCAATCCAAGAGGCCTTAAGGCCACAAAATTAGGTTGTAATAGTTCAAAAAGTTAGGTGGACACAAAACTGTCAAGATGAGGTAAGGAAATTTTAATTTGATGGAGTAAGAACTTGTTGAGTGTGGAGCCCTTTGGGGCTCTCACATGACATTAAGAGTATATTTTGGGGGCCTAGAGAGCTCCACAAATGTGGTAAGTGCATTTTCCCCACTCCACCTTTTATGGAACCTTACTCCACATGTGAGTGAAATATTCCTAATATTTTCTAATTTATATGTTTCCATGTTTTATGGATTTGGTTGTTAGATTCCTATTTTCCATGTTGACTTCCTTGATCTGAAGGATTTGGGTGTTCATTGGAAAAAAGGATACCTTCATTATTTTAAGGAGTTGGTTATGATCACATGTTATTAGAAAATGTGCCTTCAAAGGCGGAGAGACAAAATTGGCATGTCCCTCATTGGATGGGATTTTGGATTAGCTTGAAGAGGTGGAACTGAGGTGCCTTTTAGTGGATGATGCTTATCTTGGGTAAGCATGGCAAGTTTATATTCATTTTATATATTTTCCTTCATTTTCTATATATACAGGTCTGGTGTGGCCTTTAGAGGTTGATGGTTTTATTTTTAGGGTATGGCTTTGAGGATCAAAGTCAAAGTGTAGATGTTTTTTCAAAGTGTAGGTGTTTATTATAGGGTGTGGTATAGTAGCTTGTGAGATACAATAAAGTGCAAGTGCAGGTGAAAGTGCAGCATTTATTTGTGCAACGTTTTCTACAGGAGATTTTATATCTCTATGAGAGTTCATTGTAATCTTGTTTTTTATTATAGTTTATATTAAGAACTTTCTTGGTGGATGTAGCCCACATTGGGTGAAATTGATCAATCTATGTTGTGTGTATTTTTATCTTATTCTCTCCATTTATGCTTTCATAATATCTATGATTTTAGGAATGTTTCTATGATGCATGTTATTACATAATTTATATTTGATTTATGGTCATATTAAATCTATTTTAAATTTTTTAATTCCTAACAACTGGTATTAGAGCCATTGGTTATGTGTTTTGCTAAAGTGGTAAATCATAGGAAGGCTATTAGCTTGAGTGGTAGATATGAGAAAAGAGATCAGATTTAGAGTTGAGAATTTTGATGGTAAGCATTTTGGTTTGTGTAAAATATATATGGAAGAATACATGTATCATAAGAAGATTCATCCCCCCTTGGAGGGGAAAGTAGAATAACCTATAAGTATGAGTGATGTGGATCGGTCATTACTTGATAGGAAGGCATTGGGATCTATATAGTTATGCCTTGTATCTTATGTTTAATTTAAAATTTTTGATGAGAAAAACATAAAATATCTCATGGATAAACTTGGAAAGTTGTAATAGAAACCCTCTGCTTCTAATATATTTTTTCTTATGAAAAGATTATTTAACATGAAAATGTATGAGAATGGTTCAATTGCTAATAATATAAATGATTTTAATACAGTTGTAATTATTCTCATTTCTGTTGGAATTAATTTTTATGATGAATTTATAGATTTACTAATCTCATGTTCTTTTCCTGATAGTTGGGATAGTTTGGTTATGGCTGTGAGTAATGCAATCCCTGCTAAGGGAAGCATAAATTTTGAGGATGTTGTAGGTGTGATCCTTAGCAAGGAAATGCAAAGGAAAATCATTGGTGAATCATCTTTAGGTAATGATTTATCCATTTATACTATAGGGAGGCAAAAGGACAAGAGAAAAATAAATTGTGGAAATTCAAAAGGTAGATCTAAGTCCATATCTAGATCCAAGATGATATGTTGGCATTGTGGGAAGAGTGGACACACAAAGAAGGATTGTTGGCCACTTTAGGATAAGAATGTCAATAAGGAGGAAATGAATGAGGTAAATGTGACATTAATTAAATCATGTTAGGATGCCTTAATTATTTATACGGATATTTTTTTTTGAGTCTTGGGTATTAGATTCAAGGGCTTCTTTTCATGCCACCCCACATAGGCATTGTTTTATTGATTATGTTCAAGAGAATTTAGGACATATTTATCTTTGTGATGATGAAACATGTGAGATAGTAGGGACATGTTGTGTTTATGTTTATATGTATAATGGGAACACATGGCTACTTAAGGATGTTAGACATGTGCCTATATTGAGATTCAATATGTTTTTAGTAGGGAAATTGGGTAGTGAGGGATGTTTAGCATTCTTTATTATAGATTCTTGGAAAGTTACCAAAGGTGATCTTGTGATATCAAGAGGTATGAAATTTGGTACTTTATATTTGACTAGTAGTTTTGAATCTCTTGATTTAGTTATTGTAGATGGAAATATAACTATGTGGCACTATAGGGTCGGTCATATAATCCATAAGGGCATGGAGATCTTAAAAGATAAGTTGTCTAGAATAAAAGATATAGATATAAACTTATATGAGAATTGTGTACATGAGAAATATAAGTGGGTTAAGTTCCTAAAGGTTGAACCCATAAAGAAAGATCAAAAGTTAGAGTTGATACACTTAGATGTATGAAGACCAGCTCAGGTATATTCTATTGGTAGATCTAATTATTATCTTACTTTTATTAATGATGTAACTAGGAAAGTTTGGGTTTATTGCACTAATAATAAATATGATGTATTTAAAACTTTTAATAAGTGGGAATCTTTGATTAAGAATGAGATAGGTCTCAAATTGAAATGTCTCAAATCAGATAACAGAGGTGAGTATTATAGTAATAGTTTCTTTGATTATTGTTCTAAAAATGCAATCCATAGGCAAAGGATGGTTCCCAAAACTCCATATAAGAATGGGGTATTTGAAAGGATGAATAGAACACTAATAGAATGTGGTAATAACATGAGGTTACATGCAGGGTTACCTTTATAGTTTTGGGTAGAAGAAGTTAGCATGATAGTTTATTTGATTAACAGAGGACCTTTTATGCCTTTGGATGGAGGCATTCTTGAATAAGCTTGGTTTGGTAAGAATGTTGATTATTCTTTTATTAGAGCCTTTAGATGTGAATCTTTTGATCTCGTTAAGAAAGAGGATAGGACCAAGTTAGAGGCTAAATTAGAGAAATACACATTTTTTGGTTATGGTGAGGATGACTTTGGTTTCCATTTATGGAACATTAAAGATAAGAAAATATTTTGGTCTAGAGATGTAGTCTTTAATGAAAAAGTCATGTATAAGGATCAGTTGTATGAATAGTAATAGGAACAAAAAGAGTACATAGTATATGATGACATTGTGGATGGTAAAGTATCTAATGAACCAATTAATGAACCTTATACACAAGGACACAAAACTCCTATGGTAAAAATATATTCTAGGGTAAGAAGAGCACTTGAACATTTGTCTCCTTCTTTGAATTATTTGTTACCCACTAAAAATAGAAACCCAGAGTGTTATGAGGAAGTAATGCAGGTAGATGCTAGGATGAAATAGGAACAATCCATGGATGAGGAGCATAGATATCTCATGGAGAACCAAACATGGGATTTGTTAAGGCTACCCAAGGGAAAGAGTGTCTTTCCAAACAAGTGGATCTTCAAGATAAAATAAGAGGATGAAGGGAAAAAAAAGGTATAAGGCCAAGATGGTGGTCAAGGGGTCTGCACAAAAATTAGGTATTGATTTTGATGAGATTTTCTCTCTTTTTATAAAAAATACTCCTATTAGGACTCTTCTTAGTTTAGTTATAGTTGAGGGTTTGCACTTAAAATAGTTCGATGTGAAAACTACTTTTCTTCACGGTGATTTGGATGAAGAGTTGTATATGAAGCAGCCACAAGGATATGAGGTCAAAGGGAAGGAGAAATTTATGTGTAGACTAAAGAAGAGCTTGTATGGCCTAAAACAAGGTTAATGGCAATGGTATAATAAATTTTATTGTTTTATGTTAGAACAAGAATATTAAAGGTGTCATTCTAACTATTACATGTACATCAAACATTTTGATGATGGTTCCTTTAGTATATTATTATTTTATGTTGATGACATGTTAATTTCATGAAAGAACATACATCATATTAATATTCTTAAGAAATAGCTTAATGACTCATTTTTATGAAGGATTTGGGTGCTATAAAGTAAGCCCTTGGTATGAGGATTTAGCATGATAAGAAGGAGAGAACATTGATCTTATCCCAATCAGAGTATGTGAATAAAGTCTTGGAAAGATTTAACATGCTATATGCTAAATCTATTGGTACTCCTTTGGTAGGCCACTTTATATTATCATAGGAGTAGAATCTAAAGATAGAATTTGAAAATATTAATATGTCCAAGGTACCTTACTCATCAGCAATTGGTAACTTGATATATGCCATGGTTTGTACTAGGCCAGATATTTCCCAAGTAGTGGGATTTGTGAGAAGGTATATGAGTGATGCTAGTTATGAGAATTGGAAGGAAATGAAATGGATTATTTAGTATTTAAGAGGAACCATGGATTTTGCCTTATGTTATGGTAGATCAGATACCACTTGCATGGTTATGTGGACTTGGATATGGTATGGGATATTGATATCAAGAGAATTACAATAGGTTATATATTTACTATTAGAGATATAGTGGTTAGTTAGATTTCTAGGATATATAAGGTTGTGGCTTTGTCAACCATAGAGGTAGAGTATGTTGCTGCCACAGAGGATAGAAAGGAGATGATTTGGTTATAGGACTTTTTTTTAGAGTTGGTGCATGAATAATAAGTTGGGAGACTACATAGTGATCATCAGAGTGTTATTCATTTGGCAAAGAACTCTACTTTCCACTTGAGGATAAAACACATTTAGTTATGTTATCACTTCATTAGGATAGATTTGAATGATAACTTGGTGAAGCTGGAGAAGATTCATAGTAGCCAAAATCCTATGGATATGATGACCAAGGTGGTCACATTAGACAAGTTGAGACTATGTTCATATTTAGTTGGCTTTAGTGGTTATGGAGCAATGATAGATTCTTTTCAAGAGAAATAGTCTCCAAGTGGAACATGATTGAGTGTGGAACCCTTTGAGGTTATCACATGACCTTAGGATTATATTTTTGGGGCCTAGAGAGCTCCATAAATGTGGGAAGCATAGTTTTTCCCACTCCACCTTTTATGGAACCTTGCTCCATATGTGAGTGGAATATTCCCAAAATTTTATAATTTCTATGTTTTCATGTTTTATGGAGTTAGTTGTTAGATGCCTATTTTCCATGTTGACTTCCTTGATCTGAGGGAGTTGGTTATTCATTATAAAATGGGATGCCTTCCTTGTTTCAAGGAGTTGGTTGTGATTAAATTTTGTTGGAAAATGTTCCTTTAAAGGTGGATAGACAAACTTGGCATGTTCCTCTTTAGATGGGTTTTTGGATGAGCTTGATGAGTTATAACTGAGGTGTCTTTTAGTGGATAACAATTATCTTGGATAATCATGGTGAGTTTCTCCTCTTTTTATGGATTTTCCTTCATTTTCTATATATACAAGTGTGGTGTGGCCTTTAGAGGTTGATGGTTTTATTTGCACATTGTGGATTTGAGGATTAAAGTCAAAGTGCATATGTTTTTACAAAGTGCAAGTGTTTATTACAAGGTGTGGTGTAACAACTTGTGAGATATATTAAAGTGTAAGTGTAGGTGAAATTTTAACATTTATTTGTGTAGCATTTTCTATAAGATATTTTCTATCTCTATGAGAGTTCATTGTAATCTTTTTTTTATTATAGTTTATATTGAGAACATTCTTGGTGGATATAGTCCACATTGGGTGAACCATGATAGATTTGTGTTGTGTGTGTTTTTATCTTATTCTCTCCATTTATGTTTTCATAATATATATGATTTGAGGAATATTTCTATGATGCATGTTATTGTATAATTTAGATATAATTTATGGTCATATTAAATCTAGTTTAAATTTTTTAATTCCTAATAGAACTAATGATAGTTTCTTGAGATATAGATAAAGACCATCCTTTCAAGGATAGTGTTAGAATTGTAATAGATAAGGATATAGGGAAATGGAATGTCCCTCATACATTGATAAGGATGATCAATAGAATGAAAGAGGACCAATGAAGAAAGGAGACAAGTGAGATGAGAATCTTTGCTCATGAAAAGAGTTTTGTTACAGTAGAAAGGACAAGTACAAAAACTAGTTCAAAGGAGAATTTAGTTTAAGAGCATGTGTATAACAAAGGTAAAGTGTTACAATGTGGTGATTGATGGAGGAAGTATAGACAATGTTATGTCTTTAGAGATGGTACAAAATATAAGATTAAAGAGGATTCAACATCCACATCCTTACAAGGTAACATGGGTTTATGGATATCAAATCATGGTAAGTGAATAAATTTTGGTTAAATTTCATATAGGTAGATATAAGGATAGAGTTGGATGTTTTCCATTTTTTGCTAGGGAGGCCATGGAACTTTGATAGGAAGGTTATTCTTGATGGGCAAGAAAACACTTACACTATAGAGAAAGATGGGTTGACACATGTCATTTTACCTTTAAAAGGCTATGCAAGTAGAATAGAACAAAGAGTGATGTTGATGGTAACCAAATAGAATTTTGGTAAGGTATTTGAGAGTATGAGTTTGATCAAAGCCCACAAGATGGAGAATAATGTTAGGGTGTGGAGCTAAAAGCTTCACCAAGGAGCATACTAAAACAGGTTCGGGTCTACACAGACGCCGACGTCGGTCAGGAGCGACCGATGTCGGTCAGTAGTAGTTGTAGAGGCACCGACGTCGGCAATAGGGTCGGCCGATGACGGTCACAGGCGAACAGGCAGGAATCGACGTCAGTTACCTGCGTGTCTAGAAAGCTATTTTCATGGACAGCAGCGAGTGTTTACATGATAAGTTTGAGTCGTGGACTCAAGCTTGCGTCTCTATTATTAGCAATATTATTTTTAGAGCCCTTGTTCAAGAGGCTTAACTGTTTGTTGTAAGAGCATGCTCAAGTTTCCTATTTCTATATGTAGGAAGATCTTCTTAGCTTAGAATAGTAGAATGTGTGTAGAACTGTAAGAGTAGAACATTGTGAATGTTTGAAGGACAGTACAGAGTTGCATCAATCCAGGTTGTTGGATTTGAGTGTACTTGAGAGAGAGCTCTTGAGGAATAGAGATCTAGTGAGAGATCTTGTGTGCATCTGAGAGAGGTGTGGAAGAACGAAGTTTCTTCAAATTGTATTCCTATTGTAAAGAGTTTCAATACAAGTTTTCAAGGTGTTTTCTTGTATATCTTGTTCTGTGTTATTTATCATTTCAGTTACTTATCTATCTGATTTATTTCCATGTTTATTGCTTTCACAAGTGTAATCTATTGTTGGTTTGATCCCCCAACAAGTGGTATCAGAGCCTTGGTTACAGGTTACAGATTACAGGTTGCTCACAGGAGTTTCTGCAGGAATTTCTATTTGAGTGGGAGAAGCAATGGCAGAAGAAAGTAAGTTGAGAATGGAAAAGTTTAATGGCAAGAACTACCAACATTGGAGAATGCAGATAGAGGACTATCTGTATCAGAAAGATCTCTACTTACCGTTAGGTGGGATAGCTAAGAAGCCCAAGGACATGGAGGATGAAGAATGGGAAGTTCTTGACAGAAAGGCTCTTGGGTCTATAAGACTGAGTCTGGCCTCCACTGTGATATCTAATTTGTTACAGGCAAAAACAACGGTAGAGTTGATGACTACGTTAGCAAATATGTATGAAAAACCCTCAGCTTCAAATAAGGTATATCTTATGAAGCAGTTATTTAATTTGCATATGAATGAAGGTGGATCTGTTTCTACTCATCTGAATGATTTCAATGGAATTGTTAATCAGTTAAGTTCTGTCAATATTGTATTTGAAGATGAAATAAAAGCTCTTTTGATATTATGTTCTTTGCCTGAAAGCTGGCATGGCTTAGTAATGGCAGTCTCTAATACTGCATCTACATCAAATATTTTGAAAGTAGAGGATGTTGTTAGTGTTATCTTGAATGAGGAAATATGCAGGAAAAACACAGAAGAAACATCTGGGAATGCTTTAAATTTTGAGAGCAGGGGAAGGCAAAAAGAAAAGAGCAAGAGGAGATCAAGATCTAAGTCTAAGGTGAGAGGAAGATCCAAATCCAGGAATGGAAGGAAGCCACAATGCTGGAATTGTGGAAAGATGGGGCACATAAGCAGAGATTGCTGGTCAAAGCCTAAGGAGGACAACCAGCACGAAGGAAAGGAAGAAGACAAGGTTGCAGGTATTGCACAGGATGCTTTAATTTTCTCTTTGCATAATAACATAGAATCTTGGGTATTAGATTCTGGTGCATCTTTCCATGCTACCCCTAACACAGAATATTTCAGTGACTATATCCATGGAGATTTTGGAATAGTGTACTTAGGGGATGATGAGCCTTGTAAGATTACTGGCAAAGGTAAAGTATAGCTGAAGATGCAGAATGGCAACACATGGGTGTTGAGAGATGTGATGCATGTTCCTAGTTTGAAGAGAAATTTGATTTCTGCAGGTAAGCTAGGTGATGAGGGTTATACAGTAACTCTCACAGCAGATTCTTGGAAGGTGACCAAGGGTGCACTCGTTATGGCCAGAGGTAAGAGAGAAGGTACTCTCTATTTGTGTAATTGTGTTACTAACAAATCTCCTTCAGTTTTATCTACTTCAGATGTGGATTGTAAATTGTGGCACTCAAGGCTTGGCCACATGAGTGAGAAGGGGATGTCAATTCTTAAGTCTAAAGGTATGCTTTCAGATTTGAAAAGTATGGATCTAGAATTTTGGGAGCATTGTGTATTTGGAAAATAGAAAAGGGTTAGTTTTCTCAAGACCGGGTCTACTAAGAAAAGGCAGAAGTTGCAGCTTGTTCACACAGACGTGTGGGGACCAGCTCAGGTAGCCTCTATTGGCGGATCACGGTACTATGTTACATTCATAGATGATGCCACAAGAAAGGTATGGATCTACTGTATTAAAAAGAAATCTGATTTTTTTGAGACTTTTAAGTTTTGGAAGGCTATGGTTGAGAATGAAACAGGTAGAAAGTTAAAGTGCCTGAGATCTGATAATGGCGGTGAGTTCTGCAGTCTTAAGTTCAAATTGTATTGTTATACACACGAAATCCGTAGGCAAAGGATGGTTCCAAGGACACCTCAGCAGAATGGTATTGCTGAAAGGATGAACAGAACTATCATGGAGTGTGCAAGATGTATGAGATTGCATGCAGGGTTGCCCTTAGAGTTTTGGGCAGAAGCAGTTGACACCGCAGTGTACCTGATTAACAGAGGACCCTCTACAGCTCTGGATGGTGGAATTCCAGAAGAGGCATGGATAGGTAAAAAGGTAGATCTCTCATATCTCAATGTTTTTGGTAGTGAAGCCTTTGTGCACATAGATAAGGAAAATAGAAAGAAGCTTGATCCTAAGTCTATGAGGTGCACGTTTATAGGCTGTGGCTCAGATGATTTTGGTTTCAGATTTTGGAATCTAGGAACTAACAAGGTAATTAGGAGTCGTGATGTTGTTTTCAATGAAAGAGTGATGTACAGTGATCAGATAAGGAAGCTGGATCAATCTGGGTAGAGCAATAGTGAATTGGACGAAGTTATGGTCCAAAATGAGCTCGCGGGAAAAAGAAATAATCACTTGCAGGAAAACACAGAGACCGACGTCGGCAGGTTAAGAAGCGGCGTCGGTAGTACAGAAATTGATGTCGGTCATACAGAGACCGACGTCGGCAGACCAGGCACCGAGGTCGGTCAGGCAGAACCGATGTCGGCTAGTGACAGGTCTACAGGTGGCCGAGGTCGGTCACTGTCAGAAAATTTGGGTGGACAGATTGTTGAAAACAAGTCCAAGACACCCATCAGGAGGTCTGAAAGGGTAAGTAAGCCTCCAATTAGATATTCTCCCTCCTTATATTATTTATTGCTAACTGATGGTGGAGAACCAGAGAGTTTTGAAGAAGCATTACAGGTGGAGTCCAGGAGTAAGTGGGAGCGTGGCATGGTTGAGGAGATGGAGTCCTTAAGAGAGAACCAAACATGGGATTTGGTTGAATTGCCAGCTGGTAAGAGAACACTGAAGAACAGATGGACCTACAGGTTGAAGGAAAGTGAGGATGGATAGATGCCATATAAGGCCAAATTAGTGGTAAAAGGATTTGCACAAAAGCTAGGTATTGACTTTGGTGAAATTTTTTCTCCTGTTGTTAAGATGACTTCAATAAGGGTTGTATTGTCTTTGGTTGCTTTTGAGGATTTGCATCTCGAGCAGCTAGATGTTAAGACAACGTTTCTTCATGGAGATTTGGATGAGGAAATATACATGGAACAGCCAGAAGGATTTGAGGTCAAGGGTAAGGAGAAGTTTGTGTGCAGGTTGAAGAAAAGCTTGTATGGCCTCAAGCAAGCTCCAAGGCAATGGTACTTGAAATTTGATAGGTTTATGACTGAGCATGGCTAAATTAGGTGTCAATCAGACCATTGTGTGTATTTCAAGAGATTTGATAATGGTAGATATATTATTCTATTGTTGTATGTAGATGACATGCTAGTTGCAGGGTCTCACATGCAGGATATCTCAGAGCTTAAGGTGAAGTTAGCTCAAATGTTTGCTATGAAGGATTTGGGAGCAGTGAAGAAGATCCTTGGCATGAGCATTAGGAGAGACAGGTTGATATTGTCTCAAGAAGATTATGTGAACAAGGTGTTGGAGAGGTTTAATATGCAGGATGCAAAACCGGTAAGTACACCTATGGCTGGACATTTTAAGTTAAGCAAAGAACAATGTCCCAATTCACATGATGAGGTAGAGTACATGAGTATGGTTCCATATTCTTCTGCAGTAGGGAGTTTGATGTATGCAATGGTGTGTATTAGACCAGATATTGCCCAAGCAGTGGGAGTAGTAAGTAAGTATATGGCCAATCCAGGTAAGGAACATTGGAAAGTGGTTCAATGGATCCTTAGATATCTGAGAGGAACCAACAGCAAGCATTTGTGCTATGGAGGTTCAGATACTTCTCTACATGGTTATGTAGATTCAGATATGGCAGGGGATTTGGATGGTAGGAGGAGCACCACAGGTTATGTTTTTACTGTAGGTGGAACGGCAGTTAGTTGGATATCTAAGTTGCAGAAGGTTGTTGCCTTGTCAACTACAGAAGCAGAGTATATTGCAGCCACAGAAGCTAGCAAGGAGATGATATGGATGACATGGTTCATGGAAGAGCTTGGAAGGGAGCATGGGAGTTGCAGATTATATAGTGACAGTCAGAGTGCAATCCATTTGGCTAAGAACTTAGCTTTTCACTCAAGAACCAAGCACATACAGTTAAGGTACCACTTCATACGACAGGTATTGGAAGATGGTGAGTTGAAGCTGGAGAAGATCCATACAGACAAGAATCCTGCTGATATGCTAACAAAGCCGGTTACGAAGGAGAAGTTAAATCTTCATTTAACTTCTATTGGTCTTCATGATTGAGTTGAAGATGGAGGAGCTAGAAGATGATGCTGTACAGGTTGGTGCAACTGGTTTATCTCCAAGTGGGAGATTGTTAGGGTGTGGAGCTAAAAGCTTCACCAAGGAGCATACTAAAACAGGTTCGGGTCTACACAGACGCTGGTGTCGGTCAGGAGCGACCGACGTCGATCAATAGCAGTTGTAGAGGTGCTGACGTCGGCAATAGGGTTGGCCGACGATGGTCACAGGCGAACAGGCAGGAACCAACGTCGGTTACCTGCGTGTCCAGAAAGCTATTTTCATGGACAGCAGCGAGTGTTTGCATGATAAGTTTGAGTCGTGGACTCAAGCTTTCGTCTCTATTATTAGCAATATTATTTTTAGAGCCCTTGTTCAAGAGGCTTAACTGTTTGTTGTAAGAGCATGCTCAAGTTTTCCTATTTCTATATGTAGGAAGATCTTCTTAGCTTAGAATAGTAGAATGTGTGTAGAACTGTAAGAGTAGAACATTGTGAATGTTTGAAGGACAGTACAGAGTTGCATCAATCCAGGTTGTTGGATTTGAGTGTACTTGAGAGAGAGCTCTTGAGGAATAGAGATCTAGTGAGAGATCTTGTGTGCATCTGAGAGAGGTGTGGAAGAACGAAGTTTCTTCAAATTGTATTCCTATTGTAAAGAGTTTCAATACAAGTTTTTAGGGTGTTTTCTTGTATATCTTGTTCTGTGCTATTTATCATTTCAGTTACTTATCTATCTAATTTATTTCCGCGTTTATTGCTTTCACAAGTGTAATCTATTGTTGGTTTGATCCCCCAACAAACAGAATAAGTTGTCTTGAGATGGTGAGTATGGAGAGGTATGAGTCCACAAAGTTGGATATGGAAGATGACAAACAAGAGAGAAGATTATTGGATAAGGTCACTAATTTGAATACAGGAAGTGATCTTTGTGAGAATGCATTAGTAACTAGCATGACATGAAAGAGTGGGGGCTCAAAAACCAAGAATGTAAAGAGTATACTAGAAGAAAATGGGAATTAATTACATCTAAGATGAATTATAAGTATATGGAGAATGACACCAAACAATAAATGGAATTTTACAATGAAGTATCCAATAAGGAATCATGAGAGAGAGTCATGAAGGCTCCAAATTTTGATGCTAAAAATGTGTTTTGTGATGTATATATAGGTTACACAAAGGCAATCACTTAGCAAGCCTTGGAGATAATTAATCTAGAGAATTTTGAGATCAAATAAGATAGGGTTGATCCTATACAACCTAAGATTCATCAAGAAATGATGAACAAGGAGAGATAATCCTACCCAAAAAGTCAAAATAGAATAATGGAACAAGGTGAGAGAGAAGAAGATTCAAAATGTTTAGATATCTTTAACTTGTAGCTAATTACAAAGGTTGAAGAAAAGATGGAGACAAGAATTCAAGTTTTTTATAGAACTCCATATGAAGAAGGAAGATCAAGTTCATGACAAGGATAATCTCAATGAAGATGAAAGCAAAAGTAACAATTCAACTATGATGTGGTAGTCCAAAGGAGAATCTAGGAGTATATTAAGGGAAGAAACTCTATACAGGGTCAATAAGCGAGAAATTTTGAGTGGGATAAGGTATGTGGTACTCAAAGTAACATAAATATAATAGATAAATATATATGCTCATGTGAGAGTGAGAGTTATTTTACAAATGAGAAATGTCAAGGGAATAAGAGTTCAAATCAAGAAGTTGGGAAGCATGCAGAATATCAATTTAAGGCTATGAAGATGAAAAGAGGTCAATAAAATATTGTCAAAGGACTAAACATGCATATGAAATAAGAAGGTAAACAAGGTATATTCATGAAATCTTTTGAAGTTTGTGTTTTATATGTTAACTCTTTACCTAGTGGTAGATCTGTAGTATACAAAGGTGATGTGTGGAGAAGTTATAATGAATCCAAGCATCCATAAAATCAAATAAGTGGTAATGAATTATAGGTTTATCAAGTATTAGAGGGTGAAAATATAATCAAGTCTAAGGAAGACATATGGGAGATTGTTGGAGAATAATCAAAAAGAGTGTTTCATGTTGACTTACCAAGACAAGATGCCAAAATAGAGGTATGTGATAGTTTGGAATCTATCTATCATTGGCTATCAAGAATGGAGAATATACTACATCATGATATAAGGTATACAAATTATTCCAAATAGATTTTATACATTGATTTGCATAGACAAATACATTTCTTGTTGTTTGAAGAAGCAATATCTAGACAAGGAGGCATAAGTTAAGCTCAATATACTTTGAGTGAACCATATGAGTTATAGGAGATAATGAGGATAACAAAACTTAACCATCATAGTGTAAAAATGATGTAACACTTATCCATAATGGATGAAACATAATTGTAACACCTCAAGGTATGGGACATAAATCTACATTCTTATACAAAGCATGGTTATTGTCTTGTAGACATTTTCAAGGATTAAGTATAGCATAAGAAAGAAGGAGTACTCAAGTGGAATCAAAAAATCAAGCATTAGGTGAGATATGTAAGGTTGTGGTAGTTGTTCAAAGGAGAGGAAGAGTGGTTTGGCAGCAAGATGAGAAAGTCAAATTGAAATAACTAGCTAGAACACAAGTACAAGTTGACAAATCTGAATTTGATAAGGTGAGTGATAACATGGAATTTTTTTTCAAGTTGTATGCATGTGAATATAGGGCAACAAGGTGTCAAGGGATGCATACATATAATAAGGTAAGACATTTTAAACAAGGTGTTAGTTTATGTTATTATTTAGTTCCATTAGAGTTTTTGTATGAGTTTGTAAAAAATAACCAATGATAAAGAGAGAAATAGGACTAGTCAATATAATAAATAATAAGAAGCATTATTTAAATTGGAAGAAAATAAAGAAGCAATAATTAGATTATATCAAGTTAGGAGTTTAATTTCTTAGTTCTAGTCATGCACATGAGCAAGAGTTGGATAATAGTATAGGTATGTCAATCCTTTTTAGTGATTTATAATAAGAAATAAGTGTGAAGACAACAAGGTAAGTGACTAAAATAGGTACATGTTGGGAAAATCAATCACCCCAAATCTATTCAGTTTAAAAAAGTGAATTTTAGACAAGAGAGAGGATGAAAAGACTAGGAACTAGTAGCATGACAAGTTCTAGAAGCCAAAATTCATTGAAGACACTACCAAGAAGAAGAATAATGACATAAAAGACACAAAGAGAAAGTTGGAAAGGTTTGGTTATAGAAAACTTGCTTTGAGTTTCATTTTATTTTCCCCTTAGGAGTATGATGTAGGGGCATCACACATGGGAACAACATGATTGCAATATTTTGATTAAATTAAGTAAATAGGGGATATAAAACATGTTTATAATGTTTTATCAATGTTAATAGCCTTAAAATTAATATTTTAATGTTATACAAGTGATTATAAGTTCTTAGGTAGATTAGGAATTCTAGTGGGAAGTTTTCTTGAAAAATTGCACAATTTGAAATTTTGAATATTTTGGCATGAAATGGTGGTTGTTGGAGGTGGTCTAGAAGCTAACAAGGTGTAAAATTTATAATAAATTCTAATTATCACACCTTAGTGTTATATACATACATACATACATATATATATATATATATATATATATATATATATATATATATATATATATATATATAGTCTCAATTCACACTTTTATATAATAATCCACCTTGATGTTTGTGTCAAGGGTAAACACTCTTACAAGTGATTAATAGGAGTTAGTTATGGTAGTTAGATTTGGTATAAATAATGTTTTTTTTTTTAAAATTTAGGTTTAATGTTTTATTTTAAGGAGATAGGGATAAGACCAAAAAATATAAGAATGAAACCCTTAGATTTTTGGTAATTTAAAGATAATTCTATTTTTGTGTATACAACCATATTTTCCCCTGTGTATACACAATGGAAGGTGATAATGTTTGGATTATTAAATAAAGGATATTGTGATAATGTTGGTTTTATAAATTAATTTTAATTGGTGATTATGTTCCCATATTATATAATGTGTTTACAGTCATTATGTTATTAGTGTTTATGTTGTTTAGATTGGAGAACAATATAGGCCTATGGAGGGTATATGTGTAAACAATGAGTTCTCAAAGGGAGATAACATAGGCCACTAAGGTTAGAGCATGATTTTTTCTTGGTTTCAACATTTTTTTAATGGTTTAATAAACCTTTTCAAAATTTATGAATATTTTTGGAAACTTTCCCAAGATAAGTCCTCAAATCAATGTTATACAGTCGATATCCTATGAGTGTATTCTCTATTGAGCCAATATTATCATCAAGAAGTTAAAATTTGTATTTAATAAATATAATAGGTAAATTAATTTGTTTTATACCATTACCATCCCTAAACATAAGTTATAGATCCATCTTGGAAGGTTATATTCAAAGAACTTACCCTGCAGCCTATAAAATATAACTATATGCTCAATTTACTCAAAGTCACAAAGAAGTTTGAATAGAGGAATTTTATGCATAAAAATGGCTATAAAATGTAAATTGAGTTATCTGACATCATTTATAATCATATATGTAATTTTCAAACCATTGGATAACCAATGAACCCCAAAAGAGTATTTGCAAACCTTGTTTATTGTAACTGTGTAGGCAGAGAACTCAAAAAGGTTAAAGAATGGTGGAAAAGAGGAATGTAGTTAGATTAATAATGATTTATAAATGTGAATATATGAAATTAAGGTCCTAAAAAACAATTTCAAGATTTGAAACCCTTCTTGGAATTTTTAAGATCAAATAATGTGCTCTTAGGTCCTACAAACCCTCTGAAACTCAAAACTAGGGTTTTAAACTAGAAATTCATTTTCCTAGAGATGGCATCAATGAAAGTGTCTCAAAATTGGTCATTGGATAGTTATAGGTAAGGGTAAATATATTTTATATTTTTAAGTTCAATTTCATACTTGCATGTATAACAAGAGAGGATTGTGTATGTTCATAAGTAGAGTAGGCCTAATTAAGTCTTGAAGTGGCCAAAAAGGGGATAGAAAAGGGGTTTAGAAGAAAATTTAGAGCCTAAAAATTCATGGAGAGATAAATATAAATAGAGGGTATCATAATATTGTGTTTTTTTTTGCATTTTCCATTTGTATGGACCCATACAAGTAGATTTAGCCAAAAAAAAGGCTACTAGAGTTGACAGAGAGAAAGGGAAAAGTTATAGAGGCTAAGGAATAGATAGTGAAATGTGTTGATAATGGTATAAGAGATCTCAAATGATCATAAGGATATTTTGAAGGATAAACCAAATACAAAAGATATTCAAACATCAATGTACCCTAGAATGACCATTTACACCTTGGTCAAGTGATTGAACATTGAACTAAGAAGGAGTTAGTGGGTTTGATGATCATCCTCTACATCACTTTTATATTGTAAAATGCATGTGTATATGAAAGTAATATGTTATCTACCAACATGTGATAAATATAATATGTAAATAGTGTAATCTAGTAATCATGTCATGCTCATGTCCTGATATTTGATTTTTTAAATACTCTTTATGATTATGTAATTTTTTAAATATATCAAAAGGCAAAAAAATAATTAAATGAAGCATTAAACCACATTAATTATGTTCATCCTTGATTTAGAACATTTTAATTGGACCCTATAATTTTATGGGATCACTGTGATGGAGCTGATATATAGATACAAACTAAAGTTTTAGAGATAAATTTGGTAGTGAAGGTTTTCCCTATGCCATCACTGCCTATCAAAAAAAGGTATAATGGCCTTATAATGTTGTGATATTTTTTAATGTAATGTATTCAATAATTTATTGTTGTTATTTTTTTATAATTATCATTTAACCAAAATATGACACATTGTATGTTATGAATGGATGTTTACCAATTTCAAAATGTCTCTTTTTTATATGTTATCAATTTATGTAAAGGAAGATCAGGAAGCATATCATGATTTTCATATAAAACTCCTTGGCTTTCCGTATTTGATAATTATGCAATATAAGAGTGGATGTCAAATTCTAATTCATCAAGAGTATCTTTCATATCACTCCACTTTGGGTTTATTTATCAAGTAAATATAGATTCAGTTTGTTATTTATTTTTACAATGGAACATATATGCTTCTTTCCATGTTAAAAATCCATTCTTGATATTATCTTAAAATTATTGAAATGGAACAGTTGGCAAAGTACTTTCTCTGCAATAGTTAACCTTATCTAAATTTTTATTGTAATTAACAAAACATATGACCCATGGTATTGATATTGATCAATTTTTTCCATTTTTATATTATAAATAAGAATATTCAACAAGGTAAATTATATGAATAGATCTTGGATGTATAATGCAATATTCTATAATAGAACAACACAACATTTTAATAACTGTCAGGTTATTGATACAATAAAAATAAAGGCTTTAGAATGAATGTATGTTCCTCATATGTAGATATTTTATGAATATATATTTTATGAATATACATTTTATTGAACTATTGTTCAATGTAATAGCCCAATAAATATATGTGTTTGGTTATGCATAAATTTGTTGAGAATTTAGTATCCCATTGCCTAGTTTTCCTATCATTTGAATATCATCAATATGCAATGTTTGGTGGTCTACATGTATGTTTATAAATACTTTTGTCTTTGATATATGATTTTTTTCATGTATGAGCTGCATTAGTTTTCAAATACATGTGCATTTATAATAAATTGGGCATCTATATTTGTTTCCCATATTGGTGGAATTTGTTTTGCAAATCTATTTTTCCATATTTGTGATGGTTTTCTTTCCAAAAAATAATTAACCATTTTAGCATTGTTTGTATTACATGTATGTATTTGGTTTCATCAGAAAATGTCAAATGAAATATAACTTTCATATAATTTTATTTTCAATCATCGATTAAATATTCTTGGAATTTTTAGAATCAATTGGATCATTATCTTATATGGCTTGAGTATTTTTGTATGTTTAATTGACTGAAGAGGAAAATTATATTTGCATTTTCTATGTTTGATATTTTGACATTTTTTTTTTTGGTGATGTTCATGAAATTTAGAAATGCTCAGATTAAATGCCTTAGTATCTCAATTTATGTGCCTATGGATAAATAATTCAATGAATTAATTAACATTATCTCCATATACAATTACATTATTTTTCCATATCAACCAATGACTATGGGTATTACCCCTATTTTGAACCTTAGAAATGCATAAAAAATCAATAATATCTCCAAAAAAAAGAGTTATCTTCATAAATAATTTAATTTAATGCATTCAATTAATGTTTATAGTAATTATTATAAGTGATGGGATCATTTTTAACAAGGAAATCATCATCTTCATTATCATATTATTAGGGCTTTCCCACAACTGATGATTTTATGTGTTGTTCATATATTTGTTTCAAGATAGTTACAAGAGGCTACTAACAATGCTCTATACTTGAAAGGTTTTAAAACATTATGGGGGACCAATTTTTCATATCATGGAAAAGACACTTATTAATTTATTCCAAGTATTTAGGAAAGTGATGTATTTTATTAAAATCAATGTATTAAATATAAATTCTTAATAGGGGTTATAATTTAGGTTTATATCTCACATTTTTTCCAGAAAATTCCAACCTTTTATCTATCCTTTTTTTACTCTAACCAACATGAATCAACCATCATTCGCAAATATGATCTTAATTTTAATAAAGAAAATATCAATAATGTGATAAGTGAACCTAAATTCAGAATTAAATTAATTCCCATTAAAAAAAAGGTATGAAATTTCATTCATAGTGTTTTCACCACAAGTTTTACCAAAGGACAACATGAGGATGTTCACTTCCTCTAAAAATATATCTTGGAAAATACTAAGAGGTTCATGTCCTTCTATAGATGATATTTTGTGATTATGTACACCTCAATCTTGTGCACTTGGAAAACTCATAACCCTAATTATTACTCTTAGTTATACACATGCCTTGCTTATGAAAGCCTTACATCTAATCTATCTTGTGCCCTTTGGCTTATATCTTAGTTTGACCAGCCTTATATTGATGACATAGTCATCTCATCTTGTTGAGAATGCTTAAAATGTATTTATCTAATACCTCTACAATTTTTGAGCCTATGCCTCCTCTTCTTAACATTGGACACTAATGTTCAGGTCAAAAAATAGTATTAATGTTATTATCCTAGCTTGATGAAAGTGTCTAGTACCCTAAAGTCATCTAATTTAAAAATGAAACATTTCACAATGATTGGCCTAAGTGTTGTATTGTGATTTATCTCTCGATAGGTTTGGTATAAATACAATATCAACCCTAATTTATTCCTCACCTAGAAAAGACCAAGGATGATCCAATTCCTTCTCAGGGATAACATTAGTTGCCACATTTTTTGACTGGGCTCACCTCGGGTGCTTCGTGGCTAGCCATATAGTTGTTTGAAAGAAGACCCAGATCACTCCAGAGCTTTTGGTGTGATGTTAATAGAAGGACTGGTCATCACACCAAAATCTCTAGAGTGATCTAGGTCCTCTTCTAGATCCCTATATGGCCAGTCATAAAGCACTCAAGGTGATTCCCAATTGAACATATGGTGTATGATGATCACCTTAGTGGGTAGATGTATCCCTGAGAAGGGATGTGGATCATGCCCACCAGCTTTCATAGGTCTCGACCTCGAGACCTAGCTCTGATACCAATAGAGGACTAGCCATCACACCAAAAGCTCCAAAGTGATCTGGGTCCTCTTCCAAACCACTATATGGCTAGCCATAAAGCACTCAAGGTGAGGCTAATCAGAACATGTGGTGGCTGATGTTATCCCTGAGAAGGGATGTGGATCATGCCCACCAGCTTTTGTGGGTCATGACTTAGCTTTGATACCAATAGAAGGACTAGTTGTCACACCAAAAGCTCTAGAGTGATCTAGGTCCTCTTCTAGATCCCTATATGGCTAGTCATGAAGCACCTGAGGTAATTCTCGATTAGACACATGGCATGCGATGATCACCTCAGTGGGGAGACGTATCTATGAGAAGGGATGTGGATCAAAGGAGATCAAGGCACTTATTAAAAATCACTCTATAAAGCACTTAATTGATCAAATATTCCATATTTACACACTAGTCATAGGTATAAGCACATATAAATGACTAATGTACTAAATAATCAATCATAAATTCATATTTTCCAAGTTACAAGCTAGGTGACTATTGTGCTTGATTTACACATTGCATGATTTACACATAAGCTAACATATAGGGGATAAGTATATGAGTCTGAGGACCTCTTATGAAGTATTGGCTATGTAGGTAGTTCCTTTTGACAATGGGGTTATTTTGGGTCAACTTGACAACATATACCCACTAACCCATTTTCCCCAAGGACACATTAAATATGCAAAGCTAGGGTTTTATCATTTCACTAGGAAAGATAGTCCATGACCTAGATATGAATGCACTAGATTGAAGTCAAAGCCAAACACAAAAGTATTTATGTGGTTACATCCTATTTGAGTAGATATTCTATATAGGAAACTATTATATAATTTAGACAATAACATCAATGTAACTATCCTATGCTGATGCAAGTATTCAAATAGCTAAGTGCACCAGATCCAAAATATAACAATTGAGATAGAATTGTCTTCTTACCTACTTCTTAGATGTATGAAATCCAACACTTTATTAGCATCATAAATAGCTAAGTAATTTATTTTATGTCATTTGTATATCTATCATAGTTATACTTTCCATTAATTAGCCTTCTTAGATCTAATATTCACCCTTGAGACCTATCATTTATATATACTTACCCTTTATACCCAATTATGATAACATCTTATCCAAATTAGGGTTAAATATTTGGTGAACTTGATCTTTGAACATCAAACCCTAGGATAGCTAGGGTTTTTTAATTTCATTTCTTGTTGTTGATCCCTAATTGATAAAACTCACAATCATGTTTGTAATGGACACATCCATAAATTATTTCATGGTCAAAAACTTATAATTTCTATCTTTTTATATTTTACTTTATTGTTAAAAATGTTAAGCAAATCTATGCACATAATGAGAGTGTTAGAATAGAAATAACATTTGATATTTGTCCATAGGTCTTCTTGTAATGCTATTAAGACAATATCTAGATGCCAAGATTTATGATCTCAACCATTTGTTTTACCTAAGCCTTATTCAAGTGATAGTTACCATCCCACACCCATTATTCACTCGTGGCTTATAGTGTATTCTACAATCCATTATATTACTACTTGAAGAGGTAAGGTTACTCAACCTACACCACCACTTGTTAATATATAGCAGGGGCCTCCTAAACCTAAACTTGTGATAAAATCTAAGGGATATGACCTTATTGACCAATTGAGAAATACACATGTTGAAATTTCAATACTTGAGCTTCTAAAATAATCTAATATTTACAAGGACATCCTTTATAAGACATTGCATGAAATTCAAGTTCCAAATGATATTGATCTTACTTGTTTTTAAGATATCATGAAAAGTCTTAAAAATAATGTGAAACTTATTACCCTTTAACCAACTAACTTACCATCCAAATATGTTGTTGATAAAGAGTTATATTTATTCATACAAGTGGCAATGTAAAATAAAGGCATCAAAAGGATGTTAATTGATAATAGATAAATCTTAAACATTTTTAGTATCAATTTTCAAGCACCATGGTCATTATCACTAATCTAATTCAAAAATCAATTATGCATATCCAAGGGTTTGATAATTCACATAGTCCTCTAGTTGGTCAAATTGCATTAGATGTGACATTAGGACTAAAAAATATTTCAACTAATTTTTAGGTAATGTCTCAATCATTACATTATGATGTACTTTTGGGTAGACCTTGGATACATTAAATGGAATATTGTTTCTATAAGTTTTTACTATTTAATATTTAGAGGAAATAAGAAACTATGATAATGGTCAGGGGTTTGTATGTACCCGAATGAAGTTTGCACACCGTATCTAGACGTTGTAGGAGCTCCTCTTTGGCTATGGAGAATGACACCTATAGATAAGAATAATAAACTCAAACAAAGAGCTTGTTAGAGACAGATATGGTGGACTGCCAAGTGATATGCTCAGTCTTAGAAGTCCAAAGACTTCCTTGAGGGATGATAGACCACTGTTTATAAGTAAAAGTGTCAAAAATAAAGAAATGACAAATGAATAACAAAGAGGAAATTAGATAATGCGTACCTATTTCTTTGCAGTCGATCTGCCACAATCACCGACACCAATTAGTTTGTCGTCATCGATTGTTTAGTGTTGTCGACATCGGTTATTTTGCTAGTGTCGATAGGGGTAGTGGTCAATTTCAGTTAGGGCAATGGCCTTGGATGGGTTTGTGGTCGACAAAGGGGTCTGGAAGGAGTATGGGTCTGTGCAGGGTTGCAGGGAGACAAATAAGGTCTACAGAAGGATAAAGGTAGATGATAGGTTGTCAAAAGGGGTCAAGACAAAAGGAAGGGTTTATAGCCTCTCCAAGAAGAAATTTGGGTTTGGTTAAAGGTCGGGTCTGGTCTGGTAGTATTTAGAGATAGCAAATTGACTAATTGCTAATGTGTTTTAAATACTAAAATGAGAGGTAGAAGAAATATTTACCTCTGATGAGATGAATAACCAAGGTGTTGAATGTTTGTGCCTGTTACCCCATGTAATGCTTTAGTCCAATCTAGAGCGACTGGTTTAGAGTCTTTGTGGCCAAGGGAGCGTTAGTTGAAGTCTAATGCCTATTGATGTCTCAGAGTCTATCAAGAAGAGAGAGAAAACCTGATTCGTGTGAGAGAGACTCCTAAAGTCCAAGAGAGAAGCATCTAAGAGGAAGTTCCTTTGAGATTTGTGATTCGTGATTAGCCATTTTGGAGGTTAGAACTCAATTTAAGTAAACTAATGTCGGTGATCTCGCTAGCGTCGATCGACAGTTAACCAATGTTGATGGGTGGAGAATGAGTAAAAGGGTTAAGAAGCCCATTCTTCATCCACCAAGTGCATAGTCTGTTAGAGAACAGTCAATGGATGGGGTTATTAAGTACGAGGGTTAGTTAGGTAGTTAGAAAGGAGTGAGAGTAGGTCTTAGGGAGATGACTTAGTCTCAAGATGAGTCATATGGTGGGAAATGGTCCAAGGTGAGGTGTCTAAAGTGAGGTGTCCTAGGTGAGGTGTCCTAGGTGATGTGTCAGGGTGAGGTCATAATTTAAAATAAGTTGTTTATTTTAAATTAATAAGATGTGGGTTAGGACCAAGGGGTGGTCGACACAATTTAGGTGTCTACATTTGCCCCTTTTTGTCTTGGTCATCATTCTGGATGAACTGCAAGACAAAAATAGGAGTAGATGCCCCAGGTAAGGTGATGAGGTATTCCCCCTCAAAGCAAGAGTTGAGGGAAGGGAACCTAAAATTGATTGCCAATTTGATAGGCAATGGATGAGTATGGTGAAGTTTGAGTGTGAACACTGCAATAGTTGAGATTGTGTGTATACCACTTCACGTGATAGATTGGTCAAATTGTCATAGTCAAAGGTCGAGGAGTGTTAAAATTGAAATAATCGGTCCCCAGCATTTAGTTGTAGCTGATTGGGTTAAATGATCAAAGTTGTAGCTCTAATGGTCATCATGTTCTAAGTATCTTGGGCCTAGGAACTGCTCTTGGAAAACATGAAAAAGTCACAAATATTGGGGATCAACTTGCTCGTGATCTGACAATAGGTGTGAGGGTCATAATGTGGGTTGTAGAAAATTTTGCTATCTATTCATGAGGTAGCAAAAATGCAATCAAAACAACCAAGGCAGAGTTGTCTCAAAAGTGGTCATGGTCTGAGGAAATAAGCATAATCTCCATGGTCATTGGTTGAGTTAGATTGAGATATAAGTGAGCTCAAAGGTTGTTTGTTGTGATCAGGGAGATGTATGTGATCTCCAGTGTGCCCCATGAGAAGTCGAAAATGACTTCTACAATGTCAAGGCTGGTTGTTTTGGTCATGTCATGGTTAAATGGGAAATGGTTGGTCTATCAGGTAGATGAATGAATGAATGGATGAATGGTCATCATCTTTAGGAAGACAAACGGGTGAATGGTTGAGCTAACCTCAGAAGACTGAGTGTTGCCTACATAGCCCCTATTGTAAGGGCTTCAGGCCAATGTAGTTCTTGCCAAAAGGGAGGAAGGTTCAAAGATGTTGATAGTTGGTTTGGTCATGTTAATGGTTTAGCACTTCCCATATATTTGATGGTACATGCTTGAAATGATGAGGGATATGATGATATTACAGCCTTTTCCATATTATGTGATGGTGTATTCTGTAACATTGGTTATGTGGTTTTTTCATCCCTAGCAATTTTCCATATTGGTGATGGTGTATGCTAAAAATGAATTGAGTATATTTATGCTTCAGCAAGTAATGGTTTATGTTTGGCATAAATTATATGGTCGATAGTTTCCATGTGTATTGCTTTCCATAGAAACTAGTGTGAATGGGCTATGATAATGTTAGTGGTCTGAAAAAGGTTTGGTTGGTTTGGTTGGATTATAAAATGATTTGGTTGTATGTAACCAAAGTGTAAGAAGTGAAAGGTGCATTGCTCTTTCATTGACAAGGACTATAATGATAGCATAGATAAGGTTTTTGGAAACAAAAGCCCCATTCATGCATTATGTTGTTTGACCATTGGTTTGTGTTAGAGAAGTAGTCGAATCACTTGATGTTAATTGAGCTCGAAATCCCTTGAGTATGTTGGGGTGATAAATGTGATTATGTGATATGAGAGGATGGGGTAACCCTTTTTGGTAGGAATAACCTTGCCCCTTTTATAGGTGACCCTGAGAATGACTATAGACAAGTCCATGACTTAATAGTTTGTAGACTAATCAATGCGAGAAGTCTACTTGGGGATGCTGTTTTATTATGTGGTCATTTTGAAGCTAATCAATATGAGAAGATTTTTAGAGGGTGTTGTGTATGTAGCAAAATTTGGTCATAGCCATCCTTCGAGGGAGTGGTCTATATTGTGCTTTGTATGCTAGAATGTCTGTGGATAGCTGTCCTTTAAGGGAGTAATCTATTAATTATAGCAATGATGTTGATGTAGCTGTCCTTTGAGGGAGCAGTCTACATGTATAGTTTATGACCTTTGGAATATAGGCATCCCAGCTTATGTTTGTTTTTTATTGGACTTTTGTCATGGACTAGGCTATAGAGGTGTAGAGGGTTTCCCTTTTATTAGGACAAAGCATTCATGATTGACAAAAGGGTTAACTAATGTTGGGATAAGGGTTGAAAGGAATAGGAATGATGATGATGATGGGGTTGCTCAAGGGACGAGCTCAAGTTAAACATCAAGTGAATGATTACTTGACTAACAGTAGAATGGTCAAAGATGTAAGGCATTAAGGGACTCAAGTTCTGGCAAGCCTTTGAAAGAAGACCAATGATAAGTCCCTAATCCATGCTTGTATGTTAATGTAAGGTCTGAGTCAATTAGGAGCAAACTTGCCCCATTTGCTTCTTTCTAAATTGGTCACATGTTGGTCATTGTTGTAGGCAGGTATTGGTCGATGTTGGTCATGAAGTTGGTTGATATGTTGTTGGCATGTTTTGGTTGATGTTGGTCTTGAAGTTAGTTAGTATGATGTTGGCATTGGATAAGGAGGCTGTCAAGACCTCATTTGTAGAAAAGTCTCCCTAGCATGGTGTAGGGAGCAGTGTTCTTGATAATAGCTAGCCGTGTATTGCTAGAGAGATTAGGAGGCATAATAGAATATGTTAAGTAGTCAACAGGTCACTTATGCCAATCATTATGTAGACTAGAGGGGCTAGGAGGTATTTCCCCCAGTGATGTCAGTCGAGACATGTCCAAGATAGAAATCTTGGGTTGTGTTGGTTGAGAGGTCTTGATGAATACTAGATATGTCAAAGGTTTAGAAATCTAGCATTTTCCTTTATTCTTCATGATTTGGGGCCTAGTGGCCACATGAATAGTGTTGATTTCAAATAAAGGAGTGGAAGGCAGTAAAGGGACCATAGTCTTGTATGGGGATCCTGATTTAGGTGAAGAGATTCGAGAGGTATGTGATGATGTCGGTGTTTTGTCAAAAGGTGGTTAAAAGAAGCCTCAATGTGAGGGGTGTCTTTTTTCAAGTGTTGGTGAATAACAGCCTTAAGGGCACAATAATGCTTAGTATCATGTCCTGGTGTGTGATGATACCATCAGATTTTAGTGTCATCAAACCAAGATGGTTTTGATCTGAGAGGTTGATATGGTTTAATAGGCGGGAGAGTGATGCTAGATGACTGCAACAATTGGCATAACATCGAAGCATATGAACCCCTTAATGGGTTTGTGCTGGTTGCAGTTGGGGTTGATAACTTATTTTTAGGAGTTGTTTGGGGAGTTTATCATGTCATATTTTTAGTTGGCAGTGTCGCCACATGTGGAGATGACACGTTGCTGTTGAGAGGTGTTGGATGTTTGGGAGGAGGTATGTTTGTGTTAGGTTGAGAGAGTAATTGAGGCAATTTTCCTCTGTGAAGTGTTGGAGTAAGAAGCACTCCTATGAAGGTGGATGGGTGTGGGCCCAAAATAGAGGGCAATGGGGACAGTTGGAGAGAAATTCTCCAACATGGTTTAGCAGCTTTCTTTGGTTTAATGTGAGGACCACTATTGTGTGGGTTGAGGTTCAAGTCTACCTTCACTTGTGGGTGAGTGAAGTTTGAGAGGCATGGGATGTTTTTGGCTTCTGCGTGTGGTCAAGTAGTGGGGAAAGTGTGATCCCCTATTGATGATAAGAAGGATGAGAGTGAGGCAACCAGCGTTGGTGCTGTCAAAACATCCTCCAATATGGGAGAGTTCAAAGTAGCCTCTCCTATGTGTGAAAAGGGGTTGGATGGAGGATTATCCTCCATTTATGGAGGATAAATAGGAGAAGAAGGTTTTCTACTTGTGGTGGATAAATTGGAGAAGAGTGTTCTTCTACCTGTGGTGGACAAATATGAGAAGAGAGTTCTTTTACCTGTGGTGGAGAGATGGGTTGATTAACCTCTTCGGATTGTGGGAGAGGTTGGTTAGAAACCATGTCGACCATGTGTATATTATGTTCTTGAAGGTCATCAACTATGGTCTGAATGTTATGCTGACTAGGGGGAAGGTTAGGAAATGGTTGTCTAAAGACATCCATGTTTTGGTTGGCTGGCAGATTGGGTTATCCAAAATAAGATCCCCCTTGTCTAGCATGTCTTGAATGATGTTTTTGAAGGTTTTGCAGTTGTTTATGTCGTGATTGGTTACACGATGATAGTGATAGAAGTCATTTTCCCTATACCATGTAGGGATGGCTTTTGAAGGGTCGAATTGAGGTGGTGAAATTTGAGGGAGATTGAGGATTCCCTACTTGACGAGTTTATCCAACATGGAAGCGTATGACTCTCCTATTAGAGTGTATTGACACTGGACATGTCGTTGTTGGAATTGTCTTATGATATATTCTGATGTTGAAGGTTGAGACTGGTTAGTTATGGTTAAAGATGATGGTCTAAGGACCACATCATTTTTTGATCCTTTAGACTTGGAGTGGGAAGAATAAGGTTTGGATGAAGAAGGGTCATTAGATTTTGCATTGGTATTTTTACTACGTAATGTGACCTTGTCTTCTTCGACAGCACAGAGTTCAAGCTTTCTGGCCATAGTGAAAGCTTCGTCAAATGTGCAAAATGTCTGAACCCACAAAGTAGATGAGATGTGCTTGGCACATGCTCATGAAAAGAGCTCAATGAGCTCAGTTTGAGGTAATGAAAAGGAGAGTTGGTTAATCAAACTTCTCCAATGGGCGACGAAGTCAGTTATGGACTCATCATCAAATTGTCAAATAGAATAGAGGTCTGTAATGGAGACCTTTTTGGTGATGTTGATTGAAAAGTGGTTGAGGAATAATTGGGTGAGTTGAGTAAAGGAAAAGAGGGAATGACTAGTAATGGAGTTATACCAGTTAAGGGCAGACCCCAAAAGTGACATGGGAAATGTGCACAGTAGTAACACATCATCATGCGCTATGAGGTAACAAGCATGTCTAAACGCTCATAGATGTTGCTATGGGTCCTCTTTACTCTGAAAATGAGTAAATTTAGGGAGTTCCCACTGGTTAGGATATGGTCTAATAGGCACAAAAGGGTGGATGGGTTTGTTGCATATTTGTTCATATGACAGAACATTGCTTGAACCAGAAATGGATGTCTCAAGGTTAGACATCTTATCCATCAACATCTTTATTAGATCAGCTGACAAATTGGTAGGTGGGGCACCCCTTAGGTTTTAGGGTACCTGAAAGGCATTAGGAGGGGTGTATGATGTAATTGGTTGCATTTTTATAAGTGCAACATATTGGTAGTTCATCATAGGGACTGATGTTGAGGTCAAGGAGGGTCATACCATGAAGTTGGAGGGCACAAGTTGACTAGATACCACCAAAGGTGGTTGAATGGTAGCATTGGTAAAAGGATAGGTAGTCACTCCCACATTTATAGGTGCAAGAGTGTGTGGAGTCGAGACAATCAAGTTCTGATAAGGAGTAGAACTTGGTTGAATTGATTGTGGTTAAGGGGGTACAGAAACCCCGATGGAGGTAGGTCCAAAAATGGAAGGGGAGGCCAAATCTTGAGCATTGGCCATGGTCGGGTTAATGGTTGAGGTAGTGGCTCGAATGGTCATAGGTTGGGTAGTAGACACTGTCGATATCATTGCTGCTTTAGTTAAGGAGGTTGGCATCCCATAAATAGGGGTACCTAAAGGGTCTTGCATTTGGGTTCTCATGAGATAGTGTTGGAGAGATTTGATGTTATGGTCAAGGAATCTCTCAAGTTTTGATCCCCTTCGGGAATAATTGGATGTTGGTCGGGGGTAGCCTGGATAGGATTACATTTAATTTATGAATTATACTCCATTTGGGGACTTGATATGAAGGGCAAAGGTGGAAGTGGTTGTTGAATTGCATGGTCAATAAGGGATTTTACTTGACTGTGTGTCAAATCCATTAAAGGCAAAAAGGGTCAGGTTCTAAAAACTGTGTTTTTCAATTTCAAAAAACCAAAAGGTTGGGTTTGACAGCAAGAAAGTTGGGTTTTAAGCTTGTTTTTTTGGAAAAAGTTTGTTGATAGTGACCAACGTCAGTTTATAAATTGATGTTGGTGAAGATAAGTTACCGATGTCGATGGAAAAACTAATGCCGGTGAGTAAAATTTACCAACATCAGTGGAAAAACCAATGCCAGTGAGTAAAAGTTGTTGATGTCGGTGTAAAAACTGATGTCAGTGTCTGTGTGTTTCCAGAAACTCAAAAAACTGAAAGTTTTTGGAAGAAAAGGAGAAATTTTGAGTTGTTTTAGAATTCAGAGTAATGCATCCTCACCAGCTCAAAAAACTAGATAAGAACAGTAGAAAAGATGAAGGTAAGCAACCTCTAAATGTTTAATTCCTAAGAATAAATTTTTAGAGTCATGATGGTTTATGCCTTAGAAGAATATGTTGGGGAAGTTGGCTTTTAGAATGGGTCCTAAAAGAGGCAGTCTAAGGCTGGTTTTGGGTTAGTTTTGGTGCTCAAAAAGTCTGTGTTAGGTTCCATACATGGCCTGGTGCTAAGAGCTTGCTCCCCTCACTTCATGAGCCCAAAGCCAAGCTGGGTCACTTAGCCAATATATACTTCCCCTAGAGTTTATACTCTACCAGAGAACAGAGTGGTTCTCCTCTTGGTTTTGAAGTCCAAGTAGGATCACCGGGAAGGGTAAGGTATCTGCTAGGTGGTGAAATCCTAGTCAGGCCTTGTCTCAGGTATGTTATATGTTTAATTGTGATAGTGGTCAGGTCGTGTAACATATGTGCACTATGATTTATTCATAATGCATTTTAATTACTAGATGAGCTAAATATGCATTCAAGCAGGTGTGAAATGCATTCAACTTTTAGCCCAAATTGAAATGTTTGTTCAGATGAAAACAAGTTGAGAAAAGGTTTAAGAATATGAATTCACTACTCTAAGATACAGGTAAAAAGTGACAAGAAGAAAAAGAAAGATTCTTTTTAACTTGTACTTATGGTTTATTTTCAAAAGAAAAAGAAAGAAGAAGGAAAGATGCAAGAAGAAAGCTTTTTCCTAATGCAGCTATATGAAAGTTTGGTTTTTAAGAAGAAAGAACCCAAGGAAAACTCTAGGGTCCCACTGGGCGTGCCAGAATGTTTCTATAAGTTTTTATTATTTAATATTTAGAGGAAACAAGAAACTATGATAATGGTCAGGGGTTTGTACGTACCTAGATGAAGTTTGCGCACCGTATCCAGACATTGTAGGAGCTCCTATTTGGCTGTGGAGGATGACACCTATAGATAAGAATAAGAAACTCAAACAAAGATATTGTTAGAGATAGATATGGTGGACTGCCAAGCGATATGCTCAGTCCTAAAAGTGCAAAGACTTCCTTGAGGGATGACAGTCCATTGTTTATAAGTAAAAGTGTCAAAAATAAAGAAATGACAAATGACTAACAAAGAAGAAATTAGATAATGTGTACCTATTTCTTTATAGTCAGTCTGCCACAGTCACCGATGCCAGTTAGTCTACCGTCGTCGGTTGGTCAGTGTTGCCGATGTTTGTTATTCTGTCGATGTCGATAGGGGTAGTGGTCGATGTCGGTCAGGGCAATGGCCTTAGATGGGTTTGTGGTCGACAAAGGGGTCTGGAAGGAGTCTGGGTCTGTGCAGGGTTATAGGGAGACAAATAAGGTCCACATAAGGACAAAGGTAGATGATAGGTTGTCAAAAGGGGTTAAGATAAAAGGAAGGGTTTATAGCCTCTCCAAGAAGAAAGCCAGGTCTAGTTGAAGGTCGGGTCTAGTCTGGTAGTATTTAGAGATAGCAAATTGACTAATTACTAATGTGTTTTAAATATTAAAATGAAAGGTAGAAGAAATACTTAGCTCTGATGAGATGAAGAACCAAGGTGTTGAATGCTTATGCCTATTACCCCATGTAATGCTTCAGTCCAATCTAGAGCAACTGGTGTAGAGTCTCTATGGCCAAGGGAGCATTAGTTGAATTTTGATGCCTGTTGATGTCTCAGAGTCCACCAGGAAGAGAGAGGGACAACCTGATCTATGTGTGAGAGAGTCCTAGAGTCTAAGAGAGAAGCGTCTAAGAGGAAGTTCCTTCAAGATTCATGATTCGTGATTAACTATTTTGGAGGTTAGAACTCAGTTTAACTAAACCAACATCGGTGATCCCACTGGCGTCGACCGATAGTTAACCAACGTCGGTGGTTGGATAACGAGTAAAAGGGCTAAGAAGCACGTTCTTCATTCGCCAAGTGCATAGTCCGTTAGAGAACGGTCAATGGGCAGGGTTATTAAGCATGAGGGTTAGTTAGGTGGTTGGAAAAGAGTGAGAATAGGTCTTAGGGAGATGACTTAGTCTCAAGATGAGTCATATGGTGGGAAATGGTCCAAGGCGAGGTGTCTAAAGTGAGGTGTCCTAGGTGATGTGTCAGGGTGAGGTCATAATTTAAAATAAGTTATTTATTTTAAATTAATAAGATGTGGGTTAGGACTAAGGCAGGGTCGACACAATTTAGGTGTCTACAAATATATCCCATCTACACTTCATTGATGTGTAAAATTCATACATGATGGGACTTTATTAACACTGACAGTGGATGATGAACCTTTCAAAGTTTTTAAAATGATATAATCCAAATTGAAATCATTCATATAGTAGTAACACCTAAATAATGAATTCATATTGAACACATACACACTTATGAAATAGGTGAGTCAATTACAATGGTTCCTCTAATTCCAACTACAAATAAGGTACCACATATTGAGATACACACATATGCACATCAAAAACAAGAACCATTACCAAAGAAGCCATTAAAACCACAATATCCTCCTTCATTTGAGCTTATTTTATTATTTAATATTGAGTATAATGATGGGCATGTTTTTTATTACTATGATAGTGATGATAATACCATTCATGATATGAAAAATGAAAAAATGTGCAAGCTAAAATTTGATCACCTTTCACAAAACTTATTTGAACCCATGCATTATGGTACATACAAGATCAATCCAATTATAGAAAAACAACACTAAATCTAGATAAGGGGAACACAACCATATCATATGATCATGTAAATGTTTTTTACTAAATTCAACCCTCTTGGTTAAAATCATTGAGATAACCTATCTTTCAAATGAGAACTATCTTTCAAAGTGACCAAAGCATGAAGTGTTGACAATTATTGCTAATATTGATGGGGTATATTACTTCCATCTCTAGTTTGATACAAAAAAGTGGGATACAACATATTGAATTAAATTCCATGAACAATTGGGACATACTTTGATGAAATCATATACTCTCCATTGATGCCAGAATCTCACAAATATATTCAATTACCTTTTACTTGTGGTATACATGTGGTGATTGCAACCATATAGATACTATACCATGAACCCAATTTGAAATTAAATCTTAGAAAAAATTAGATAGATGAATCACAAGACAAGTTGTCTACTAAAAATATGTGTGTTACCTTTATTTATATGGGCATAGAGATTTGTATCCCACATGATGGATATGATTGTTTACCCACATTGTTAGTTGTAGGGAAGCCATTAGATAAGTATATTGAAGAAGAGCCAATTCATCATTAAAAATAAAAATTAAAAAATGTTTTTAAAAATGGTCCCACACCTTTTGATGATGATGACTTACTCAATTATAATTATTAAAACTTTCAAAAATACCAAAAAAATTAAAAAAAAATTCAAAAATACAAAAACATTTTCAGTACCTATGAGTTATCTTAGATCCTTCTCATCTATGTGTTAGTTTCATGTTGAGAACTATTATATCATTTAATCCTACATACACAAACATAGGCATGCATAGATACATGATACACTTACAGGTGTTGGGCCTTCCCTCTACTCACATCATCAAGATATTGGTGGCATCTATCTTTTATGATCTTGATACACACAAGTTATATGATTTGATGATCACTTTATACTATCATGTTTGAGATTACATATGTACTTGCACATGCCTATTATCCATGATTACACATTACATAGGGTACTTGATATGCTATGTAATTGACACATTTTTCTAACATATTTGATCCATAAGCCATTATAACATGCTTTTATTGGTTTCTTGTGATTTTAGTTTACACACTTCCTTGAGTTTTTTTCATTATTATTACCTTGCTCTTTTGAGAATTTACATATGCTCCATTATATGTATCCCTTTTTACTATGTTTGATTTCTTGGACATTTTAATATGTCATTATATTATATGGACATTTTAATATGTCATTCCTTACTTTTGTGGATATTCAGCTAAGTCATGTCTATTTGATTTTATGACATTTAAACATGCACCTTATTTTTGGTATCCTTGGACCATTACCTTTTGACTTGATTTTGAGTGATCTTGTGTATGTGCTTGTTTGATTATTAAGCTTGTAATATTACTATCTAGATATTTCCATGATATTTATCATGCATCTTAGGCCTATATGTGATCATAGTGGTTTTTATGTGTTTTAATGATACATTTACCTAAACATATTTTCTTATATATGTTACATGGATACATTAATAAATTTACAATTGTCTTACCCTTTTGAGGTGAGCTAACTACCAGGTACTATTTTTCACTCACATCAAATAGGAGGGCATATTACTAGGGGCATGTCATGGTGACATGGCTTCCATATTTTCATAATTTTTAGATTATAGTAGGGGCATGCTTTGGAAGCATGTTATCCACATTCACATAGTATATGATAGTTGCATTAGTTTGCAGCTTCAATGGGGGCATGTCATGGTGACATGGCTTCCACATTTTCATGGTTCTTAGATTTATTGGGGGCATGCTTTGGAATTATGTTCTCCATATTTACATAATATATGGTACTTACACTAGTTTATAGATTAAATGGAGGCATGTCATGATGACATGGATTCCACACATTCACAATTTTCAGATTATAATGGGGGAATTATTTGGAAGCATATTCTCCACATTCATTTATTATATTAATTATAATTCATAGATTCATTGGGGGCATGCTTTGGAATCATGTTATTCACACTTAGTTTCCAAAATCTTTTGTTTATAGTGGGGGCATGTTTTGGAAACATGTCCTCCATATTGGTACTTTATCAGTTTATAAATTATCCATATATAGTTGGGTTATGGTTTGAAATCATGTCCTCATTATTTACATAGTTTTTATAATTGGCCAAATAATATATTTATATGAATTTGATACACATTTTTGGTAGAATTATATACATGGTACCATTATTACACATAGTTTCATCATGAGACAAATATAAGGTGCATATGTTATGAAACATGTGCCTGATATTATAAATTTAAAATCAAATTTAGATTCTAAAACTTTTACATGCACTAATACCCAACAAAATTTTATTAATTTTAGTGAGCCAATAAATTACAGTAGTTGGTTCACCTTTTAGCATGGTTGGGGTGATTAAAACAATCAATCTTACCAATTTTTAAGTTTATAATTTATCATCCAAAATCACTAGGTTATTACTATCATTGGGTGTATGGTTGAGCTAATATCAACTACCAAGAGGCAACTCACTTTTTCTTATAATTTGGGGGCATGTCCCTTATGCTCTCTCTCTCTCTCTCTCTCTCTCTATATATATATATATATATATATATATATATATATATATATATATATATATATTCTATCTACTTGGATATACATACTTTAAAGAATTATCTATATTTATCTTAATCTTAGTTGAATATCCTTATAATGATATATCTTTTGAAAAAATAAATTTCCAATAGGAAAGGTGGTTACATGGAAACACAGGTGTACTCCTAAACCTTGATCTTTCAATTTCAGTCTTTCAAGAACTTTTGACCTAGACTATATGCATTGATTATATAGTGTAACATGCTCTTGGTTTCAAGTTAGTCAATAGTAAATCACTTAAACCCAACTCTATAAATTCACTCAAATTTAAATCAAGTAAATATAAGGTGTGTATACACACACAAGTACTTATTCCTTTCCTTTAAACTATAAATTTCATTACTAGATTAAAAGGGGGAAATGTAGATTGTATTTTGTGATTATGTAGCACTCAGTATTGTACACTTGGAAAAATCATGACCATGGTTTTTAATATTATTTTTATGCATGGATTAATTTTATAATCCTTTAATATAGTCTATTTTATGCCCCTTAGTCTATCTCTTAGGCTAAGTAAACTCATATTGATGACATAGACATCCTATATTGCTTATAATGCTTAAAATGTACTTATCTTATACCTTTACAAGTTTTGAGCCTATGTTTGCTCTCCTCATCCCTAAACACTAATGTATATATTAGAAAGTAGCACTAACATTATTTTCCTATCCTGATGTAAGTGTCTAATTCCCTAAAGTCATATAATTTTCAAATTAAATGTATCACAATGATAAACCTAAGTGATTTAATGTAAGTTATCTCTTGATAGGATTGGTATAAATAAAATATAAATCCTCATTCATTCATCACCTATAAAATACCAAAGAGACCAAGGAACTTATAATAAAGAACTCAATTGATTAAATCTTCCTTATTTCCACACCAATCATAGGTATAAACACATCTATAGGTTTAAAGTACTAAAGGAGTAATCATAAAGTCATATTTGTCAAGTTATAAGCTAGGTAATTACTATAATCTATTTATACATTATATTATTCACACAAAAACCAACACATAAGGGAAAACTACATGAGTTTTAGGCCCTCTTATAGAGTATTATATATGTCAGTACCACCCTTTGATATCAAGGTCATTGTGAGTCATCTCAACACCATGTGCCCACTAACCCATTTTTTTCCAAGATCACATTGAAGATGCAAAGCTAGGGTTTTACCATTTCACCAGGAGTGATATTCCATGACCTAGATATGAATGCACTAGAGTGAAGGCAAATCCAAACCCATAAGCATCTGGGTGGTTACATCTTATTTGAGAAAATATTCCATATAAGACACTAGCACCAAACTCAAACACTAGTGTTGATGTAACTATCTAAGGATGATGCAAGTGTCTAGAGAGATAAAGGCATATATCCAAAATTTGATGATTGATCCTTAACTATATTCCTACCTACTTCTCTATTATACCAAATCCAACATTATATTAGCATTATAAATAGTTAAGTTCTTTATTATATGCCATTTGTATATCTATCATAACTATACTTTCTATTAATTTCCTATCTTAGAATAATAAATTTTGCATATGGTACATCTAAGTTTAACACATTAATTGGCCTACTGTAGATCTAATATTCATCCTTATACCATATAATTTCTATATCGTTAACCCTTTTACCCAAGTAGGATAGCCTCTTATACAAATTAGGGTTAGGCACCTTTAGCTAGATAAATTTTTGTTAACTTCTCTTTAATTTTATGAATGCATATTAGGTATGCTAACCCATCATTCAAATTGTCACCAATATCCTCATCATCATTAGAATCATAGATAGGATTTTTATCATATTGAGTCTTATCATTCATGACATGATGAACATGATCCCAACCCTAGTTTAGTTTCACATTTTCCATGTGATATAATATTCATTAACATATTTTTTTCAAATATTTCATAGTAACAAGTGCACACATTTCAAGATTGGAAAGGATTCTTATATTTTAATAGCCTTTTTAGGCTCATCAGAAATAGTTTTTGTTTCTTATATGGACTATGGTAGTTGGGATAGGAAAGGAGGGAGAGAGTCCTGTATATGGATAGGTCCCCAACTATAGATAGAAGTTGATGTTAAAATTAGTTTGGACATTAATTATTACTCCTTTTAGTATAAACTAAAATTTCTTGTATGAAGTGTGTCTATTTTGTGTGAATGTCAATCTTGGTGAAACTAACCTCTCCTCAAGATCAATCAGAACTACCACTGATGGAAACAAAGGATTCAAAATATGCCCAACAGATGAAAATATTAGAAAATTTTAATTTTTAAAATACCTAAAACATGCACAACATATATTATTGTCTCTTTCATAGTATGGCTCATAGTCAATTTTAAATAGGTTTCCTTCTCTTTCATTTTAAATTATGGAATATTGAATTTGATTGTAGTTGCCTACAAATCAGGCAAGTATGTATTAGTGTCTTGTATTTTTTTAATGAAATTTTGAATACAAATTTTAATAATTTTCTTTGATATTTTGATTACTCTAAATTAAATTTTTAAAACATTGAAGACAATCTGAGACACTTTTTCATTTTTTTCTTTCTTATTTTTGAAAGTTGATGCTAATATTTCAGTCTAAAAATGTATTGTCATGTCCATTTGATTTTTTATATTTTTACATAATTAAATAATTTAAATTTAGGTGTTAGTTTTGTGAGATAAAAAAATCAAGTGAAATAAATTTTTAAAATAGGGTGGTTAACATTCTCTCTTGTTTAGCTAATCAACAACAACTTGATTTGAAACTTTCTTTGTCAATTATTCATAATGTATATGCCCCACATTTGATATATAACATAAATTTTAAACATAAATTAGATTTTTATATATTTATCATACACTAAAAAATTATGCAATGGTTGTGATTATCATAGCTAGATTTTAACATTAAACAATATGGAAATCCATTACAGGCGGAGTTCATCACCCTAAATCAAACCTATTTGGTATGTCATGGCAATAATAATATATTATTCTCAAGTTGTTATCTTCCCAATATTTCTAAGACATAAATTTTAATATACTTTTTTAAATAATACATTTCCTCATTATTTTCAGATAGATATGCATTAGAGAAAGACTATATTTCATAGTGTCTAAGACATTGGATATACAATTCTTCATTGCATAGCTGTAAAATAGAATTTAATAAGTTTCACCATAGTATCCATTGTTACGAGAAACTTTACACATGCCTATGCTTTCTAGGGATTTTAAAATGGGGCATAACTAAAATTCAAGGGTCATGCAAGTATGTAATAGTTGAACATATATGATCATAGTATTTTAAATACTCTTTTTTTAATGCAATGGTTAATAATGACACAAATAGGATTCATATCATGAAATAATATATACTATATAAGTGTATCATATTCAATATATTTATTCCCCTTATCACTTACCATAGTCATATTATTATTTTCAACCACTTATATAACCATTGTATGCAATAATTATCACCCAATAAACTTACTTCATTTTCATTTGATATAGGAGCTGTATAAATTGTCATCCATTAAAAATATGTTTTGATGTAATGAATATTTTGAAATGTGTGTTTAACCCTAAATTCTATGATATATATAGGATATGGTTAAGAATGTATAAATAGTCCAAGAACAAGGGTAATAAACTAATCTATAGTAGGCCAATTAATTGCAAACTTAGATAAATGAATATTATAAATTATAATACTGGGATATGCTAAATATATAAATTAATAAATTAAAAATATGTTCAATTGATTGAAATACCAAAGATAAATTACATTTATTTAGGTTTAATGTGTGCAAGCAAAATTAGACTGGAAATAGGTGGGAAGTATGTAGGATAAATATTTTGCATTAGTTGTCATATTTTGGAAATTGTATTTTTTTAATTGCAAACACTAGCATTGGATCTAGACACCACCATCGATGTTAGTATTTGGATGTGATATAAATGTCCACTATGTAATAATGATTGGATCTTGATGTGATCAACTTCATTATTTTAGATTTTTTGTCACCTTTTTGATAATATATTTATATTTGGGATATTGGTTGTCTCTATTTGATAATTGATCAAACCATAACTCTTCACCCTTATTCACCCTTAGAATGAGTTTACTAAAAATGGGTTAATAGTATCATGGTGTTGAGATAACCTCAATGACCCCTCTATCACTAATCAATGCCTATATAGACAATACTCCTAGGAGGGTCTCATACTTATGTAGTTCTCCCCTATGTGTGGAAATGTGTGTGCACATGGGTTTAATATACTATATAAAGATGTATGTGGTGTTTTATCTTATAACCTAATAAATATCTCTCATGGGTTACCCTTTTAATGCTTTAAACCTATCATATGACTGTTATTATGCTTCATATGTAAAAATGGATGAATAAGGTGCAACTACTTGGTTGTATAGTTGATTGATTGAGCTTTAGTAGGTGATTTATTTATTTTTCATAAATGATAAATGAGAAGGATTAGACTTTTATTTAAACCACACCTTCTGAAAATATCTCATGGCAAGGTTTAATAAAACAAACAAGCTGACTCATTAATGTCAAAACATTTACATTTTGGTTGACTTTTTATAACTGGATAATGTATAAGGATCTAGAAACTATCATCGGTGGTAGTGTTCCTTTATGGCTGGTAGTGCCCAAAGGAATAGAAAATAGGTATGAATCTAAAACTAATAGTGAAATATGTTTATCAAGTTTTAATCTTTTTGTGTAGTGTAGGAGACCTAGGTCATCAGATGATATGGATCAAACTAAGAGATAAGAATTTAAGAATAATGAGATGGCGAGTGTGACCCTTTAAGTATCAAGAAGGTATAGAACTTAATGGTAGATCCCATATTGATATTTTTCAAATTTACAAGATAAAAATGCAACAAATATTTAGTTTTACTATCTAAATCCTCCCCTTTAATATAATAATGTGTAAGAACGAAATTATTTGTTTAAAATAAATAAATGTGTACTTGGGTGTGTACAACACACCTTGCCTTTAATTGAGCCCACTTTAAGTTATTTTTTGGTGTATTACCTATAACTAAGATCATGATATATTGTAAATTAGTGCATATAATATGAAATTTTAAATGATTGAAATGCTTGAAAATAAAAAGAGTAAGGAGTAAACATGTGTGTTGATGCAACCATGTTACCTCTTGATGATTTGACTTGGTAAATATTATTCCTTATGAAGCATATAAATTGTAAGAGGTTTAAACCTAAACCTTTGATAATTAAAGAGGGATATTGGAAGGTATTATGTCCAAGATATAGTATTAGGATGAGTTGTGACATAGCCATTAAGATCACTAAATTGTAATTACACAACTCAAGTGTGAGTATATAATATGGTGAGGGTGATTTATTTAATAAATACATCCTATAAATATAGTGAATTTTAATTATTTAATCTCTCAAACATATACATGTGGTGAGGTTGAGTGATTTATTCACTTCAACCTATTAAATTTAACCAATTTATGTAGAAGAAAAATGTTTGATAAAAATACATCCTAGTGTAATCAGTGAATCTTAGTGAATAATATAATTTGTAAATTTGATAATTTTTTGGGTAATGGCATGGAATACTCACCTATAATATGTATCAGTTGGATTATCTGTATTATAATTCTAAAAAAATATGTTTCAAATCTATGTAAAAATTAGTGCAATGTATGGGATTTTGACCCAAGTGTATATTTGAATCATACAACTATACTTGATATTGGTATAAATGTGGAGGTCATTTGATTGTGACATACCCCCACTTAAATATATATATATATATATATATATATATATATATATATATATATATATATATAATAATTTAATAATTGTGGATGTCATGTCTTTAAGATAATCCCCTATGTAGACATTATTTTTGAATTATATATCACTTGTCTTGTACACTTAGAAAATACATATCATGGATAAACCTTCAGCTTCTAGATCTTTCCTACTACCAAAAGTTGCACATACACTATCTTTCTATACCTAATTTCTTATCTCTTAGTCTGACCAATGTGATTTTGATGACACATACCTTCTATCATACTCATAATGTTATAAACATACTTATCTTCCATCTCTATAATTTGTATACCTATGCCTATTTTAAAGCTACCCAGACACTTACAACCCAATCAAACACATGCATTGACATAAGTGTCTTATCACGACACAAGTATCCATAGATACAGAGGTACATTTTATAGAATCTAGATCTAGTCTACTTTCTTCCTATTCTAGATCCAGATATATATTAGCATAAGAATCAATTAAGTGCCTTGTTTTCATTATTACTATAATTTATAGCATAATTTTACTTTCCATTTTTTACATATCTCAACATAATAAATTTAGTATATGTTTATATAATTTTTACAATTAATTAGCTTATATTTTAGATAGTCTACTATCCTTGTGCCCTAGGCTATCTCTACCCATTTAAACCTAGATTACCACAATCTATATTTTAGGTTTAAACATTTGATGAACTTTATCTCTAGTCCCCAAAAACCCTAGTTATTGATCTAGGGTTTATTTTTTCTATGTTTTTAATTTTTTATTTCTTATTCAATAAGATTTCATTTTATTACAAATATGTGCAATATGGATACATCTATAGCCCATTTTAAGCTCCAATTTTTAATTATAACTGTGATTTGTTATTATAATTTATTAATCAAACCTATCATTTAATTAAATAGGAAATCCATCAATATAATGAGAGGGTTTCAAAAAAATCAAAATTTAAGCCCTTTTACAACTCTTGTTTCAATAGTATTGATTCTCTTCCTCCTAACCCTAAGGAGGGTGATAACTACCATCCCTCTAACTAGGTCCATGATATCACTCCTTCAAGGGTTAAGGTAGATTATTTATGTATGCATATTAAATTCAAGGTGCCTAGGGTTTGTGTTTTTGAATACCTATAAGATCAAATCATATATGAGAAACTTAATAAAAGAGTTATAAAATCATATTAAACACCTACAAAATCTAACACATGGTAGTGTTAATCACGGTTTGCATCCTTATCTACCAATGTTATACCAAACAAGGATTCCTATGTAAATGTAAATATAAAACATAACACATATAAAACAAGTGATTCAAGTATTATACCAAAGGTTACTAACAAAGCAAGTGAAATCTTAAGAGAAATGATTAAAGATAAATTAATCAAATCACCTCCTCCACATCCTATTAGGAGATCCAAATACTATTATACATATCATAAAATGAATGAGACTCATACAAATGGTTGTTTTGCATTTAAGAATAAAATACAAAGTCACAAAGGTAGTGGTGATTATATAATTAATACATCAACCAAGAAGAACAATCACATTATGATTACCTCTCTTAAACCACAAGTACAAAAATAGCAAATGTGGGAACCAAAGAAAAAGTTAGAGAAAAAATAGTTTAAAATTTCGAACTTAGAGAAAAAAAGGTTCAAAAAAATAAAAAATATCAAGAAAAGGATAAAAATTTACCTCTTAATAATGATACTTAGTTTTCCAAATAGTATGGTTTTAGAAATAAATATTTACACAACTTTGGTTATTATGGTCAAAGATTGGGAAGACATTCCCAAGGCATCACTTGCCCTATTTCCACATTTGATTAGAATGATTCTCAAGGATTGGGATATATTAGAATACTAATGTAAATAATTAAAAGATTATTATTTTTTTAAATAACAATAATACACAAATGAAAATAAGGTACACAAGGAACAATTCCATAGAGAATAAGATATTCATCTAAATGGTAATGTAAAATGTGTACCTTCATATGGAGCAACTAACCTCATTTATAAAAATATAAAATTATTGAAAATTTAATAGATGGTATCAAGGTCAAAATATCATATTTGACACAAATTTTTAATTCAATATATGTCCCTGTGAATTCTTTACATTTCTATGATATAGCATGGAAAATGTGAATAGAGCTACTGCATATCATTTGTGTGTTGTATCTGTCCAATGTAATGTCACACTTGGATCAGAATCATGCTCCATTATACTACATATTAGTCCATTTTTTACCAAATATAATTACAAACTTAGAAAACCATGATTATAAGTAATTAAAGTAAAATATCTCTCAAGCAAAGATAACACGTATAAACTTATCAAAAAAGTATGATATTTTATTTTGATATGCATGCATGACACATTTATCTTAGGAAATATTATTAATTTAACAATCCTTTAAACTTATCATCCCCATATTGAGATCATTTGGTATCTTATACAATCTCCAAATATTTCAAAATAATAAAAAAATTGTTAAAAACTTCAAAAATCCAAAAAAATATTTAGCATTTAAATATTTTATTAACTCATTGGCATTTATGTTAGTTCTATGTTAGTGGATAACATATAATTTATTTATATATACATGTGTTTCATGGATATTTTGAGTTTTATATAGGCATACATAGATACTTTTTCTACGCATTTCCATATGTTGGACCTTGCCTTTACTCATGTCATATGGACAATGGGGGCATCTACTTCTTTGATCATAATACACCTAAGTTATATTATTATATGATCATTTTCCATTATTATTTTTAATATTATATAGTTAAAAATGAATTTAATCATGTTTATATATTTCACAATGTACTTGATCTGATAGGTACTTAACATTTTTATTAACACATATATCCAAGGACTAGTATGATATGTATATGTTGGTTTCTTATATCTTTCATGTATGCATTTATTTGAGTATCTTATTTTGCTTATTTGATCATTTTAATATGCTCCATTTCTTGCATCTCCTATGCCTTTTTTTCCTCTTTTACATTTGAATATGTCATCCCTTATTGTACATTGACATTTGAATATGTTATTCTTTATTTTGTAGACATTTGCTAAGTCACATCCTTTTGATTTTGTGGCATTTGAACATGCCCCTTATTTTTAGTCTCCTTGGACCATTATATTTTGATTTGATTTTGATTTCTCTTGTTAGTGTGCTTTATTGTTTTTTGATATTGTATTTTTACTATTTATATGTCTCCATGATATCTATCATGCATCCTAAGACTTTATATGATCTAATTATTTATGCTTAAATGATATATCTACTTAGACATGTTATTTATATATGTTTCATGGTTCATACATAGACTATATAGTTATCTTATCCTTATGAGGTCAGGTGACTACCAATTCCTAATTCTCCTCACATCAAAATGGGGATGTATCAATGGAAGCATATCATAGAGACATTGCTTCCACATTTTTCATAGTTGACCAGAATTAGATATATAATGGGGGCATGTTTTGGAAACATGTTCTCCACACATTTTTCATAGTTCTCTAGATTCATATCTATAGTGGGATAATGTTTCAAAAACATGTTCTCCACACATTTTATACAGTTCAGATTCAGATATACAGTGGGGGCATGTTTTGGAAACATGTTCTCCAAACATATACACCAATTTTTAGTTTCAAATTATAGTGGGGATTGCTTAACTCTAATTTTGATAAGAATTTATCCTAATTGGGTAGTTATGGTTAAGGATATATAAATGATAGATCACAAGGGTGAATATAATATCTACAATAGACTAGTTAATATGATAAAATCATGTGTACCTATATACACCTAAAATCTACTTGCCTTAATTATTCATCCCCTTTATCCTAATCCTAGTCATTTATCTAATATCCCCCTCATCATTTATTAACTCACTAAACTTATTTCTACCCCAATAATCAATTAATCCTCCTAAATCATGTCTTATCCCACCCTAATCTTTCGTATATATTTTTTGGGAATTCAAAATTCTCATGGCTCACCTACCACCTAACAAGCCTACTATAGGCTCTCCTACACCCCTAGTCCCTAATCATCCACCTAATCCTTATCATAATCCCTCACTAATCATAATTAATACCTAAGGAGATTCTATAATTATCTAGTTTGAGAACCTCCTCTAACTTGGCCCCTCCTCTTTAAAAGTCTATATTCTAGAGGCTTCTAAGGAATTTTTAAGTCCTTGAAAAAATCTACACACTTGATCCTCATGGCTCAAGTTTTTATGTGAGCCATTGATCTTCCCCCTTTGGATTATTTATACAATCCACTCCTCCATGGATAAACAAATGAATGAATCCATCAACTAATATATGAATCCATAATTATTTATCATTCCATCACTATGTCAAAATTTTGAGTCTATGGTAATCTACAATCAATAATATGCTTGAAGATCTTAGAGAGAATCTAGTTGAAGTAATGAAATGATAAGATCTTATTCATCTTATCTTATTTGATTCCATAAACTCTCTTATTAAGTGTATTGTGCATTTTTAGTTTGAATTTTCATATTTAGGTTGTTTAATCTGATTTCTTAAAATTAAAATCACACATTTGGTGACCATAGTGAGATGGGCCCTCCTCTTGTTTTGACCTACTTGATTTGTTAGTGTGGTGATAATATTTTAGGTGTTAGGAAGGAGGATTGGGAGCCATTTTTTAACTCATTTATAGATATTTCAATGTAGGGATTTGAAAAAATTTAGTTTGAGTCAATATCCATGTCTTTGTAATAATTAATACCATAACAATATTATTAATTAGTTATTAAATAAATTTCAAAATCCATTAGCAATCTTCATTTTTGGATTGTAAGTTTTTTGTTTTAGTTTTTTTAAAAGATAAAAGAGATAAATGTGTTAATCAAATATACTTATTTAACTAACCCTAATCATTTAAAACACCATAACTCTCTTAGCAAACTTGTAGGTAATTATATTTTAAATATTTTCTTTTCTATTATCAATAAGGATACTCATGTCTTTTGATACATACAATTCTAGTATTCCATAAGAAAAAGCTTTATTCCATCATTTGGTCCAAAAAAAAAAATAATAATAATAATAAATAAATACTCTCATGCTCTATACCATTTAATAATTATGTTAATTAATTCTCATGGATTGTATATGCTTAAAATTGTAGCATCTGATACAAATATGTTTTTAGATAGGCCTTGAAATCTCTCAATGATTCTTATTTTAGTGCAGGTTGTGGGTACATTGGCTAAGATGCATTGATCAACCAAACGCTTGTTGGTTGCATTTGGAAAAATAGTGGAAATACCACATGAAGATACCCATGTCTTTATAAGTTAAAATATTGTATAAAGAAGACATTTTTTCATCCATTCATCAAATACTATTAATGTTGAGTTTCAAACTTTAAATTTATAAATCCATCAAAAATATGATTTTATGTATATCCAATAACCACCATAGTGTGCCTACATGTCTTACAACCTTATCTATCAAAAAATATGATTTCTAATTAGTTTTGATGAAAGTTTGTTCCATTACTCATATTTTTGGGATAAGTTGTTAGAGAATTGATTAGGTCAAACACTTGTTTGTGGCATTAGGTAAATAGTGGCATCACAATCCATAAAACCATGTTTCTTTGTAACATAGTTTATTTTTTGGAAAATTTGTGATAATGCCACAAGAGGATACCCATGTCTTTCATATTAGTAGGAGTATTAACTCAGACCTTTAATCATACATGTTACATGCCATTTAAATATTCATCCATTGTATATTTGCATTTCATCTAGTCATGAGGTCATTGTTTTAACCTTTGTTCATTGTAATTATTTATTAGTGCATAAATTGCATCTTCTATCATGATTCCATCTTATTAGTCTATATACCTATCAGACATTCACATATCAAATCATCTTATTTTACATCTATCTTGCCTCTTACATTATTAGTACACACATGTGTGATGGATCTATATGCGTGTAATCATTTAGGAAAAATGATTTTGTCCTTGTTTTATGTAGTATTTTGACAAAAATTCCACTCTATATTTTCTCCCATTATGCATTTATGGATGTCTAAAAGCCTAATTTTTTAGTTGAGTGCCATACTTTTTGAGCCCAATGCTACACCTTTTGGGTTGTGTCCTCATCCTTGATCATCACATTCATGTCCATTATTTTACATCTCTTGTATCTTCTTATCACATCACCACTGAATATAATAAATATTTCTTATTTAGAAAAAAAATCATCCTAGTCAACGTATTTGAGTTTATATGTTGTGAGATGTTAGGATCATGACATTATAGTTGTAAGGTTTTATTAATAATTAGTCTTCTTATAAGACCCTACCCAATAAAAAGTAATTTTTTTATATAGGTATAATTAAACCATTGTATATTTAGTGTTTTTCAATAACATTTTGAGGATTGTCTTCTAAAATTGAAGTTTATTGATAATAAGGATAGTTTTAAAATATCATAATTCTGATAATAGTAAACATAAGTTTATATTCATTTTTATTTTGATAGAACTTATTATAATAGTCACTTTAAATAATAAGTATGTCATCATTTTAAATATAATTTGTAAATATAAAATTTAAATATTATCTCTTTTATAAGCATAAAATTGGGAAAATTTTCTAAATTGTAGGCACATGACCATCAAAGACAAAAACTATTAACTACTATCATCATTTCTGTAGATCACCCCTCAAAGATCAACAATTGAAAATCATTAACACTATTTTTTTTGTAGGTTTGATTATAAAATACTATCAGAAAAAAACTACTAATATCATTTTATATAGGATCACTTATCTACTAACATTATTTTTTGTAGAATCATCCATAAAACTTACAAAGCTAAACTACTAACCCTCTATTTTCTTTCAAAATATTCTTTTTGAGTGTATTCTTTTTTTATGAAATTTGGTGAATTCTCAATGATTCCAATCATATCATAAGCTTCCTATTAAATTTAGCATAAGTGGTTCTTCCCTTGAACCCCACAAGGGGATTTTACCTTGACCCCATAAGGGACAGTACCCCTTAACCATACAAGGGGCTCTTTCCCTTGACCCTACTAGGGGCTGCCACCCCCAGACCCCTATTTTGTGCTCCCATCATCTAAAGAAGTTATAAAGCCAAATCATGATTATTTTAAGTGTTTTTTATTAAGGCTTATTGGAATAACATTTTATTTCTTGCAAGGGTAAATGTAGTAGTTATTTTGACTTGCTAACATTTTCTCTTGCATGTCATATATTTTGTCTAATGTCTTGTCTTGTAGGATACCCCATAATATTACCAATCAAAACTACTAATAATTTTATTATAGGCCACCTATGAAAGATATTTTGGCCTCTTAAAATATTTTTTGTCTAAGAATTTTAATCATTTTGTCTAAACCATTTTGTATATTCTTGTCCATATCACCTTGTGTATATATCACACATCTAATTAATTAGTTAATTAATCTTTTTTATCTGCTTGCTTGTCACCTAAGGGCTATAATGGCATATACTCTCATCTTTGCATCCTCATGGTGATTTTTGGAGAATCAAAAACTACCAATAGACCCACCCATTTTTATTTCTAGGGGTAACATGACATGGAATTCACACCCATGCACTTGCCATAGTCTTAGGGGGATAGTGACCATGGATTTCACCACCACACACTAATCCACACTCTGTATTATGGTAGAGTATAAATATTATGGATAGTTTTCATTATGATAAGTGGTTGACCCCATATAGGTCTTACATGAAGGGGAAGATTTAAATCTCTAAACTAAGCATTAGAAAACACCTTACATAGACTTGGGCCCCATTGTACCTAGTGTATATCAGGGACTCTCCTAGATATCCCATTCAACATAGTATATGACCTCTAAAACATAATAGGTGATCTAATGTTGGAGTTAGTATCAACTCCCAAGTGACCATCATGTATAAATAGGGTTAAGAGGGTTTGATTGATACCATAATGGGTCACCGGTCTATAACCTCACCCATAAAGTTGATAGATGGTATGATCATCACGTTACACACCCATTAGTTTATTAATCTTAGGATTATGGTCTACTTATTTGGGTGTATATCATGTTAGACCAGTGTTTTTTGTGATTTGAGTCACCCTTTCACCATAAACCTATGCATAGTTGTCTATGTATTTTTGTACATATCTCCATCCTGCATATTCATACCTCTATCTTATACATCCTTCAACCTATATAATATTATCTATCTTGTACATTTCATCATCTCATTTCAACCCTATCTCAATCTAATTTTGTCTTGACATCCTTATCCCATCCTTATAAAACTATTTTCATCTCAATCCCATCTTAATTTGTTGGATTTTAGGCCACACATGTGTCCAAATCATCCCTATCTCATTCATCTTATCTTTATCATTTCATCATCACCTGTATATACTTGTCCTTGTCTTAATACCATTATCCCATTACCTAATCACATATCCATCTCACCTTGAATAATTTGGTCTAAGGTTTTGATTTAAAATTCTTATTAGCAATCTATATCATCCTATCACTCTAGTGGACTATCACTCCTCACTTGGTCAAATCTCATACTAGTCAATGTCTTGCTAATCTAGCATCTAATCAACCATAAATCTAGTCATCTCTCATCAATCATCTTACTTATGCATAACTAGAACCCATCCAATCATCATCTTACTAGTTTGAATCTAGGCACTAGTTAAATCCCCAATCCTTTTACTAGCATTGTTGATAGGTCATTATCACATATCGTACTATCAATTTAATGTCTAATATTCATCTTTAATCCATTATTTTATATCATCATCACCTATCATACTAGTTTTGTCATTCATACCTACTTTGTTCAAGGGACCATATCTAATCCTTAGTCTACCTCTACATTGACCCCCTTCATCATCTATCTTTTATCATCCATCCCCATGGATTTGGACCAATTTCTCATAAACCAATACCTATTTTCCAACAAGTATGAGATCTTTTTATGGGCCTTAGAAATGGGTGACCACTTACATTCCAACCTTGACCCCATCAATCCTAAACTAATAGCCTATGTCTAATCCCCATCTACACCTAGCCCTTATGATATCCCATCAAGGTCAACATCATCATCCATCTATAATCATAGATCTCATTATAAAATTAATAACATCTCCCTATTCAATCAATATATCTTGGCTAATAAGGATGAAGTCATCTTATGAGTATTGGAGATGGGTGTCCACCTTCTAGATGATTTTAATCCCCTAAGCCTGGGGTCACTTACCAAGAAATTCCATTATCACCCCTTTCCCCCATCCTACTCTAAGTCATCCTCCACTAGTCTTAGCTTGACTCGTCAAAACCCTTCTAGTCCTAAGCTCACCATCTTTAATCAATATATTATTACAAACAAGGGGGAAATCCTCTTGTGGCTCCTTGAAATAGGATTCCAACTTATTAAAGGTCCTAAACTCATCCAACTCACCTTACCCCCATTTAATACCCATCCATAGTTAAATTTTCCATGTATCCATCATAGTGTAAGCCTCCACCCTACTCATAAATAGGAACTTAGTTTGTCAACCTCTTCTCATTCTCATTTTCCTCCTAAATAATCCCACACTCCACCATCACATTATTCCATGGATTATTCTAAAACTTACACATACAAAGTAATGACAAGCCATATACCCCTCTCACCATATTTATGGAATCCATATTTTTGAAATTGAGTTCCATAGGCATGATTGTCTACCCTCAAACATAACCTCTAGATTTGTCTAAAAATGTGCCCTCATGGTATCAACCTGAATGATTTTGTATACCCTAAGCATTCCATTAATATATGTCATCCATTTAAAGACTATATCTAATAACTAATTGACAATGGCCACATTAAAATTGAGGGAGAGTCTAATACATCCATGTCTAGGAGTGTGGAAAAGGGGGTCTACCAAGAATTTCTTCCCTAATATAATCAAGATTCTCCCCTCCCTAACCAAGGTCATGATTTCAACCCCATTACTCCTTCACACATCCCTGATCAATCCATCCCTATGACTCATTCACATCACATCCTCCATATTCATAAATCCATTAAGCCTAAATCATCCCTTCACAAACACTAAGTGAAAGAGGTACTTGCATATAATCATATGGTTCCTACAAGAAAATCATATATGGGGTACATCACCTCATCAACATCCTTATCAGATTCTACATTAGAATGGTTAGGAACATGTTCAATAATAGCATCTATATCAGAAATCATGTTAGAATCATCATCCCTTGTACATTATGAAGGTCATGATGACACCTATCTCTTTGAAGATATCTCTACTATGAACTAGTCAAAAGTTATGGTTCTTGATCCATCATAGGATGAAGAAAACATAACATAATTCTTAGATTTTATATTAGTCAAAGATCATCAAGTTGGATACGAATCAACTTTAGATGCTAATTACCCCAAGAGTCTTAGTGATCCTTTTAAGGTTGTTGAGGAAACTTTATCTGACATTGAGGCTAGGGCTCCTAGTGACCTTTATGAGGACTACACTTCCCATTATCCCCTTAATCCACCACACATCCTTAATCATCTACCTATCCTCCATAATCCATATATCCCACTCCATGTGAGATGAAAAAGAACATGCATCATTGGATTCCCCTCTACATGCATTATCATATGTTGAATATACAAGAATCCAAGCCCATATTCAGTTAATCCCATCAAATAATAAATACCACTATGATCTAAATCTAAGTCAAGATGAGTCTTATAATCAACCAAGCCACAAATAATCATCCCATAATATATAAATCCTTGAAGTTCTAGGGGTATATCTAAATCAAAATCATTTATCCAGTCAAAAGTTACTTCCCTTTGGTGAAGCCCATAATCAATCACTAGGAGGTAACCAAAGTTAAAATAAAAATCCAAAATTAACATATTAAAATAATGTAAAAAGTAATAATAATATGGTTGACCATCCTCTTAATGCTTGGATGAAAGGATCAGAAAATCAAAAGGTCTTGGATCACTCAATCTCATGGCACCAATCTAAATAATTCCCTCTACCATATCTAGTAGTGTATGCAAATTTTGAATCCCATTTCTACTCCCTATCCCATCATGATCATATCCCTCATTCACATCCTATATCTCATCATCACAATCAAAACATTCTCCCATCCATACCATATCTCAAATCCTTAGGAAACATTATCACTTGTAGGGGTTACAAATATTCCTAGTTGAGACATCTGGAGGATGTCAAATCAAGAGTTAATAAAGGCCACTAGGACATCTAGGAATCTAGTAGCCATAACATGGTCCTATCACCACATATCTCTATAATAGGTGTCAGTTGGATATATAGACAGTATCAACATTTCTTCATCTCACCCATATCTAATAAAATGAGAAGCCCAAAAATTCAAAAATAAAAAAATAAAAAACAAAAATTCAAAATAATAATAATAATAATAAATAAATAAAATAAAATTATAAAAAATCATTCATCCAATGGTGAAAACTAGTCTTCTAGTGCCTTGGGCAAGTACCATGATGAAAACCAATTTTTGGCATCATGGTAAAATAATTTGTTGTCTACATTGTACCTTAACACTTAGAGGAATATCCGTCCATGATATATCTTTCTATCCATTATTCCTACCCATCATCCACCATCCTGTCTTGTAGCTCATTATGTTAATCATTCCTTCATGTCTTAACCTTTGTAAAAGAGAGGAAGATGTCTTGAAAAATGTTCTAGAATCATCTTAGCATATCCTCCAATGAACATGTGGGTCAATATATATCGAATTCCTAGATGATAATGTCATCCACCACTTTTCACCATCATTCTCATCCTTTTATCATCTCATCCATTATTTCATCCATTCATCCTTATCCTAGTTTCTAGTCTTAGTATTCCCTTTACTAGTAACCACATTTTTATAGTGTATATACATATTACAAAAATCCCTAAAAATTGAAATATTCCAAAAACCCTAAAAATTATAAATTTTGAAAAAACCCAAAAATAGTCCATGGTGTCTTGTCTTATGCCTTTTATCCTAGTTGCATCCACCTCCATGCCTTTCATCTTTCACATGACATCCATCTTCCTATTTTAAACTAGGAGAAAATCTAATCTATATATAGCTATCATTGACCTAGTCACACTTTTACCTGATCAATCTTATGTCTCTCATCTAAATATCCAAATCCTTATCCTAATCTTAATCCAAGTCCCCATATCCAAATCCTCTTACAAGTCCCTCACCTAATTCAAAATCCATACCCACATTCATATCCTTACCTAAGTCCTAATCCCAATCATCATCTTTAGTCTATTCCAAATCCAAGTCTATCCTAAGTCCATACTCACATCTTGATCATCCTAGTCCATCCCATCACCCAATCACTCATCCCATCATTAGAGAAGACATTGTGACATTCCATATAGATACTTGTGTGTGTTACTTGTTTGTTTTATTTGTCTTGTTTGCATGTCTTTTATCATGTAAATATTTAATTATATTTATCTTTTGAGTCTATGTTACATCATGTCTCTTTTTGTGTATTGGTAAATGAATATGTTATGAGGTCACCAAATTTACAATAATGCTTATAAGTTCCCTTGATGATGCATAGTTCACTATTTTCCCATGCACTTTGGCATAACATCCTCTTGGTCATAATTATATCATGGGGCATCCTTTCAAGTGTGATATTGGATTGATTAAACTATGATGAACCTTAAGATAGTTGTGATGGCTTGATCATCTACACCCTCATCATTTCTCTAATCATCTAAATCCATTAATCTAACATCCAATCTCTAATACTCAACAATATAACCTCTCATTATTTATCCTATTCTATCCTTTATCTAATCACTAATAGTTCTAATCATTGTCATCATCATTACCTTATAATCAATCATTATCATTTATCCTTTATTCATAACTACATCAACCTAAGGTCTTTTCAAATTATGTAGGTAGTAATTTGCCACATTTTAATTCCTAGGGATAGATCAACCACAATTTTTCCATACCCTTAATCATTTAGTCACTTGATCATAACAATTCTTATACCCTTCATCATATGTCTTAACTTTAGACTTAAGGTACACAAACTATTACTCTTATCCAATGATTTTCTATCCTAGCCTATAACTCTCCCTTTCATGCATCCTTACTTAGAATACATCAAAATATTATGGATTTTTATCTTATCATCATCATATTATGGTTGATCCTCCTTTGGTATGTGTTGATAATCATAACATAGTCATTATCCCTACCTGTGCATATGTCTTTACTAGGGCATCATCAAGTTGTATCTCACTAATCAAGTCAAATTCATCTATCTCAACATATTACATCCCAATCCCTTATCTATTTATCACATCCTACCCCTCTTTATTATTTTTGAGTGGCTATCTACCTCATTTTTATCCACATGCCCCCTCAAAAGGTATCATATCCACTAACATAATCTACTAACATTTATCTATGAAATGGTTTTTCTTTGAAAGACCATTACTCCTATCATTTTTCCTTACTCTAAATTCCCTTTCAAAGAGGGGGAAAATGTATACACCTAAATTCTACTCACCTTAATTATTCATCCCCTTTATCCTAATCCTAGTCATTTATCTATTATTCCCCTCATCATTTCTTCATTCACTAACCTTATTTCTACCCCACCAATCAATTAATCCTCCTAAATCATGTCTTATCCCATGTTAATATCTCTTATCTATTATTTGAGAATTAAAATTTTCCATTGTTTACCTTCCCACATACCAAGCCTACTCCTAGGCTCTCCTACACCCCTAGTCCCTAATCACCCAGCTAATCCCTATCCTAATATCTCACTAATCCTAATTGATCCCTAAGGATATTATATAATTTTCCAATTATATAACCTCTTATAACTTGGCCCCTCCTCTCTATAAACCTCTATTCTATAGGATTCTAAGGAATTTTACATCGTTGATCCTCATGGCTCAAGTTTGAACGTGAGACATTGATATTCCCACATTGGATTATTGATACAAGCCACTCCTCCATGGATAAAACAATGAATGAATCCATAAACCTTAATGGATCTATCAACAAATATATGAATCCATAGTCATTGATCAAGCCATCACTATGTCAAAATTTTGAGTCCATGGTAGTCTAAAATAAATAATTTACCTAAAGATCTTGGTGAGAGGTTAGTTAAATCAAGGAATTGGTAACATCTTCTTCATCTTATTTTATTTTATTCCATAATATCTCATATTGATTTTATTGTGCATTTTTAGTTTGAATTGTCATATTTAGGTAGTTTAATCTAATTGCTCAAACTTAAAATCACACACTACCATATGCTAAATTTATAAAATTGAGATAGGATATTAATGGAAAGTAAAGATATGTTATATGTGTGTGTGGGGGGGGGGGGGGAAGTAGGTAGGAATATAATTTTTTATTAGTCATCATATTTTGGATTTGATGCCTCTATTTCTTTGGACATTTGTGTAATCCTGGGATAGTTGCATCGACACTAGTTAATGAAAATTTTAGTGGTTTATATTAAAAAAATTAGAGGTAATTAGGTTAATAAATTTTGAAATGATGGTAAATAAAGTTTTGAAGGTATATAATAGTGTAGGTGAATTATGAGGTGGAACATGGTGAATATAATTTGAGTAGAAACAACATCCCATGACTGTGTAGTCATTTGATTGCATAATGCATCCACTTGACTTCTTGATGCAAACACCTAACTTTATGATGAAATTAGCCAGCTAAATAATGTATTTAGTTAAATAAATGATTTATCAGGCTCACTACATGATATATTTAGTTGATAATATGATTAATTCAAATGAGTGCACCATGCAATCTCCAAACTAAATCTTGCAATTAGGTGTCTACATCATGAAGTCAGGTAACTACATCATGTAGTCAAATGAATACATTATTTAATTAGGTGATTAAATCATGAAATTAGGTAATTTAATAATGTAATTTGGTGACTAAATCATGTTTTCACCTGATTACATCATGTTGTCACCTGATTACATCATGTATTTGTCTGACTACATGATGCACTCACCCAACTCCATGATGCAGTCAGGGAAATAACATGATGTAGTAATCACTTAGGATCTAGGTGATGGAACATAGATAATAAAGGTTTTATACATAATTTTTTTTTCAAAACCTAAATATTATTTCATATTTGGATTCCTTTTGAAAATGTATACAATTTAAAAAAAATTGTTGTAATCTAAGTCCATATGCAAAATTTACTATGTCAAGAATCTAGTGATTTAGTATTGGACTTGCAGATGGATGAATTCATGATATAGTTACCTAACCACATGATGTAGTCACCTAAATAAATCATGCAATCATTTGACTACATTGTGCAATCTTTCATCAACATCATGTAGTCATCCATTTACAAGTCCAATGCCAAATCTTTATCTTCTTGATGACATAACTTTTACATATGAACTTAGATTGTGGTGATTTTTTTAAAAGTACATAAATTTTTAAGATGATCCAAATATGAAATAATATTTATTTTTTAATAATTTTTATGCCTTAACACTCTTAGCATAATCCATCAAATTAATAATGTAGATAAATGAATACCTTTTGTATTTTCTTAACACCTTGTTGTAGTTGCCCAATAGCTTATTTTAGTCACCCAATAACTTGTTTCAATCACCTAAATACAAGATGTAGTCACCCACCTATTGGTTATAGAAATTTTACAATTATATATATATATATATATATATATATATATATATATATATATATATATATATATATATTGGTGAATGCCCCTAGAATAACTTTTTTGGTGCCAATGAGATATATTTATATGAGGAAATTTATTTTTAAAAGTAGGTGAGTTGACCCTTAAGTTTAAATTATACTTTAAAATTTAGGCAATCCCATACTATCAACTACCCCACAAAATCACCAAATGTTGACTTTAAAAAATGCAATATTCATGAATTAATAAATATTCACCACTAAAAATCCTGAACACTATTTTTTGGGTTTGATGCTAGTGTCCTATATTGAATATCTACTCAAATAAGATGTAAAAACTTAGATTATTCTAGGTTAGGCCTCACCTGATCTCGCACATCTTCAAATTTGGATCATGGATTGTCACTCGTAGTGAAATGGAAAAACACTAGGTTTCCATTTTCAATATGACCTTGGGGGAAAATGAGTTAGTGGGTAAATAGTGTTGAGCTGACCTATAATAACCCCATTTTTAAAGGGCATTGCCTACATATATAATATTATACAAGAGGGCCTCATACTCATGTAGTTATTCCCTAAGTGTTGGCTTGTGTGTTAATCATGCCATATGTGTAAATCAAGTACAATAGTGACATAATTTGTAACTTGTAAAATATGACCTTATGACTACTCATTTAGTATTTTAGAGTTGTATCTAAGTTATTACTTTGACTGATGTTAGGATAGGGTATAATAGGAAAATTCTTGGTAACTTGAGTGATTCTTGAGTGCTCTTTTGGTTTTATTACTAGGTGCTCATAGGTGTAGCTACATGAAGAAATAATGAGGGTTGATAGTGTATTTATACCATTCCTATTGGGAGATAACTCATATTAAATCACTTAGGTCAACCATTTCAATACATTTCATTTTTCCATTAGATTACTTAAGGGCACTAAAAACTTGCATAGTGCTAGGACAATAATTTCGATGCTACTATTTTTCCTAAATGTCAGTGTCAAAGGAGAAAGAGAGAAGGCACATGCTTAAAACTTGAAAAGGTGTAAGATAAGTGAATTTTAAGCATTTTGGGAAATATGGTATGTTTTTGTCATCAATATAAGGATGGTTATACAAATAGATAGGCCAATGATCATAAAATACATCAAATGTGAGGCTTGTAAAAGTAAAGCATGTCTATTACTAATAGGAACAATTAGGGTCATGAATTTTCTAAGTGTACAGTACTAAGGTGCTACATAATAAAAAATATATATATATCCCCCTTGATCTAGTAATGAAATTATTAGTTTAAAGGAAAGGAATAAGTACTTGGGTGTATATACACACCTTATCTTTTCATGGGTTGAATTTGACTGCTTTTCTAGAGATAGATATGAGTGTTTTTCTAGTGACTGGCTTATAACCAAGAGCATGTTGTAGTGTATAATCAATGCAATAATATAGTCAAAAGTACTTGAAATAAATTGAAAATGAAATATCAAGGTTTATAAGTACACATGTGTGTTGATGTAACTATCTTTCCTATTGGTAAGTTGTTTTTTTCAAAATGTGTATCATTATAAGGCTTTAAAACTGAGATTAGGATAAATATATAAAGTTCATATATCCAAGGAGAGAGAGAGAGAGAGAGAGAGAGAGAGAGAGAGAGAGAGAGAGAGAGAGAGAGAGAGAGAGAGAGAGAGAGAGAGAGAGAGAGAGAGAGAGAGAGAGAGAGAGAGAGAGAGAGAGAGAGAGAGAGAGAGATTGGAAGGCACATGCCCCTAAATTTAGAGTAAAAGTGAGTTACCACCTGGTAGTTAATATTAGCTCAATCATGTAACCTAGTGAGTTTGGATGATCAAGTCCAAACTAAAAACATGGAAAGATTGAGTGATTTAATCACCTCAACCATGCTAAAAGTTGAACCAACTAATGTAGTATATTGGCTTGATAAATTTTGTTGGCTATCAGTACTTGAAATATTTTTAGAATTTGAATTTGATTTGGATTTTGAAATGTTAGGCACATGTTGCATAACATATGAACCTTAGATTTGTCTCATGTTGAAACTATGTGTAAAAATATTACTATGTATACAATTTTGCCATAAATGTGTATTAAAATCATATAACTATGTACTTTGGTCAATTCAAAAAATGTGTAAGTGTGAAAGACATGCTTCCAAAGCATGTCCCCACTATATATGAATAAATATAAAACTAGTATAAGTATCAATGTGGAGGACATGTTTATAAAATATTCCCCCATTATAAATTAGAGATGTTAAATACTAAGTAGGTGTGGAAAATATGCTTCCAAAGCATGCCCCCATTAAATATATGAATTATAATTACCATATTGCATGAATATGGATAACATGATTCTAAAGCATTCCCTAATTGAATCTTAAAATTGTGAATATGTGGAATCCATGTCACCATGGCATGCTCCCATTCAATATACAAATTGGTATAAGTATCACATACTATGTGAGTGTGGATAACATGCTTCCAAATCATTCCATCACTAAATATGATAATTTAAAAAATGTAGAAGCCATGCAACCATGACATTCCCTTAATAATATTTCCCCCCTTTGAGGTGAGGGAAACTAGTATATGGTAGTTATCTCACCTTGAAAGGGTAAGACAACTGTAAATATGTGAATGTAACAATATAGCATATAAAATAAAACATGTCTAGGAAAATGTATTATTAAATTCATAAAACCAATGTTATCACATATAGGCATAATATGCATGCTAAATATCATGGCAATGTATAGATAGTAATAGTACAATCTCAACAAGAAAATAAGCACACACTCAAGAACACTTAAAAGTAAGTCAAAAGGAAATGATCCAAGGAGATTGGAAATACAGGACATGTTTAAATGACACAAAATTTAATGGACATGACTTATTAAAATGTCCACCAAAGCAAGGAATAACATATTCATATGTTCAAGAAACAAACATAGGCATAGGGACCACATACAACAGAGCATATTCAAATGCTCAAAAAAGTAAGGCAATAACAAGGTAAAACACTCAATGAAGTGTGTAAAGGAATAAAAACATAAGAAACTAGCATAAACATGTCATAGTGTCCCATTAATCAAATGTGTTAGCAAAAAAAGCCAAGTACATAGCATATCAAGTACCTTATGTAATGTATAATCATGGATAATGGGAATGTGTGAGTACATATCTAAGATCAAACATGATAGTGTAGAGTGATCATAAAATCATATAACATGTGTATATAAATATCATATAACATGGATGCCATGTTGATAATTTTGACCTCACAGGTCAAATTTTCACCCCTACCATTCAAAAATTTGCATATCATGTCAGTTTGTCTTGTAAGTTAGTAATTGGTCTTAAAAATTCCTTAAAGTGGTCATTAAAAACCATTAATTAACATTTTATATTTTATATGACCTTTATACACCTTCATCAATAAAAATTTTTAGGCAAAATGTGGAGAGTTTCAAATTTGCAAGCTTTAGGGTTTAGAGCTCTCAGTGCCAAATCAACCTTTGCAGTGTTTTTCAGGAGCAATTTTGCAAGACTAAATCATAATAATTTCTCTCTAAAAATTGTATGAGGGTATATAAATTTCAAGAGAATAAAATTATGAATGTTTTCATAAAAAATAATTATTCACTTTAAATATACATAGCCATGAAAAATGCCCAGTACGTAGATTTGTGTGTGTTTCTAGGTGCAAAATTTGGCCAGTGAGCACTTTTTAAACACCATTGCATAGGATCAAATGAATTCCAATTACCTTAAAATTTAAAATTATAGTATCTAAATGTGGGGAGAATATTAATTTAAAATTTTCATATAAAATTTTCTATCACATGCAAATTGTGCAGCTACAAAAATTGGCTTTTGAGCTGATTTTATACTTAATCAATTTTTCATGTTTCCAATTTTCAAATTTGCCCAATAAGCACTTTTCAAAAACCATTGTGAAGGATAAAATCAAGTCCAACTAAATTCAAACTTAACATGATAGTATAAAAATTTAGGGAGAATATGTAGATAAAAATTGATAATTTTTTTTTCTACCACATGCAAATTGTGTAGCTACAAAAATTAGCTTCTGAGTTGATTTTGTACTTAGTCAATTTTTTGTGTTTCTAGTTTTCAAAATTACCCAATAAGAACTTTTCAAACACCATTTTTTTTTAACAAAATCAATTCAAAATTCCATGAAAATTTTCATGATTTTGCCCTAATGTCATGAGAAATTAATACACTTGGTTTTGTAGCTACGTGAATTTCCAGTGAAAAGTTATGATGGTGTGAAGTGACCCTTCTAGGAAGATTTATCATTCAACCAACTTCTTTACCAAAAAACACTCAAAGGGAAGGTCACAAGGGGTTATTTTCATCATTTAAAAAAATAAAAATACCCTTTTGAGCATCTTTTTAAGAAATTTATGTAGATATAAGATATGATGGGTTTTTCTCATATCTTATGCTATGATTTTCCATTTTTCCATGTTCTGAAGGTGTTAATGCAACTATGTGACTACGTGTTGGTTTTTTAATCATATCTTTTGATTTTTGGTTTCATTTTCAATGTCATTTACTGTGTTTAAAATATTACTTCTCCCTCTTTATGATTATATTAATTTAAAATTGGAGAATTGTATGAATTAATAAATATTTAAAATCATGAAGTGCAAATTGCATGGTTCATTTTGGCCAACATGATAAAGACTTAAAAGTCTCACTTAAGTTTTTTAAGTTGGGGTTTTTGAATGGAAAAGTATCTTGGAATTATTTTCAAATTTATCTTTTATTTTAAAATACCAATTCTATTTTGGGCACCTCTATTTGTATGAAGAGGCTATTTTTAGCCACTTCTAGATGAATAAGTATTGCATGGAGATCCAACAGTTTTAACCATGCCATACCACACCATGATACACCAAATATCATGCCTAACTCATGCATGCCATTTTTTACCCACTCTGCAAGTCTAAAAATGCCAAAAATATAATAACTCACCTCTTTTACATGAGGCATTTTAGAATTGAAATATTTTCTTCAAATAGGCATTTAAGTTTGGTTAACTACATCTCATCTATGAGATATTTTCTATAAAAATGGGTAGACCTCATGGCCCAATCTATCTTTTTTTTGTTAGTTATATTTTTTTGCATTTTATAATTTATTTACTACAAGTCGTAACCTTTTTAGCAAACTAAATTGAAGATTTGCCTTTCTTATTTTTTGAGAAATTTCTATTTGAGAAAGTTGTTTAAGTATTTATGGAAGCCTTGTCTTTTATTTTTAGTACAATAAATTCATTTGTGGTAGTTTTACCCTTCTAGATATATTGTTTTATAAAATAGAGAAACCTTTTTTCCCTCTTACAAAAAATAGCTAAATATTACCTTTGATTTCTCATTTGTATAAGTCTATGCTTAAACAAATTCAATATAATTTTTTTCGCTATTATGTTTATCAATCAAGAATTAAAATCCACTAGAATATTTGGTGCAATCACCATTTTTAGTTTCTACAAATTTCAACCCTTTTCCTAGTTGAAACTTTAGTTAGGATCAAAGGCACTAAAAAGCAAAATTTCCACAACACTGGTGTCTTATCATTTGCATCAAATTTAGTGAAAGGAAGCCAGCCTTCTCCAAAGATTAACCTCAAATTAATAATTTCCCATGGCTTTGGAGGTTTTTCCATTATATCATTAGGCAATTTCAAAACAAGCTATAGGATCAGGATATGTGAAATCCTATGTGATAACATGCCCCTAATTTTATAGTGACATGAGTAGAGGGAAATCCAAACACCCATAAGTGTACCATGTATCTGTGTATTCCTATGTATTCCTATGTAGGATTAAATGATATGTTATTACTCAACATGGAACTAACACATAAAATGCTAATAAACCAATAGAACATGTAAGCACCAAAAATATTTTTATATTTTTGAAGTTGACAAGATCATCATATATACACATTTAAAGGGTGATCATATCTATCTCCCCACTCAAAACCTAGTGCAATAAATTGGTGGTACTACCAAAGAGCATGTATAGGTGAAATATCGATCACTTTAGTATCTATGATGTTTGATGTATGTATAATAAGATTCTAGGGTCATGAAGTACCAATATAAGGAATAGAGGTTCTTATAACCCATCTCTATGTACTTTGTGGTTTTTTTAGAATAGAAATAATAGGAACATGTTTAGGTTCTCTGGAGATTTAAATATGGTGCATAGAAGACAAGGATTTTATAGAACCTACTATTTATCTTTGATGTAAATGTCTCCCAAGTACGAGTCACCTTGTAAATGGGATTTCTTGTTTATTAGCATTTTATGGTGTATTATTCTTAACAAGATTGATAACTAACAACTCTGGTATGAATTTATTTTGTTCAATAGGATGCTCATATGGAATACCATAAACTTTAATTACCTGATTAACCTAAATTTAATTGAGACACCCATGCACTTTAGAATGTACTACTGAAATATTATGTATCCAAGGTCATCCCAACAACATGTGAAAGACATCCATAAAATGTATAGCTAAAAAACTAGTAACCATGTGTGCAAGATTGACCTGTAAATGTAGATCAATCTCACAAAGAACCTTTTGGGAGGTCCCATTGAATTCTCTGATTGATCTATTAAAGGGATTTAAATCATGATGATTATAACCCAAATGTGTAACTAATATCATGGTGAAAATATTTTAACTTACACCATTATAAATCATAACACTGCATATGGGGTGTTTATCAATGTATGCTCAAATGAATAGAGAATTAAGATTAGAGTCATCATCCTTAGTTTCACTATAATCAAAGTAAATAGAGGGTTTTAAAACCATAGGGGGTATATTTCTCACGTAAATAGCAATGACTCCATCTCGAGGGTATCCATAATATGATGGAGGAGGATGTACGATATATGCCATTTAAACTTTTGGTTCCTTTTGGAATGGTATTGCAAAGGATTATTAAATATTATTTTCTTATGATGATCACTAGGTTGTGAACTTTATTCTTTTGAACAATCCTCAAATGTAATCTATTGGCCATCGATTAGGTCCTATATTTTATGCTTTAGTGTAAAACATATGTTCCTAGAATATCTAGGACCTTGGTGATATTCATAATAAGCATTTGCATCATATCCTTTGTGTATAGGTCTATTTACATCAACCTATATAGGAGGAGGGAGAGATATAAGGTAGCACTCTAGAAACTATGAGACTACTGAAGCAGGAGGTTTAGATAAACATGTAAATTATCTCCTTGGTGCATTAGATAGGACAAGATAATTAGGATGTTGTGTAATTCTTTTAACCATGGTGTTTGTTTCATTTTTAGGCTCATGAATTTTTACCTTATAAATTATTTTAACTATAAATTTTATACTAGATGTAGATAAAAATGGTGTGTTTACTACATAATTGATCTTGTTCAATGACACAAGCTTCATTTCATGATCCTGTACAACATTGCATAAGCCATCAAAAGATTGATACTTCTTGAGAATAATGGAATCATGTAAATGATAAAGCAACATTTGATTAAATATGACTTAAAACTCTTTATCTTCCATAGTATTGATCATTTTGGCTAGCATTGTATTATATTTCAAGACATATTTATTAACTAGTTCATTGGTTCCTTGTTTGATATTTGAAATTTGAGCATAGAAAACATTTTTTGTAATTTTAATAGAAAAGTATGCCAAAAATGGATTTACAATAGTTTTGAATGATTTCATGAATTGGAGAGGTAATTCATAAAACCACCTCAAAGCACAGTCCTTGAGGCTCCTTGGAAATAATTTGGTCAAAATTTTATCATTAGAAACATAATAAAGACATGACAAATACAAGGTTCAAAGATGTTGTTCAGGATCACCCTTACCATCATAAAATGTGAACTTAGGTGATATAAATCTAGTTGGAAAAGGGTTCAAAGATATCTCAAGTGTAATAGGGTTATGTAATACATCTTTCGAATCTATAGCATGTGAAGACTTTGAAGCCTTTTCTTCAATGTTTGTAACCTTATCCTACAAGGTCTTTACAACTTGAAGGAGTGATTGAAATATATTCCCAGTGGGATTTTGATTATGATTTGAGTAGTCACCATAGGGGCTAGAAACATGTTTTGATTAGTAATAGGCTTAAAAAATAGTATTTGTGTTAACAAAATGGGTAAGTTCATAATAGATGTATCTATAGTATTTTTATGGAAGAAAGGTTAAAATACATAATATGTGCCCCCATTAGATGTATTAAGTTGTAATGTGTTCAATGGGAGGAATGTATCCACTACATGTTTTGTATTTTTAGTTTCAATTATAGTTTTTAAGATTTTATTAAGATCTTCATGATTTTGTTGAATGCACTCATGAAACATTATAATTTCATGCACTCAATCATTATCTACTTAGTCATTATCATTTATTTTTGGATTTTCATTATCATAATCTTCTTATATGATAATTCTATCAAAAAAAATTTCATTATCAACATGGGTATCATCATGATCCAAGGTATGAGATTTATCATTGGTTTGAGACATCAAATATGGGTTGAATTGAAGTTAAATATGTTCAATAAACACACCCCCCAATCTAGGGCTGTGCCTAGGTTTCATGCAAAATAGTAACAATATAAAACAAAAAAGTGTAGTAATCTAAAACCTTAATTGGTTTAAAACCATGTGAAATAGAAAAAAATCATTCACATATTCCAAAAACCCTAAACCACCCTATATTTAAACATCAAACCCTAGGCCACTTAGAATTTTATGATTTTTTAATCTATTTTTTATCCCTAATTATCATAAGATATGTGCAACATGGATTGCTCCGTCAAGTTTTTATGACTTTCCTATCTAGTCCTCATTTTTATATTTAGAACATTTCAAAAGGATAAAGAGGATTTTTTTCCCCTTTTAAAACCTAAGGAGGATGGCACCTTTCACCCCTCTAACTAGGTCCATGTTATCCCCTATTCAAATTGTATGGTGGATCATACTATTATACAAAAATTGGGTAACCATAAAACCATTCCAATATCCCTTGATAGTACACATATGATTGTGCAATCTAAAATACCTGGGGATTACACTTGTGAATCCCTAAAATATACACTAAAAAATATGACCAATTTATTGCATGAGTTACAAAATCAAAATCGATCTTTAGGACCAAAGATAAATTTATTGTAAAATTAGATTATTTCATTAAAAAAATCTAAGTATATAAATAATCTAAGGCACCAAGGAGATAATTTACATGTTTACCTAAGATTCTTACTTCATTACTCTCATGGTTGCTAAAGTGTCATCTTATATCTCTCCCTTCTCTTATAGAGGTTGATTTAAATATACCTCTACCCAAAAAAAAAGATAAAAATTCTTATTGTGACTATCACCAAGGCCCTAAGCATTCTATGAATAATTTCTTTACTTTGAAACACAAGAACCAAGATATTATCGATGACCAAAAGATTACATTTGAGGATCCTCCATAGGAATTAGCTTCACAAGAAATTAAAAACCATATACATCACCAAGATTTAACAATTACCTTATACATGGATGGTGTTTATTATTGGTATAACCATGATGATCCTAAACAAAACAAGACCATTTATATCATAAAGCATTTCTAGCATATCAGTTTTTACTTAAAATATTTGTAAAATAAGATCACTTAGAAAGATTCCTTGGGTAACATAATGATACCAACTATTTGTGGTCCTGAAGTAATTCAAACATGTGTTTAGGTTATTCCTACCATATCTCCATATGAATTTACACTTGAAACTCTTATTTATACCAAATGGAAGTACAAATTGACCAAAATAAACAAGTAATTTATTTTCCTCATGAAGGAGAATTAATAAATATTTTAAATGATAGCATTACATCTTCTACTACACATGAAAAACATGAGGAGGAGCATTCTATGTCCCTTTTCAACCTAGCCAGTCTTGATAAAAATAATGTAAAAGATCTAGCTTTAGGTTGTAAGGTTCATAATGGGGGGAGACATCTATGACCATCCATTGAATGGCATCATATAATGATCTTGTCTCTTCTAAAAATACCTTAAAATAAAATAACATTCATAAAACCAAAAACACTTTAGGCACCTACATTTTCTATTGGTTCTTTAGCATCTATGTGTTAGTTTCATGTTGAGAACTAGCATATCAGTTACTCCTACATACACATACACAAGAATGTACAGATACATGATATACTTATGAGTGTTATAATTTACATATACTAATGTCACCTAGACATTGGGGGCATCCATATTCTACAATCTTTTTATACACAGGTTATATGATTTGATGATCACTCTATGCTATCATGTTTGAGCTTACATATGTACTTAAACATGCCTATTATCCATGCTTATAAATTACACAAGATACTTTATATGTTATGTACTTGAAATTTTTTGATAACACATTTGATTTGTGGGCCAATATGACATATTTATGTTGGATGATTATGTTTTTCCTTTACATACTTCTTTAAGTGTTTTGCCTTGAGTTTTTAATCATTTGAGTATGATTTGTTGCATACAGCCCCTATGCCTATGTTTTATTCTTAGAAATTTGAATATTTAATTACATTCTTGTAAATTTTAATATTTCATTCCTTGATTTTATGGACATTTGAATAAGTTATGTCCATTCAATTTCATGGCACTTGAGCATGAACCTTGTTTGTGGACCATTTCCTTTTTACTTAGTTTTGAATGTTCTTAAGTGTGTGCTTGTTTTCTTGTTCATATTGTATTATTAATATCTAGATGTTTCCATGATATTTATCATGTATCTTATGCTTACATGTGATCACATTAGTACTGTGTGCTTTAATGACACATTTACCTAGACATGTTTCTTTTTATATGCTACACAGTTACATTTGTAGATTTATAATTATCTTTCCCTTTTGAACCGAGATAACTACTAGGTACTATTTTTCCCTCACCTAAAATGGGGGGTATATTAAAAAATGAATGTCATGGTGACATGGCTTCCATGTTTTCATAGTTATCAGGCATGATTTGGAAGCATGTTATCTACACTTACACAGTATATGGTACTTACACCAATTTACAAATTTATTGGGGGAATATCATGGTGATATGGCTTCCAAAAATTCAAAGTTTTTAGATTTAATGGGGGTATGTTTTTGAATCATGTTATCCACATTCATTTAGTATGGTACTTATAATTCATATATTTGGTGGGGGCATGCTTTAGAAGCATGTTCTCCATACCTATTCAATTTTCAGCATCTTCAATTTATAGTGGGGGCATGTTTTGGAAAATTTTCCTCCATATTGGTACTTATATCAATTTTATATTTCTCCATACATAGTGGAGGCATGTTTTTTAATTATTACCTCCACACTTACATATTTTTCTAAATTAGCTAAAGCATACAGTTATATGATTATGATGTATATTTATAGTAGAATTGTATTTATGGTACCATTATTCAACACACTTTTGGAATGAGACATATCTAAGGTGCATATGTTGTGAAACATGTGCCTAATATTGTAAAATCCAAATCAAAATTTGATTCTAAAACTATTTCATGTACTGATACCCAATGGTCTTTGATTAAATTTAACGAGTCAATCTACTGTAGTAGTTGTTTCACCTTTTGGCATGGTTGGGGTGAATAAAAGATTCAATCTTGATAAGTTTTAAATTTTTAATTGATCATCCAAACTCACCAAGTTATGAGTATCATTGGGTTGCATTGTTGATCTAATCTCACCTACTAGGTGGAAACTCACTTTTGCTCCAAAGTTAGGGGCATGTGCCTTCCAACCTCTCTCCCCCTCTCTTTATCTCATTAGATATATGTAATTTAAATATTTATTTATATTTATCCTATTCTCAGTTTTAGAGCCTTAAATGATTCATAGTTTTCAAAAATAGCTTAATAATAGGCAAGGTAGTTACATCAAAACATAGGTGTACTCTTACACCTTGATTTTTTAATTTCAATCTATTTCAAGTACATTTAACCCAGATTATATGCATTGATTATACATTGTAACATGCTCTTGGTTTTAGTTTATTCAAAATCAAAGCACTCAAATATATCTATATAAAATCACTCAAATTCAACTCAAGCAAAGACAAGGTATGTATACACACCCAACTACTTATTCCTTTCCTTTAAATTAGTATTTTCATTACTAGTTTAAATCTGAGGAAATGTAGATGATATTTTGTGATAATGTATCACCTTAGTCTTGTAAAATTGGAAAAATCATGACCCTATATGTTCCTCTTAGTTATACACATGTCTTACTTTTGCAAGCCTCACATCTACTCTATCTTATGCCCTTTAGCCTATCTCTTAGTCTGAATAGCCTTATATTGATGACACAAAAATCTCATCTTTCTTAGAATGATTTAAATGTACTTATATTAAACATCTACAAGTTATCTTGTATCTACTCTCCTTCTCCATAAACACTAACATCTATGATAGATAGTAACATCTACATTACTGTACTAGCCTGACATAAGTGTCTAGTTCCCTCTAGTCATCCAATTTGCAAATGAAACTTATTAAAATGGTTGACCTAAGTGATTTAATGTGATTTATCTCCTAATAGGATTGGTATAAATACAATATTAACCCTTAATCATTCCTCACCTATCTACAACTATGAGAACCTAACATTCAGACCAAAAGAGCACTCAAGAAGCACTCAACTTACAAAAAGCTTTCCACCTTATTTTGACGCCAATTAAAATAAAATACCAATTGTAAGTCTTAATTACTAAAGGATTAGACATAAGGTCAAATTTTATAATTTATAAGTTAGGTCATTTTGTACTTATTATACACACATGGCATGATTCACACACAAGCCAACACGTAGGGGAGAACTACATGAGTCTTAGGCCCTCTTCTGGAGTATCGGCTGTATAGGTAATTCCCTTTAACAACATGATCATTTTAGTTCATCTTGACACCAAGTACCCACTAACCCATTTTTCCCTAAGGTCATATTTAATATGGAAAGCTAGGGTTTTTCCACTTCACTAGGAGTGATAGTCCATGACCCAGATTTGAATGTACCAAAGTGAAGGAGAAGACAAACCTAAAAGTATCGAGGTCATCACATATTTTTTGAGTAGGTATTATGTATAGGAAATTAACACTAAACTCAGACACTAGCATGAACACAACTATCCCAATTTGATGTAAGTGTCAAGAGAGCCAGAGGCACCATATCCAAAATTTGATGACTTATCCAAAACTATCTTCCTCCCTGCTTACTACCTATACAAATCCAACACTTTATTATCATTATAAATAACTAAGTAATTTATTTTATGTCATTTATATATATAACATAGTTATACTTTCCACTAATAGCCTATCTCATTTTTATAAATTCAACATATGTTACATTTGAGTTTAGCACATTAATATTTTATTATAGATCTGATATTCACCCTTATGCTTTATCATTTCTATATCCTTAACCCTATATACCCAATTAGGATATACTCTTATCCAAATTAAGGTTAAACATTTAGTGAATTTGATTTTGTGACTACTTCTTTAATATTTCAAACCTATAACTTGGTTATTCCTTTGAGTGATATCAGTATAGGGTAGAATAAGAAATATTTAGGTAACTTGAGTGTTTCTTAAGTGCTCTTTTGGTTTGATTTATAGGTGTTCATAGGTGTATCTAGGTGAAGAATTAATAAGGGTTGATATTTTATTTATACCAATCCTATCAGGAGATAACTCACATTAAATCACCTAGGATAACCATTATAATACATTTCATTTGCAAATTAGATGATTTAAGGGAAATAAACACTTACTTCATGATAGGATAGTAATCTCGATGCTATTATCTATCTTGTATATTAGTGTCTAGGGAGAAGGAGAGTAGACATAGATTCATAACTAAGAGAGGTGTAATATAAATACATTTTAAGCATTCTAGGAAATATGGGATGTTTGTGTCATCAATATAAGACTGGTTGGACTAAGATATAGGCCAATGGGCATAAGATAGAGTAACTGTAATGCTTTTAGAAGTAAGGCATGTGTAGAACTAAGAGGACCAACTAGGGTCATGATTTTTCCAATTTAACAAGACTGAGGTGTTGCAAATCATAAAATATCATCTATAGGGGCATGTTTTTTTAAATATGTTTTTCACACTTACACAATTTCAAATCATACAAAATTTATAGTTATATGATTTAGATACATATTTTCTATAGAATTACATATGTCGGTACCATTATTATACATGTTTTTATTATGAGACATATCTAGGGTGCATGTGATATACATTGTGCACCTACAATTTCAAAATCAAATCATGTTTAGATTTGAAAACACTTCTATAGGCTTCCATCACCCACCACATTATAATTTTATGGACTATATTGAGCCAATCTACTACAATAGTTATTTTAATTTTGGTATGGTTTATGTGATTTAATCACTCGATCTTCCCAAGTTTATAGTTAGACTTGATTACATCATCCAACCTCACTATTTTTATAGTGTGAATTGACTTGGCTCACTCACGCTCACCAAGTTATAAGTATTATTGGGTTGCAAGACTTATCTAATATTAACTTTCGAATGACAACTCATCTTTTCTCCAAATTTGGGGGCATATGTCCTCTAATATATCTCTAGATATATGCACTTTATAGATTTTTATTTTTTATCCTAATCCCAATTTTAGTGATTCATAATGATACATATTTCTAAAACAAATTTCCAAAATTTAAGTCAATATCATAATTATATAGGTGTAATCCTAAACGGTTTACTTTATTTCAATTTCAATCATTTCAATCATTTCAACTTTATATTGTATGCATTGATTATATACTACAACATGCTCTTGATTGTAGGTCAGCTACCAAAAAATCACTCAAAGGAAAGGTGTGTTATAAACACCTATTTATGAATTATTTTTTCCTTTAAATGATTAATTTAATTACTGTATTAAATTGGGTCAAATGTAGACACTATTTTTGAATTATATAGCACCTTAGTTTGTACACTTGAAAAATACATATCATGGATGTACATTCAACTTCTATAATTTTTTTGCTACCAAAAGGATCACATACACTTTTTAATTGTGTCTAATTAATTATCTCATAGTGTTACCAATGCTATTATGATGACCAAGACCTTCTTCATGCTTAGAATGTTATAAACCTACTTTTTTTATCTCTACAAGTTATGGACTTGTGTCTATTTTCCAATTAGACACTTGCATCCTAGTCAGATGCATATGTCGACACAAATGCTCTATCTTAATATAAGTCCCTATGGCTACAAAGGAATAATTTTCATAATTTAGATCCATTCTACTTTTTGCCTATTCTAGATCGAGATCCACATCAGAACTAGATAAGTTTCTTTATTTTCATTATCATTATAATATCTAGCATAGATGTACTTTTTATTTTTATCACATCTCAACATAATAAATTTAGTTTATTTTTATATAATTTTTGAATTAATTGGATTATTTTAGAGATAGTCTACCATAATTATGCCCTAGGCTATTTTTACCCCTTTAATTCTAGATTCCCTCAATCTAGATTTTAGGGTTAAACACCCCACTAAAATTTGGATATTGTGAAAATATGGATGTCATGATTCTATGACATTACCCCATAAATATGTACCCCCTTTTGAGGTGAGGTACATAGAATATGGTATTTTACTTACCTCAAAAGGATAAGATAGATATATAATATGTGTGTTAATGATGTAGCATTTATGAGTAACATGTCAAAGTAGATATATTGATAAACCTTGTAATATGTGATCACGTCAAGTCCTAAGATATATGATATGGATCATGGAAATGTATAGAGAGTAAAATTAGAATATCAACAAACAAAAAATCACACACACACAATATCACTCAATTTAATACAAAATAATGGTCTAAGGAGACCTCATACAAGGGATATGTTAAAATGTTGCACAATAGAAAGGGAGTGACATATTTAAATGTCCAACCAACATATGATGACACATGGGCCAAAAAGTAAGGAACATTTTAAAATGTTCCATAAATAAGACAATTTTAAGCAATGGAATACACTCAAATAAGTGACAATATGAATAGATTAAGCATAAGAAACTAGCATAAGCATATTATATTAGTCTTTGTATATATTTGTTAGCAAAAAATGTTATGTGACATAGCATATCAAGTATACTATGAAACATATGATCATGGATATAGACATGTGTAAGAATTAATATATAATATCAAACATGATAATGTAAAATTTATCATAAAGTACATGCAACTTGTAACAATCATGATAAAAAAATTAGCTTCCCTTAGTGTACTTTATGACACAGGTAGAGGAGAGGTCCAACATCTTTAAGTGCAAATATAATGTGTCTGCGTATGAATTTATCTCTAAATGATGCATGAAACACATGATTATATATAAATGAAATGATATTATATCTACCAAAATAAATCAAACAACATAGATGCCAAGGAGCTTTAAAAACATGGGAATGTTGATTTTTTTTTGAATTTTTTTTAATGTTTTTATATTTTATTGAATATTTTATTTTTTTGGAATATTTAAAAATAAAATGATAGCCTATGATCCCTTCCAAGGTATTTTCATATGTATCTCACAACTCATAATATGGTATATCAAATTGGTATTACTACCAAGGAGCATATATAAGTGGCATATATGTATCTACATAATTTGTGGTACTTTATGTATGTATAATTGGACTTTATGGTCATGAATAAACAATGGAAGGAATAGGGGTTTTTAGAACCTGTCACTTATTTATTTGTGGTTTCTTTGTAGTATAATTAATTGGAACATGTTTAGTTTCTCTATGTAATTGAGTACATTGTGTAGGATCATATTAGGATTTCATGAAATCCATTATATATCTCTGGTGTGAAGGCCTTCTAAGTATGGCTTACCTAAGAAATGGGATTGCCTATTACTCACCCTTTCATGGAGGATTAAACTTATTAGGATTGATAATTATTTGTCTTGGAATAAACATCTCCTGTTTAAGTGGATGTTCATATAGAATTTTGGAAACTGTGACTACCATGTTGGTATGAATGTACTTAGTAATTCCATGCATTATGGAAGGTATAGTGCAAAGTTTCTGTAACCAAGTTCATCCCAATAAAATATCAATGACTCATTTATATGGTATAACTAAAAAGGTGGTAATGATGTATATGGTTTAATTGAAAAGGTGGTAACCATGTGTTGGACCAACCTATAACTATAAATCAATTTCACTAATAACATCTTTTGATGTCCCATCAAATGCTCTTACCATTTTGGTCAAAGGGTATAAATCATCTTATGTATATACAAAATGTGTAAGTAATTACATGGTAAATACATTCTCATTAGCACCATTATCGATCATAACACTATATATAGGCTAATGGTCAAGGTATGCTCAAATAAATAATAAATGAATATCTAAGTCATCATCCACTTTTTCACTGTCATCAAATGTAATATAAGGTCTCTAAATAATAGAAGGTACCATGCATGTATAATTTAAAATAGACACATCTAATGGGTTCCTATAATGTGATAGAGGAGGATGTGCATGGTATGCCATTTGTACTTCTAGATCTTTCTTAGATTTCTCTTGTAAATGATTGTTAAATATTTTATAATTCTATTAATCATTGGGTTATGAATTTGAATCCTTTGGAGGATCCTTAAATTTAATATTTTGGTCATCACTAAGACCTTATATTTTTTGTTTCAAGGTATAACATCAATTCTTATAATGCCTAGGGCCTTGGTGATAGTCACAATATGCATTAGTGTCATATCCTTAGGGTAGAGGTTGACTCATATCAATCTCTATATGAGGAGGGAAAGATATGAATGACACTCCATAAGATTCTAAATTAAATAAGATAGAGACTTGGGAAATTTTGTAAATTATCTCTTAGGTACATTAGATACTATCAGTTGATTAGTTTGTTGTGATAATTCACTAACCATTATGGTTATTAATTTTTTAGGTTATGTAAGGTTCACCTTGTAGTTGGTTTGATATGAAACTTGTTATTTGATGTATTAGGTGTGTTTGTTACATACTTAATCCTATTCATGAAATAATAGTCATTTCATGATATCGAACAATATCGCATAAGGCATAAAAAGATTTGAATTTCTTCAAAACAATGGACTCATATAATGGGGAAATAAAATTTTGTTTGAAGATGTCTTGAATTTATTTATCTTCCATTGGATTGGTCATTTTGGCCAACATTATTTTATATCTAGGAACATATTCATTGATAGTTTCATTGGTTAGTTGTTTTATCTTCTTATTGGTTAGTTGTTTTATCTTCGTATAGGTTCATTGGTTTGTTTTTAGATGTAATTTGATTATATTACATCTTTTTATAATGTGTATAGAGAAATGTTCTACAAATTGATCTACTAAAGGTTTGAATTATCTCACTGATTAGATTATTAAATCATGAAACCATCATAAATAATAATACCTTAGGCTCCTTGGAAATGATTTAGTCAAATTTTTATCATTGGAGGCATAATAAAATTGTGTTACATAAAAATATCGAAGATGTTATTCATAATCACCCTTACCATCATAAAATGTGACCTTGGGTGAAAAAAACTAGTTAACAAAAGGTGTAAATATATTTCAGGTGAAAGAGGATTGTGTAACACATCTTTTGAATTAATATCATGAGGATAATTTAAATCCTTTTTTTCAATATTGGTAACCTTGTCTTTCAAAAAAAATATAACTTGGATTAGACCTTTCACTATAAACCCTTTGGGATTAAGAGTAGATAGTTGAGGAATCACCAAGAGTTGATATGGGCATCAAAACCAATAATTGGGTTGAAGTTATAATGGTTCCCATAGAGGATGTACTGATAGGATTTTGGTTCTCAGGGAACAATGATTTTAAAACATAATTCATGTCCCCACTAGATGTAGGAATCAATGATGTTCTCAAGGGGAGAGATAAGTCCTGTGTGATTATTATTTTTTTAGTTTCCAATATGTATTTGATGATCTCATCAAGATATTAGGGATTTTAATAAACATGATCTAGAAAAATATCAATATCTTGCACTTTCTCTTGATCTATTTATTCATGTTAATTATTTGCATTAGATTTATTATTTTCATAATCAAAATCATCTTTATTGACAACTTTAGAATTTTATTTATTTCATCATTGGCACTCTCAATAGGCATAAGATTGTATACTTCATTGGTTTGATCCATATTAGGTGGTAAAATAGGAAGATCCAAGTGTTTAATAGAAACACCACCTAGTTGAGGGCCATGACTAGGTTGTATATAGATAATATAATAAATCTAAAAAAAGCAAGAAAAACCTCAAGAGGCTAAATATGCTAGGGAAAGCTAGGATTTTCATAAGGAGACACAAAGGTTGGGGTCACCAAATGTTTAACTCTATATTTTATGGTATATAGGACATGGTTAAGAATATAAAAATAGTTCAAGCATAAGGGAGATAAACTAAGATATAACAGGCCAATTAATTACAAACTCAGAGAAATGAATATTCTAAATTATAATATTGAGATATGCTAAATATATAAATTACTAAATTCTAAAGATGTTTAGATTGATTGAAATAACAAATATAAATTATACTTATCTAGTTTTAATTTGTGTAAGAATATCTAGATTAAAAATTAGTGAGAAATATATGGGATTAGTATTCTAGATTAGTCGTAAGGTTCTATAAATTATACTTTTGTAGTCATAGACACTACTACCAAATATGGACACTATCATTAATACGAGTGTTTAGTTGTGACATAAATGTCTAGTGTATAATAATGACTAAATATTAATGTGACCAACTTCATTATTTTGGGTTTTTTATCACCTTTATATTGGTATATTGACATATGGGATATGGGTTGTTATTCTTTGATAATTGATCAAACCCTGACTCTTCATCTTTAGAATGAGTTTACCAAAAATGAGTTAGTGGGCTCATTGTTTTGAGTTGACCTCAATAACCCCTATGTCACTAAGCACTACCTACATATCCAATACTCCAAGGAGGGCCTTTGACTTATGTAGTTATCCCCTATGTGTGGGAATGTGTGTACATAAAGGTAAAATATACTATATGAAGATGCATGCAATGATCTAGCTTGTAACTTGACAAATATTACTCATGAGATACTTTTTGATTGCTTTAGACCCATCACATGATTTTTCCTCTACTTTATATGTCAATATGGATTAATATGATATTATTTTTGGTTGGGTAGTTGATTTATTGAGATTTATTAGGTTCTTAGTACTTCTATATGATCAATAAGAAGGCTTAGACTTGTATATATACCACACTTTTTGAACATACCTCAAGGTATGATTTAATTAGACAAATAGGCTGACCCATAGGTTTCAAAATATTTTCAATTTGGATCAATTTTGATGACTGGACACTAGAAGGATCTAGATACAACATTAGTGGTGGTGTTCCTCTATGGCCAGTAGTGTCTAGAGGTCTAAAAAATAGGTATGAATCTAAAACTTCTAGTGAAGGATTTTTATTAGGTTTTAAGCTTTATGTGTAGGTAGGATACTTGGATCATAAAATTGATATTGATTAGACTAATATATAATAATTTAGTCAAAATGAGATGGTGAGTGGTAGCCTTTAATAGTAGGGAGGTTTAAAACTAAAGGGTAGAGCCTTGATTTATATTTGTCAAATGTACAAGATCGAGATGCTATAAATATCCAATTTTAGTATCTACAATGTGTACAACATGTGAGGATCCAATTCTAATTAAAAATAAATCAATACATTAATATCCCCTTTATGAAAACAATTTATGAAATGCCCAATTATGCCATTTCAAATTTCAATAAAAGTGTATCAAAAATGCAACAACATAGAAAAGGTATCAAAGAAATAATCAATTTAAAAACATGTTCTTTGAAATGATGATTCTAAATTATCACATTAGTAATGATTTTTCATGATTTTTTTCATGGATTATAATTATCTACATCCACATAGGTGCATGCCTAGTCAGTTGTTTTCTCTTTCCTAGTTATTTTTAGATGGAATTCTTTCTTAAAACTAGAGGAAAATATGTATAAGGAAACAAATAAAAAAACTATGGACAAATAGACACTTCCAATTAAAAATGATTAAATTTAGTGGATTTGATTTATGAAACAAAATCAAAATATAAAACTCAATGCATGTGCTTAAAAAAAAAAAACAATGATTAGATATGGTTGGTTTGAAATAGGAAACACCAAAAAAAATAGCACATAAAGTATAGATAAAAAAGCTATCCTCTAAATTAGCAAGTGGAAAAATCAATAAGCATATACCATCCATTGTATTTTTTTTTTTTTATTTTATACAATTTTTGTATATAACAGGTGAAAATGTCACTTGAAACCTATACACACACATACACATGCACGCACACACACACACACACACACACACACACACACACACCCCTCTATATGTGTGTTTTATTCTGATATTGCATAAGATTTCACTACTTCATGTCAACACAAAAAACATTAAAAAGTATTTAGCTCTCAATAAAGATAAAATAGGTACCCCCTGACATTATCATCCCATGGGCATGTGATTAATTCTAGATGTTTTCTTTCTAGTTTACATGGTATTTTACCACATTACTATGATATATAAAAATATTAAAAGCTAACCCTATCCACATAGAGATTAAACCAAGGTTTTATGATTCCTTGTATTTTTTGATATCAAGCATCGTATATTATGACACATATAGCTTATAATTTTAACATATTCACAAATTTCAATGGAATCAGGCAAAGAAAAAAATAGGGTATCCTTAGCTCCATGATCCTATGGCTTAAGTATCATTGCCACATGTTTTCTTATGATATAACACAATATATCATAGTTTGGTTGAAATATACATTTTTTATGAACTTAGAGAGTTTGTTGAAAAATAACTTAGGATCAAAAATAGGACCTCATTCCTCTATCATGGGATTTTATGGCCTACCTTATATATATGAAAATACTGAAAGGTATCTTAGTCTAGACATACATAAAACCATATTTTTGAAATTCCACAACCTTAATGACAACAAAAGCATCAATTTGGGACATATGTGCAACCAAGATCTTAACGTATTCATTGATTTCACTAAAAATAGTGTAATAACTATGCAAAAAATATTTTCTTTTGATATTACATGGTATTTTACCACCTTGTTACAATACATGAAAATTTAAGCAAGTGCTTATCTCAATCCAAAGATAAAATATAATTTTTTTAATTCCATAACCTATATAGCATCAACTCCAGAAGGCTAAGATTCTAAAAAAAATGACATAGTTGACTAAAAATAACACAAGAATAAAATAAGGGAATTCAACACAAGAACAAAAGAGGGACCCCATAACTTTGTCACCTCTTTTTAGGAAAATTATTGTTAGATATTTTTTCTCTATAACATTAAATGGGATTTTTATACTTTCCCATGATACATCAAAATATAAAAAGGCTTATACATAAATATAAAAACTAGGGTTTTACAATGTCATGATCGTTCTTGTATGAAGGGCAATAGGTTGCGACACATGTGTGACCATAAATCACTACATCTTCATAAAGTTCACTGAAATCACCCTAAGAACAAAATAGAGATTAAATGGATCCATTGTGTTATGGCCATGGGATCATTGTCATGTTTTTTAGTATGATTTCAAATAGGATTTCACTGCATGGTTGTAATATAGGAAACCATAATAAATTATCCAAGAAAGAAATATTAAGATAAAATTTTCATGACTTATAATATAAAAAGGGGTTTAAAATTTTTATGGATCTAGACATAGATAAAACCATAGTTTGTGTAACACCACACACTCCATGATATCATTAATGAAAAATACTGACACATGTGTGACCAAACATTCACAATAGATTCAAAGAATTCATGGAAAACATCCAAACAATAAAAGAGAAACCCCATGGATTTGTCACTCTATAGCCCCATGATTGTTAACACCTTCATATTAATGATGACAAAATAAAATACTATATAAGAGGTTAATTTTGCATTACATATAGGACTATTATCACAAACATTAAACAAACACAAGAAATAAAAAACAAAAGTATAAAAACATACATAGAATTATCAGTTAGAGGGAAATTCCACTTGATGTTTTAAAATATATGCAATCTCCAATGAAATTAAATCAAGAATATTTTTCACTAAAAAATAACATCACCATTCAACATTTTCCACTATAAAAACAAACCCAATTGTATTTACCTCTATCAAATTAAAGCTTCTTCTAGAAATAATATTCTTGCCTCTTAGATTTCTCTATTACATCAAATCGATATAATCAACATCCAAGATAGATTTCACCAAGATATTTGAATAGTGGTCATGCAATAAATGTTGAATTCCTATAGATGTATAATGAGAGATCTAAAAACAAGAAGATTCCACAAAGTTAATGTTTGCATTAGCCACTTTAGGAAAAATAAAATTACATATATGGTGAGATTAGGTCACCAAAAAGGTAAAACCCTAACTCATAATTAGAACCCACTTAAAGGTAGATGACCCCTAATAAATTAATTAACTAACCTAAGTAAGTTGAAAAGATATTTAGGTAAAACCACTAGGTGGTAAAAATCCTACACTAATACCCCCCTCAAAGCATAGCTTAGGTGGTTAGAAGAATTGGGTCTCGATAATGAGGCTTGATGAGGTACCCAAGTATAATACAACTCCCATAAACTAGGGTAAAGGAGAAAACCTGTAGGAATAAAAATACTCCCCAAAAGAGAGCAAAGAAGATAAGAGGGATAAAAATCCCCAATAAGGTCTACAATTGACTATAGCCATCTAGTGTCCCCCAAAAGAATGCTTAGAAGTGACTATGAATCAAAAGTAGATGCAGTCAAGAGTGAATTACCTTAGAACAATGAGTTTGTCTACCAAGTGCCTAATAGACCTTCAACCAAGGTGTAATTCCTATGAAATGAATAATCCTCATAGTGTGAGTTAGATGGGCCAACTACTCTATGCCAAGATGGTGCAATAGAAGTAGAGGCAAATAAGGTCTAAAAAATTCTCTATAACTATGAAATAGATTGCTTGATGTCTGATGTGTCTTGGATCAGTAGACCATTACCCTATAATGTCAAAATTAGACCATTAGTAGGTGGATCAATAACTAACTCTTGAATATCTAGAAGGTGATAAGGAGATGGTGGAGGTGTGTCCACTTCACTATTGTAGTCATCTACAAAAGAAGAGTTGTCAATATTAGAAAGAAGCTCAGGGTCAAAATTGTTAATAGGTATAGGTGAGTTCAAAGAGAAATTTGAAGGAGAGTCAAGAGAAAAGTGTGAGAATATATATAGATGAGTCTAATGATTGACCATTCTCATAGCCAAAATAGTATCACTATGTAACTCCTTAATGTACACTAAATCTGGAGTGAATTCAACTTGCATGCCCAAACCAAGGTGAGTGATCTGGTAGACTGATAGGAGATAGTTGAGATTGAGGGCACACTTAGAACATTATTGAATATTCCACCACTCACTTCAACAGAACCTCTCCTGAGAACATTTTTAGAAGTGTTGTCACCTAGTTGTATAGAGGACATGTTGCATGCTTCCAAAGAACTGAACTCAATCTATGAAGAGGCCATGTAATGTGAAGCACCAAATTCAATGATTCATATAGAAGGAGTAAGAGGAATAAATACAACTAAGGATTTTCCCTTATGTTTCCCTTTGTTATTCTCTTTTGCCTTTTCTTTTCTAGAGTTGTTTGCACTAGTGGATTCATGGGTTGATGGAGATAGTTTTATAGAATCTGGAACACTTGTGTTGTTTTGAATAAGAAAGCTAGTAAGGTGGTCAATTTTTTTTCAAACATTTACTCTCATCATGCTACCTGAGCAATGGCCACATTTGATCTAATCTTTTTTAGGCTTATAACTAAAAGAAGAGGTCTCATTAAGTGATTTGGAGGTGGAAATATTTTCAGCCTTCTCATCCTTTTTCTTGATATGATTTCTCTCTCTATTGTTATAAGCCTTATCTTTCTCAGAAAGCAATGCATGAGATTTAGATGACTTCATTATGCCCATCTATATCAACTTATCTTGCTCCTAAATCAGGTTAGCAATAAAAGTATCTAAATAAGGCATCTTCAATGTGGTGTCAAGAGTACTCTTAGTGCCATGAAAAGTGGACACAAATACAAAATATTTAGGACCCATTATAGAGAGTATTGACAAAACAAGTTGTTCATCTTTCTTGTCAATTCCACATGATTTCAACTGCAATATCAAAAGTTTAAACTTGGTGAAGAAGTCCTGAAGAGTATCAAAGTCATTCGGGCTCAATCTAATAAGCTCATTTTCTAGTTCATGTCTTCTCATCATATCCTATACTCCAAAGATCTTGGTGAGCTAGGCCAACACTTTAGTAGGTGTTTTGGTAGATTTAATTTGAAAGAGTAGATCTAGGGAGATGAAAAGATATAGTTGTCCATGAACTTTATCACAATGATTAAATCATTAAATTTTCACTCTAACATTAGTAGGTTCAGTCTCAGTGCCCATTATAATTTGATGGTAACCCTTGGATTGTAAGATAATTTCCATTCTAGGTTTCCATTTATGATAGGTAAATGGTGTAAGTAGACTTATTGATAATGAATCCATAGTGTAGAAGTAAGTATTATTGTAGTAAGTAAAGAAGTGATGCAAAAAGAGAAAGATTGAATGCATGACAAACACATAAGTACCCCCTTAGAACTATCAAGCAATGACCCCCCCTAAATGTCTCAAATATAAGCACGCTCATATAGACATCAAATTCAATCAAAAATACATCTTGATTAGTAGGTGCATAAGTATAAGGAATAAGAGGAACATCAGATACAACTGATAATGCATTCAAGAGTGTACAAAAAATGTGAAAATAAAATTTATATCTATGGAAGGCCTAATGCTAGGTCCAATGTGTATACCATAAAAAATAAGCACTTTTAAAGAAAATGACACTCAAAAAGGAGTTACTGATCAAAAGTTATGGCACTCCAAGTTCTTACTTCATCATATTCTTGGACCCTTTCCAAATTTGGAAAAAAAAATTTCTTGTGTTTTTTCCACAAAAAATTCAAAAGAAGAAACAACTTAAGTCTATTTCTTCATTACATTTCACCTAAAATTTGATGAATTCTAGAATATCACACACTTACTTGCTCGAGATTCTGAACAACTTCAACTTTGGGTTCTCAAACTACTTCAACTTATAAAAATTTATAAGTAGTTGACCCTAGAAAACCTGATTACTTCTTCACAGTGTATTTCAAGTTCTTCGAGCTGTTTTACATCAGAGTTTCAAAAAACTACAACTTAAAAAAAAAGTAATGATTAATTGACCCTAGAAAATCTAAATGGGTCTAGTGAGCAAGTAATTGAGGTTGAGAAACTTGATTACTTATAAGTTGTCACCCTAGAGAAGCTTGATTACTTATAAGTAGAAGCACTTGAGAAACCTGATTTGGTCTATGAGTAAGTAGCCAAGTAGTCAAGGTTGAAAGACCTGATTACTTATAATTTATCACCCTAGAGAAACTTGATTACTTCTAATTAGAAGCACTTTGAAAACCTGATTAAGTAGAAGCACTCCAAAAACTTGATTTGGTTGACAAGCAAGTAGAAGCACTTCAAAAACCCAATTTTGTTAGTGAGTAATTAGAAGCACTTTAGAAACCTAATTTGGTCTATGAAAAGTGAATCAAGGTTTGTAGGCTAGATTACTTCGACCATAACAATGATGACTAGATAGAAGAAATCATTTTTTTGGAAAATCCACGAACTTTCTTAGAAAAATAAGAACAACCCATTTTAAATCTCAAAAAACCCAAAAAATATATGTAAATTTATTTTTCATCAAAGGCCTTTTGACATGATTTTTGAGGAAATTTTTATAAAATGCCTTCAAGGTCAAAAATGATGATTGTATATACAAAAAAATAGCAAGGTGAATGCAAAAATATCTTACCAAGGAGACAAATGCATGAGCATATCAAGAAATCTCTGGTACCATGATATATTTTGTAAAGATCTCTAAATAGCAACTGCATGATAAATGTCAATTTCCTATAGAGGTAGAATGAGAGATTTGAAAATAAGAAGATTCCACAAAATAAATGTTTACATTAGCCACTTTAGGAAAAAGGAAAGTAAATATAGGGTGAGATTAGGTCACCAAAAATGTAAAACCCTAACTCATAATTAGAATCCACTTAAAGTTAAATGAACCCTAATGACTTAATCAACTAACCTAAGTAAGCTAAAAAGACATGTAGGTAAAACCACTAGGTGGGAAAAATGCTACACTAACATATTCACCTCTATCAAATTAAATCTTCTTCTAAAAATAATCTTCTTACCTCTTAGATTATTCTATTATTCAACTCGATATAATCAACATCCAAGAATATGTTGTCAAGAATAGGGGAGATAAATGGTAAGTGCATGGAGTCAGGGGATAATTATGTGGACATTATTGGTAATATGATTATGTTAATTAATAATGTGAATGCATTTTTTAATTAATGTGATTGAGTTATTTGAATTTAGGCTAGGTGATTACCTAGCCATAATGCGATCATGTTATTATATAACATGATCATGTTATATTAAACAATAAAATGATCATGTTATTAACATGATTGCATTATTTTAATTTTAAATAATGTGATTGTGTTACCTATGTGTCAAAAAAAATAAAAAGTGAAACCCAAATGCAAAATCCTCATTTTGCATTCAAGTTTCCTTGCTCTCTCCTAGCTTCTTCGATCGCATTTTGCATGGAATACACTAGAGAGTGCTAAGAAGCTACCAAATTCATCCCACAAACCTATTGATCAATGGTGTCACTATGTAGGAGAGGTAAGTGATTGAAATATCCCCTATTTAGCCCTAATTTTTTATAATTTTAATTGTTTAACCCAATTTTTTAATTGCAATTTATTTTTTTAAATAGCTCATCTTGTTAACCCTCCCAACCTTCCATAAAACCCTCTTGTTTCTCCTCCTCCTAACCCTCCACAAAACCCTCTTATTCCTCATATCCCTCTACCTAACCCTCCTATAGTTCCCCAAAACCCCCTAGTAGTCAAGAGGTTCTAATTGACAACATTGTGGGAAACAAACTTGAAATTTAAGATTTAATTGATAAAATGAGGGATCCCACTTCAACCAACCTCCATCAAACCTAGCTATTTGATTCCCTATAGACCTTATTAGGTTGAATTGACTCTATAACAAGTCAAATTTACTGATGAACCTCATACAGGGATACTTATAAGGCATATGATGCTAATAATTTGTCATTCCTTCAAGTCAAGAACAAAGAAATGTCAAAATCCTCCATTTGTACCTTATTCATTGACCTAGACACCAATAACCCATTTCCCGTAACCACTAAACATTTTATTATCCATCACTATGTTTATAACTTAATAATAGATAATTTTTGGGATTGATGGTGGATGGTGTTTGACTATGCACCATGTAACAACCATGAAGTCTCATTATATTTTTTGAGGAAACTCTACTATGAATTTGTCCTCAATGAGATTCCTAATTAATTTGATTTTAGTGAGTTTTAGGGCCAAATAAAATGCTTTATACATGATCAACCAAGTGCACATCATGTAGCTAATCAGCTTACACGGATCTATATCCAAAATCCTCTTGATATTAAAATCCCCTCCATTATGTAGTAGCTCATGGAGATCAACACTCTCCATGATCTTAGTTAACTCACCAATACACTCATTTAGTATATAAATAAGATTTATTAGAGTAATACTATATATATGCCACCTACCTAACCCTAACCCCACCCTTGAAGTTTGTGTAAAGCTATGTGTAGAAGACCTTCTGATGATAATGGGATTGGTGGTTTAGATGGCTTAGATCATATTATTATGAGTGATGAGATTTTGTCACACACATTTAACATGCAGACATTAGTCACCACATAGATGTAGGTATATTTTATATAAATATCAAGTTAAATTTGGTTTATATTTGGAAATTTAATTCAACTTATAATTAATTTACATAAAAATTGAATATAATATATATGTCATTTTTTATGTCACAAGAGGTGATAGTTCCTTCATCATCATAGTCGGTATTTACAACATTTTATTTGTCACAATTGTTATTTACATTTCTGATCTAGTTTTTGGGCCATCTATTATTGAATCTACCTCTGTGAGGATGACACCGTTTACCTATATAGAGTTAAAATTTTGAGTTAATCTTATGCTCTATTTACATTTAGTCTATGTATATTTTCTTTGTAAGTTTAAGTTAAATTTATCTTTCTCTATTTTCATACTTTGTTTTCATTTTCTCTCTCTTTATCCTTGCTCTATTATTTACAATAGTTTCATTCTATGAGAATGGGCTCAACAGTATTTATATAACTACTTTTGGTAAATCCCATAAAAATTCCATGAATAATCTCATTCAATATTAGATAAGGGTAGTTCACATGCCACAAGGATACTTATATAAAATGAATTTAACACTTATCTAGGGGTCCTTCTGGGTAAAACTATCTTGAAAATGAATTTGCTAACCTAAATATAGCCATATTCTAATTTTGGCTTATGTCACCATTACCATTATATATAAATCCATATCTTACCCTTGAAAATGAGTGATAATAGCAAGGTAATTTAAAGTAAAAGAGAATAAATGTGCATCACTAACAACAGACATAACACAACAAACATATATGTTTTTTTATTTGCATCTAATTTACTTCTCTTCTCAAGAATTAATGCAAAAATAACACAACTGAAAACATAAAAGTCATAAATGGTCTCATGTTATACCATGCTTCCTTGGGAGTAACATCCTACAATTATCTTACAAGGTCACTAATTAAGGATGTAGACGTTGTATTCATATCTTCTACCCATTACCCATATGGTAATATTTTCTCTTTCTATTACCTGAGGTCAATACACTATTTTACAAGAAATCTATTACATGCTTCTAGGGATAGGACATTATCTATGAATAAAATATGAAACACATTTTTCCATAAAATATTTGAAGCTTCCTTGTGAATATAAACCCATTTTCCTAGTGGAAGTTATCTTGGAAGTGATAATATCCTATTAAAAGGGAGTCTCATTCATATACCTCTTTCCTAAAGAATTTCCTATTAATGAAAACTAAAATTCATATGACCATATTGCATCTAAAAACCATAAGGACACAAACTTGACATGACTGCACATGTACATTGATATGGTTAAACACAAGCAATCCCTTTTCTCTCTTTCCCATCTATATTTGTACAAACTAATCCTCTAATTTTGGTTTTGGTACAAGGATGTTTCTCTAACACTTCAATAGATGGCTTATCAATTCAAATTTAAGTGTATTTTCATGTGTATGCTTGTCTTCTTCTTTCTTATAATGTGTCATTGCATTCATGTACTTATATAGATAGATATTTTATGTACTTGATTCTATTGATCCTTTTGGTTTCCATATATAATATTTGATACTTTATACAAAATTAAGTGAGATCTTGTTTACATGAACAGTTGATGGTTGGAGTAGACACTCCTTCCTCTCTACAAGATGAGACAGTCATGTGCATTATTGTTGTAATGTCATCTACATAGGTGCTAATAGAGGTATATATTAGTTCTTGTAATTTTGAATTATAAAAGTAGACTTATTTTAATAATCTTATTACATGTAGTTGGGGCAAATATAACTTATGTAAATTTATTGTGTATGCAAGGTTGTCCTATGATATTTGATAGTCCTAGTCAAATGATGAGTAGGGAAACTTCTCATGTTCCTCCCATATTTGAGATGCCTATTTGGACAACTAAGCCTATGATTGACTTGTTTGAGCATGAAAAATAGATTGAGCAGTAACACGAGCTTGTGGTAAGTGCATGTTTAAATGATTTTTATTGTAGTTTAAAATTAATTTCTTAACAATTATTTAATTGTATTTTATGTTAATTTTTTAATAATTATTATATTTGAACAGGCTCAGTTACAAGCTAACTATGGGTGTAAGACCCATAGTCAAACCTTGGAGGAATCCAATCCATTAGATGGGTACCATCTACTAGAAAGGCATCCTAGGGAGAGTCTTTTTTTAGGAAGGAAAAGAGAGGGAGGTTATTTGATGAATAGGGTGTCTTACACATGAGATGTCCTTTTTTATATGCCTATATGGCAATTTATGCATTTTTGGTATTGTATATGTGCATATGACATTAAACCAACATTAGATACTATGCTGGTAGATGTAATTTTTTGTATTATTATCATTTCAATCTATGTATTATTTACATTAGACACATGTTCCTATATTATATGCCTATCATGGCAATCTATCTAATTTATATTCTTTTTTTTTTCATTGTGTGTTATTGTATAATGTTTTTTTGATCTTCCAAACTATTATCTATTGGATCTCATATTTAATGTTTTCAACAAAAATGAGTATTTAAAAATTATTCTTTTCAATGCTATAAATCTTGGATCTCCCATACTTTTTAAAATTTGTTGTTCTCAAAATCAGCTATGCTCATTTTTGGAAACAACCCCTATGAAACTTGTCCATTTCATGTTTTTCACTCTAAGTTCATCTTTCGAGACAAGTTTTTCTTGATCTCGAGTTTATTCAATTGGCATCCTTGAAAAGTTTGTGACATTCCCTCATTACAATTTCTCAAAAAATGTGAAAATTGTTATGATTTCAATGTGATCAGAATGTCAAATGTTTGATAAATCTTAAAGATTTAGTGTGTTTTCTTAGTTTTCATGTAAGGGTAGCATTTTTTGCTACTATTGCATGTTGTTTTTTAGTCCCTGTGCATAGGCAAAAAATTTCACCTCCCTTGCATCCTTTCATGCAGGAGCTGTAAAAATCACCACTCTTGCATTTTTTAATTTGTTCCATGCAGAGGCAACAATTTTCACTGCCCTTGCATTTTTTCATGTAGGAGTAGTGAAAATTGCTGCCCTTGAATCCTTCTTGAATCTCACATGCAGAGGCAATGATTTTTTTTGCCCCTACATGATCTCAATTTTCATACACAACATTTATGGCCACACGCACCAAGTTGTTGGGGTTGATTTTCAACCTTTTAAACCCATTTTTCACCTCATTTGTTTCATTTCAATTTGTCTTCTCCTCCTCCCTACATATAGTCAATCGTATGAATGAGTGGAATCATGGTTTCTTCAAATTCAAGCATGGGATTGCGATTTTCTAGGTAGGGTTTTGCATTCTTCTTTTTGATTTCTCGGTTTTCATTTCATTTTTATTTTTATCTTTCTCTGGATTTTAGTTTCTTCTTCTTTAGGTTTTTTATCTCATTTTATTTTTCCTCACCTCCCTTTCTTCCCTCAGGAGGTGACCTAGGCAAAAAACCACCCCCCCAAAATCCATTGGCCATTTTTTTTAGTGGAGTAATGGTGGTGAAAATCACCGCCCTTACATGTTTTACCTCATCCCATGTAAAGGAGGAAATTTTTTCCGCCATTACACCATCCATTCCCTCTTTGTAATGGCAATGAAAATTGTCACCATTACACCACCAAAATTTCCTCCTGTGTAAGGGTGTAAAAAATTTCCACCCTCACACAGTTCCCCCTTCGTGCATGGGTGGCAAAAATTGCCACCCTTACACGATGTTTCCCTCCTTTTGCATAGGTGGAAAAAATTACTGCCCATGCATGACTTTTACATGAAATGGTGGTAATTTTTTCTACCTATGTAAAACTAACATCAACATGCAAGGGCAGCAATTTTTGCCACCCCTGCATGTTTTCCCTCTAATTTTCCTAACTCTGGGAAATTTTTATTTTCTCATTTTTTCAAGCCTGATTCCCTTTAAACATTCTAACCTACTCGTACCTTATCCTTTTCAAGTGAATTCTATTGGTCATGATCATCAATGTGTAATTTTCCCAGATTGCCCATATTTTTCCTAATTACGCGATCATGATTCTTGTTGCAATTCCTCTCCAAGATCCTTCTTCATCAGCATACTTTTGATAAAGGCTCATCTAGATGACTGAGGTTTCTCCAAAGAAATTGAAGATGATGAATTACAAGTACCAAGTTTTTTTTCCAATCACCTCAGTTACTTCTAATGTCAATGGCATTAGGGATATAGAGATCAAGCATGTGGATATGGCTGAGTTCATAGAAAGAACCAAATCAATCAACGCCAACTAGGAAATGATGAAGATAATCGAGATTAATATCCATTTGGTATCTTCTTTTCCTATAGTGGCCCATAACATAGAGTTCATTCTCTAGTGTGCTCAGTTATACAATAAGGATATTAGGGCTGTGTTAGACATTAGTGGTAACGTGGTGATTAGACAAGACCCTAAGTTCATCGAAAAAGTATTCATGTGTCCGCCTGATACTGAAGTATTGAAGATTGACTTCATTGAACCATAAAAAGAATATGACAAAGATCCTAAAAGAGTGAAGAAAGTGATCAATAATAGATGGCTCAAAACTCCTAGAGCAAACTTGTCAAGATGGCCATGAAACTTTCCTCAGAGTAATTTTGTAGAAGTTGGTGACTTGATCACTCTTCTCAGCAAAGTATGAGGTTTACCTTCTTCCTCTCAATTTCACGAATAGATGTACCCCTTCATTAAGATAATTATCTAGGGGAAACAAGTCATTTCTTGAAGAGAACAAATCAACAACGCTCTGCATGAGAAATTGATGAAGGTATCTACTACCTCCAAATTCTATATGCCATCATACTTGTTGTATATTACAGCATTAATGAGAACCTTCCCAGGTTTAACATCAAAAGGAGATAGGAAAACAACCTCGATGTATCAATATTATCTTCAATTGACATTGAATGGTTCCATCCATCATTTTAGAAGCATAGATGATGCTTTCTTCATGGTATTTTTGTGTCTTTTTAATCCCCAATTAGAATAGAAAAGAGTGTCAGACGAAGCCTAGACTGTTGTGAATGAATTCAAGTGTATGTTCTTAAAGTTCCCTTATTTTTGTTATCTACGAGTTGAATTTTTCCAAGGTTATCCCTATATGCTTCCAAGATTCCTCTCAGACAAATTGGTCTTGATGGAGTTGTGCAGGCAAATTTTTGTCATGCACAATAAGCAAATAGAACTCAAGAAACTCAGTTTTAGGTTCCCAATTAAAATTGGCAGATTCTTAGTATTGACCACTGCAAAAGCTAGAGAAATGGAGATTGAAATGCAACTCGTAAACATGAATCATTTCAAAAGGAGGCCAAATTTTGACTATAGAGGCATGAAAGATATAATCCAAAGGAAGACCCAGCTTGATGAGCCTATGATCGAGGATATTTGGGTTGATTTGAGGATAGTTGAAGACATCAAAAAGATGGACTATAGTAGATTGTCCCTTGAGAAAATAGAATATCTAGGGCTCAATGATATCCCTATAAATCTAGTGGATGATGGAAATTTGATAAATAATAGATACCATGCTGAACAAGTTGCCAATGCCCCTCTTCCCCTGATCCAATGGTCTTAGAAGGAGTTGACTTTCCTGAGAATGAGTTTCGAACCAATATTGGCAAACGCTAATGATTGGTTAACATATAAGGGAATCACTTTGAAAGATTTTATTATAGGGTCAGAAGCTGAGTTTTAAGAAATAAGGAGAACGGTAGAAAATAAGAAGAAGAATAAAAGTGATGTTCCTACTTTTGATAGGCCACATAAGCCTAGGATCATCTTCGTGACAAAGAAGTCACAAGTTGTAGAGAAGGAACCAAGAACAACAGACATGGAATTTGAGAAGTAGAGCGTCGAGAAACCAATAGCAGAATAGATGGAAACTGATGATAGGCCTACAGGTCAATAAGAAAAGGAAACTTTGTCCCCATAAGTAGGTGTATAGCTAGACACATGAATTTCTTCTTCTCTACTTAACTCACCTGATGTAACTCCTTCACCTATTTCTCCAATAAGTATTCCCTCTTCTAGAGCTACCTCTCCTTCCAAAATTATTTTTGGTGACCCTCAAAGTGCTTATGGAGATGTTCTTCATTCCTCAAGATCCATCCCCAATTTGTCATCTCCATATTTTGATATCAGAGATAGTTTTACCCTTGACCATTCAGTAGCAAGTGTAGTTTTAACTAATACTACACCCATTGTTTCCACTAGTAGTGTAGGTACTACTCTTGTGATGCTAACTACAAGGATTGATGCTAATGTAAGTGCTTTTACCCTCCCACCTTGGTTGTCAGATTACATGTCCAAAAGGAAAAGATAGGCCATATCCTTAGATGACTTTGATTTCACTAAAATGGTCTCAGCCAAAGTCAAGACTCCAAAAAAGCCAAAAACCATTTCAAAGATGATTGAAGATAAGGGGCACAAATTTATAGAAGTTTCTAGACCTCCATAAGACTCAACTCTTAAATTTTTTGATATGAGTGACTACTCTGTCTCCCAAATTGAATTGGGTAAGGTAACTCATGAAAGTGCTAAGAGTGACTTGCAATCAGCAATGGACATTATGGTTTAGAAATTTGACAAGGAAAGAGAAATTAAAGACCATTATAAAGCAATGGTGGAACAATTGATTGCAGTGATAAGGAGGATTACTTTCACTCCAAAAATTATAACTCCAAAGGCCATCTTCGTTGATGACCCCATGATTCAGAAGGCAAAAAAGACCTATCTCAAGTGAAAAGTGCTTGAAGATTACTTAGGCAAGATGCATACATAAGGGATTTCCTTGCTTATAGAGTTGTCTAAGAAAATGGATACGATGAGAAAAATGAGAGCAGAACTAGATGATCTTATCAATATCATTTCTTAGGATATTGAAAGCACAGATAAATATCTTGGCAAATGGATAGATATGAAGAAGCTAAAAATAAGCACTCTAGTATCAATTGGCATCATTGCTAATAGAGACTCGTATATTGAAATTAAAGAAGCATTGATATATAAGATTCAGGTGCTTAAAGAATTAATTAGTGACCTCAAATCTTCCATAGACCTCAGTTAACAAAGTGATATTAGTCTGTTGCATAAGTTGGAGGAGTTGCCTTGCAAACTTACCACACAAGACAACTAGTTCATTTTAGCAGAAGAAATGATTCAAGAATTTGAAGGTATGTTCCGAAAAGAATTTGAAGAGAAAAAAATTTTAGTGGCCTCTATGGATAATGTCCTAGATAATCAATTAACTCTAGATAATCTAAAAACTAGGTTAACTAGTCATGCGAAATCAATCACAGCAATGAGAGATGCCACAATCAGGGCTAAGGTGATCTTCAAGAATAATGTTATTCCAAACAGTATTGGGATACAAGTGGCCATCACCATTTATGATGCTCATATGAAAAAAGATGGACCTATAAATTGAATCAACATTTCATTGATTTAAGTTCCTTTTTTTAAATGCACTTTTGTAACCACTTTGGACATTTGCACATGTACTTTGGTCATGTGTAATTACATGTAAAAATATGGAAAGTCCAAAGTCAACAAAGACTTCCATCTTTGACTTGAAAAGATATTTAGGTCTTTTTCAATCTTCAAAGTCTCTCCCTATAAATAAGGAGAGCCTCTTTTGTAATAGATATATTTTTGATAATTGAGAGCAAAAACTTTGCCCAAATTGAGATGCTTCCTAAGACTTTGAGCTCAGATTGTAAATCATATTTTCTTGAATGAATGAGAAAGTAGGTTATTTTTAAAACTTTGTATTGGAATAACTTGTGTTACTCAGGAGATTGTTCTTACATCCTTTTTCTAATATATCTCATCTATTTGATTAAAAAATCAAAGTGTGTGGAAGTTATCTAAAGACGTTCTAAAGTTAATTATGAAGACTGTGTGTTGCTATAATTACCTTTAGTTTGTGTTACTTGTGTTTTGGTGGAAAAGGATACTAGAAAGACTTTGTACTACTTTTATCCTTTGTGATCTTATACTTTGTTGTGGTTTTAGGTAGAGACTTGAGCCTCACTTCATTCTACAATTTTATCAATCCTAAATCAGCAAGAGAAGCAATGAAATACTTTGTGCTTTCGTGGGTTTCTTGTGGATCCCATTACTACCCCAGAATTTTTCCTACCATTTACTAGATATCATTTCTAAAAGAAGAAGATTATTTTTAGTTATTACATAGGAATTTGCCTTTACCTTGTGAAAATTTTATCTAAAAAAAGAAAGATGGATGGTGTGATTTCACCCCTGAGTCTATTTTTAGTTTATATTAATATATAGTAATTTATAGGGAGCTTCCCCTTGATGAGAGGGGAGATTTATCTCATTATGCTATGGTAAACCTACACTTTTTGTTGTATAAATCTCCTTGTGCTATGGTCAATATACCCATTTTGCCATCATTTAGTTGATGACAAAATATTCACCCAACATCTTTTTAGTGACTCTGCTAGGGAACATGAATGCACACTTTGAAGCTTCAAGCTTCAAATTGAAGAATTTATAGTCCTTTTTCATTTTTTTCACTCTGGCAGATCCATCATACACATAAGGCCAGAGAGCTCAAGGTATTTTTGATCTTATATTCAAGTTAGTGTAGTGAAATAATTTTGAGATTTCTACTCTGCCATCTCACCTCCAGCATACCAAGAGTTTTCCTCCTACCAACGTTAGATATCCAATACCAAATGAAGCTTCTAGTCTTAGTGCTAGTAGATTTTTGTCCATACTTACCCCACCAAGATTTGTTATCTCTCCCTTTAATTATCATATTATGGTGACCCAAGGTCTTTGAGGCAACTCTTTTGGTCCTCTCAATCTAGCCCCACCTTTACACGAACTACCTCATACTTTAAGAAATAATTTCCCCAAATTCTATGGTGATGAGAAGGTTTATCCTAATGAGCATATTGTTGCCTTATGCATATCATGTGGTGTGATAAGCATGGAATACGAAGATATAGCGGTGAGACTGTTTGTATAAAATTTACAAGGCGCTGTTGCAGACTAGTTTTATCACCTTCAAGCTCAAATTATAACTGAGTGGAATACACTCAAGACCAAGTTTGAGGCCAGTTCTAAACTCGTTGAAGATGCACATGACTTGTTAGCTCAACTTATGCAAATGAAGAAGGAACTTCATGAGCTTATGTGAGACTTCATTGCTAAATTCAATAAGATGAGGAACTGAATTCTTATAGTTGCTTAGTCAACACCAGAAAACCTCAAGTGCTTTTTCATCAACTCTCAACTTCCTAAAGTAAGTTTTCTATTGAGGTGGGATGGTCCTATAGATATTTATGTAGCCCAAAATTTGGCTATCGAGATTGAATATGATCTTATCCTAGCAGGTAAGATCAGAAAAGATTTCAATAAAAATAATTTTTTCTCATCTATTGAAAGTTCTTCCACGAGCACCATAGATCCTATGGTGCAAAAGTTGACAAATGAACTGCTAGCCTTGAAAAGACAAATGGACCAAGTTATGTCTACTATTCCTTATCGAGATATGCCAAGGAGGACATTTCAAAACTAATCATATCAAGGCAATGCTACCAAGAATCAAGGGCAACCAAATCGTCTGCCTCCCCCACAGGGGAAACTTGCCATTGAAGTAGTACCAGCTAACTCAGTAGTTAGTTACCTTGAAACTAAACATGATTTCTTGCTCCAACCTAAGTTGGAATAAGAAGATGATTTTAATTCCTTTGTAGAAGGAGGAGAAGAATTAGTTGGTGACTCCAACATTGGTTTCTTGAATTACTAGGATGAAGTTAGACATAAGGGAGAAGTGTTTGATGGATCATACGTTGTTTTTACCAGGTCCTAAAATTAGTCAAATCAACAAGCTAATAAAGGAAAAGTAGGAGAAGAACCCCAGCCATTAGTCTCGGTCACTAAATAGGGGACTTCACTACCCTTTCAATCAAAGGACCTGATGACTAATAAGAAAGTAAGTACCTCAAACCATCATGTACCTTCTACTTCTATTTTTTAGACCAGTGCCACACCCAATAAATATTAGGATGTTGGACTTTCTTCCTCTATTTCTAGTTTATTTCAATTATTTGATATAATTGATCATGCCAAAAATACTAAGATTCAAATGACTGAAGTTGAGTAGTTGAGAGCTAATCTTGAATAGTTTGATAGGCTCGTTGAATATGTAAAAACTAAAACTGTCCCTATAGGACAAGATTTGCCAAAGGTGTCTCATGATTCTTCAAAGAACAAATCCACTCAAAATAATTTTGTCGCTACTCCTCCTGCTACCCCTAAGAAAATAAAACCTTTTTATTTTTCTCTTTTGATAAACAGTCATAAGTTGAGCAACTGTATAATAGACTCTGGGGCCTCTGATAATGTTATACCCACCAAAGTAGTAAATTCTCTTAATCTTACTTTAACTAAGACTTTTGGTAGATGCTTTTCCATGGATAAAAAGCAAGTACCACTCCTAGGTCAAATCAAAGATGCCCAATTTGTGTTTGCAACTTTTCTGGAGAAGAGGATCAAAATGACAGTCTTGGTAGCCAATGTTTCAGCCTCTTATGGCATTTTGCTCAGACACAATTTTTTCAAGGATGTAGGTGGAGAATTGAATATGAACCTATTTTAAGCAAGGATACCTGTTAAAGGCATCATAAAAAAATTGCTTCTTGAGAATGAGTCAAAATATATAGTCACCCAAACATCAGATTTTGAAGCTCAAATTTTATTTGAATCATCGAGAATGGGTAATTATTTCCTAACTACTAAAGATGTTTTCAACTCATCAGATGAAAGTTCTTTTAGTGATAATTCAAAAAATTTAGATAAAAAATCAGAAGAATTGTTAGAACAAAGTTCAAACAATAAAGAATCTTCCCTTACTAATGAAGAAAAATCTTTAAGAAGATCATATTCTAATGATGTTTAGATTTTAGAATTTGATGGCAGTTGCTCTTCTACTAATTTTGGATCTAGAATTGTTTTGATCTCCCCTCAAGGAGATTTTTTTCCTTATTCATATAAGTTGTAGTTTAACAAAACTAACAACACCACTGAGTATGAGTCTTTACTACTTGGATTGAAAGCTGCTAATGTTAAAGGTATTAAGATTCTTCATGTTCAGAGAGATGTTGAACTGGTGGTTTGTCAGGTAAGGAATGTATACCAAACCAAAAATGAAATATTATGACCTTATCGCAATCTAGTATGAGATTGTATTGAAAGTTTTGATGCTTTTAATATTTCTACTGTGCTAAGATAATTCAATGATCTTGTAGATTCATTGGTAGTCCCTACAACCCTCATAGTTCTCCATAAGGATTTTAAAGGGGACAAGTACACTATTGAGTTGGTATTTTGACCAAGTGTACCTGATAATTCCCACCATTGGTAGGTGTTTAATGATAACAACTAAATCATTACTTTTCTAGAAAAGATAGACAACTTTGAGGAACTTTATTTTGAAGGAAGAAAATATCCATCATGGGAATCAGTTCCTAAAATAAATTCAAAAATTGGTGAAGAGTTCCTTCAACTAAAGGGGAATAAAATTTTGAAAGGTATGGTTTCTCTTGAGAGGTTATTTGATAAGCATGATAGGTATGTCAAGTAGCGATAAATGGATTCAAGTTCCTCCAAAGAATTTGATCAGGTGAATTTGAGTACAATAAAAAATTCTAAAATGGTCAACATTGGGGATTGTTGCACTTCTAATGAAAAGCTCAAATTCGTTACTCTTCTTCACCATTACATTGATGTTTTGGCATATTCTTATAATGATTTGAAATCTCTTAGGCCTAAGAAAATTTGGCATGAAATTCCTCTTAAAGGCAGGTCATTTCCTTACAAGTAGAAACAAAGGCAATACATTCCCAAAATATTAGGTACTATCCTTTCTAAGATCTAGAAAATGATGAATGAAAGAATTATTTTTTCAATCTATCATTCCACTTGGATTGCTAACATAGTTCCCGTGAGAAAAAAGAATGGATAAATTTGTATCTGTGTTGATTTTAGAAACCTAAATAAATCTTCTTTAAAATATAACTACCCCATGCCCATCATGGATCAAGTGTTGTAAATAGTGACTGGTTTAGAAATGTTATCAAAGTCAGATGGTTTTTCTAGGTATAATCAAGTAGAAGTTAATGAAGCAGATCAACATAAAACTGTTTTCACTACACTTTGGGGCATTTTTGCATATCACATAATGACTTTCAGTTTGATCAATGCTAGTGCTACCTTCTAAAGAGAAATGGATATCGCCTTCAGAGATGAAATGGGTAAATTTATTGTGGTATATCTTGATGACTTGTTTTTTCCAAGCATCATCCTGATCATGTGCATCATCTACAACAAGTGCTGGAATGCTATCAGCAAAATAGTATTTCTCTTAATCCCAAGAAGTCAATTTTTGGGGTTATAGAAGGTAAACTTCTCAATCACACTGTATCTTGAGAAGGCAGAAAAATTGACTCAGAAAGAGTCAAATATATCCAAAACCTTACTCTTCCTGCTAGTAAGACTACCATTCATTCTTTCTTTGGAAAGGTGAATTTTCTACAGAGATTCATTTTATAATTTGTAGAGAAGACTTGCCAAATTGTTAACATGATGAAGGGTAAAGATAATTTCTATTGGACTATAGTAGGAAAGTCAAAATTTGAAGATATCAAAAAAGTGATTGCCCACGCACCAATCTTGGTTTGTCCAAATTATACCAAAGACTTCGTAATATACAGCTATGTTTCTGAGCATACACTTTCAACTATTTTGGTTCATCAAAACAAAGGTGTGGAATCTCCCATATCATTTATGAGTTTTCCTCTCAAAGATCATGAATTAAATTATTCAAATATGGAGAAGCATGTTTTTGACATGGTTAAGGTGGTAAAGCATTTCAGATTCTATATCCTAAATTCACATACTATTGTTCTGGTGCCTGATACAACAGTGAAGTCCATTCTAACTCAATAGGGGTTTGGTACTAAGAGGGGTAATTGGATTACCAAAATTAAAGAGTGTGATCTTGATATCAAACCTACCAAACTTGTGTGGGAAAAAGGGCTCTGCTAATTGATTGCTAATAATATACCCAAGGAAATAGAATATGAAGAAACAAAGGTCAAAGATGTGCCTACAGTTCTCTTTATCATTATTACTGATGAGTGGTATTCAAATATCGCTCATTTTATTACCTATGGTGAGTGTCCCACTAATCTATCCTACAAATAAAAAAGGAATGTTAAGTTAAATGTCGCTAACTATGTTTTGTGGGACAATAGTTTGTACAAGAGAAGCCTTGATGGGGTATTTCTTTGTTACATTGATAAGGTGCAACAAAGTAAACTTTTAGAGTCCTTGCATAATTTGGCTTGTAGATGACATTTTTATACCAATGATAACTCATAATATTCTATGAGCAAGATACTATTGGCCTATGTTGTTTCAAGATGCACATAAATGGGTATGTAGGTGTGAGTTGTGTCAATAGTTCAGTGAGAAACCGAAATTGGCTGTGTTACCTCTCAAGCCAGTGGTGATCAAAGAACCTTTTCAAAAATAGGGTATTGATTTCATTGGTGTAATGAACCCATCCTCAAGTGTCGAACATGACTATGTTCTCACTATGACTGACTATTTTACCAAATGGGTGGAAGCCATTCCAACTAATCATGCTACTTCAGAAGTGGTATGTAATTTTCTTAAAGAAAATATCATCTCCTAATTTGGGGTCCCAACTAAGATTATAATAGATAATGTTGCTTGTTTCTCTTCTCATGAGGTTACTGAGTTTTGTTACAATTACGAGATTATTCTTTCCCACTCCTCTAACTACTATCCACAAAAAAATGGTCAAGCAAAATCAAGCAACAAGAATCTATTTACTATTATCAGGAAATTAGTAGATGATAATCAGAGGACTTGCCATAAAGCATTATTCGATGCTTTATGGGTAGATAGGATTACACCCAAGAGGGAAATAGGCATGTCACCATTCCAACTTCTATATGTTCTGAATGTGGAGATACCAATCACCCTGAAACTACCAGCACTAAGGTTGGCAAAGGCAATCAAAGATTCAACTCTCAAAAAAATTATTGATAAAGGGATCATGTGCCTAACCGAACTAGATGAGCAGTGAACCATGGTAGTGGACCAAATTACTACACATCAAAATTAGGTGAAGAAACTCTTTGACAAGAGACCAAGGATTCATGATTTTTAGATTAAAGATCAAGTCTTATTGTGGGACAAGAGGAGAGAACCAAAATGAATGCATGGCAAATTTGATTCTTTGTGGAGAGGTCCATTTACTATTCATCAGGTCTATGGTGAGAATAGCTTCTTGCTAGAATATCAAGATGGAACACCATTCTCATTGCCTCATAGTGGGCAACATCTGAAACACTTCAATCCTTGAAGTATTAGATGATTTCACTTGTACATTTGTATATTCTTATGTTTATTTATTTTTGTTTGGCTTTTCATGTCTTTCTCTTTTTAGTTCAACTCCATGGTCCAATGGCTTGGATGAAGGTACTTAGAGACTAGTTTCTACTCCCATCGATCATTTCAAGGTTCGGTCAATGGAAGTTCCCCAATAGGAGCTAGCTATTGTTCCCAAAATCAGCTATGCTCATTTTTGGAAACAACCCCTATGAAACTTGTCTATTTCATGTTTTTTACTCTAAGTTCATCTTTTAAGACAAGTTTTTCTTGATCTCAAGTTTAGTCAACTAGCATCCTTAAAACATTCATGACATTCCCTCATTACTATTTCCCAAAAAATGTGAAAATTGTTATGATTTTGATGTGATCAAAATGTCAAATTTTTGATAAATTTTGAGTTAGTGTGTTGTCTTAGTTTACATGTAAGGGAAAGATTTTTTGTCACTATTGCATGTAGTTTTTTAGTCCCCATGAAAAGGTGGAAATTTTCTCCACCCTTGCATCTTTTCATATAGGAGTGGTGAAAATCACTGCCCTTGCATTTTTTAATCTGTTACATGCAGAGGTGATGATTTTCACCACCTTTGCATTTTTTCATGTAGGAGCGGTGAAAATCACCGCCCCTGCATCCTTCTTGAATCTCACATGTAGAGGTAGTGATTTTTACCACCCCTACATGATCTCAATTTTTGCATGTGGCATTTATGGTCACATGCATTGAGTGGTTGGGGTTGATTTTCAACCTTTTAAACTCATTTTTCACCTCATTTGTTTCATTTCAATTTGTCTTCTCCTCCTCCCTACATCTAGTCAATCATGTGAATGAGTGGAATCATGATTTCTTTAGATTCAAGTGTTGGATTGTAATTTTCCAGGTAGGATTTTGCATTCTTCTTTTTAGTTTCTAGGTTCTCATTTCATTTTTGTTTTTGTTTTTCTTTTGGTTTTAGTTTCTTCTTCCTCTTCTTGTTTAGGTTTTTTATCTCTTGTTATTTTTCCCCACCTCCCTTTCTTCTCTGAGGAGGTTATCTAGGCAGAAAACCACCCCCGAAAATCCATTGGCATTTTTTTAGTGGAATAATGGTAGTGAAAATTGCTGCCCTTACACATTTTACCTCATCTCATGTAAAAGTGGCAATTTTTGCCACCATTACACCATTCATTCCCCCTTTGTAATGGTAGAAAAAATTGTTGCCATCACACCACCAAACTTTCCTCCCGTGTAAGGGTGGAAAAAATTACTGCCCTCACATAGTTCCCCCTTTGTGCATGGGTAGCAAAAATTTCCACCCTTACATAATGTTTCTCAGTTTCATGAATAGATGTACCCCTTCATTAAGATAACTCTCTTGGGGAAATAAGTCATGTTCTTTAGAGATAAAATTAGTAATGCTCTACATGAGAAAATGATGAAGGTATCTACTACCTCCAAATTCTATATGATATAATACTTGGTGTATATTGTGGCATCAATGAGAACCTTCCCAGGTTTAACATCAGAAGGAGATAGGAAAATAACCCTGGTGTATCAATATTATCTTCAATTGACATTGAAGGGTTCCATACATCATTTTGAAAGGGTAAATGATGATTTATTCATGGTATTTTGTGTCTTTTTGATCCCCAATTAGAATAGAAAAGAGTGTCAGATGAAGCCTAGACTGTTGTGAATGACTTCGGGTGTATGTTCTTGTAGTTTTCTTCTTTTTGTTATCTATGGCTTGGCTTTTTCCAAGGTTATCCTTATATGCTTCAAATATTCTCCTCAAAAAAATTGGTTTTGATGGAGCTGTGTAGGCAAATTGTTGTCATGCACAATAAGCAGATGGAACTCAAGAAACCCAATTTTAAGTTCCCAATTGAAATTGGCAGATTCTTAGTATTAACCACTATAAAAGCTAGAGCAATGGAGACTGAAATGCAACTCGTAACCATGAATAATTTAAAAATAAGGCCAAATTTTGAATATAGAGGTGTGAAAGATATAATCTAGAGGAAGACCCAGTTTCATGAGCTTATGATCGAAGATATTTGGGTCGATTTGAGGACAGCTAAAGACATCAGAAAGATGGACTATAGTAGATTGTCACTTGAGTAAATAGGATATATAGGGCTCACTGATATCCCTACAAATCTAGTGGATGAAAAAAAATTGATAAATAATAGATACCATGCTAAAAAATTCACTAACTCCCCTCTTCCCCTGATCTAATGGTCTCAGAAAGAGTTAACTTCCCTTAGAATGAGATTCGAACCAATATTGGCAAACACCAATGATTAGTTAGTAAATAAGGGAATCACTTTGAAAGAGTTTATTATAGGGTTAGAAGTTGAGTTTTAAGAAGAAACAAGGATAAGGGTAGAAAATAAGATGAAGAATAAAAGTGATGTCCCTACTTCTGATAGGCCACATAAGCTTAGGATCGTTTTCATGACAAAGAAGTCACAAGTTGTAGAGAAGGAACTAGGAACAACATACATGGAAGTTGAGAAGTAGATCATCAAGAAACTAGCATTGGAATAGATGGAAACTGATGATAGGCCAATAGGTCAACAAGAAAAGGAAACTGTATCCCCATAAGTAGGTGTACAACCAGATGCAAGAATTTCTTCTTCTCTACTTAACTCACCTGATGTAACTCCTTCACCTATTTCTCTAATAAGTATTCCCTCTTTAAGAGCTTCCTCTCCTTCCAAAATTATTTTTGGCAACCCTTAAATCACTTCTGGATATGTTCTTCATTTCTCAAGATCCATCCCCAATTTTTCATCTTCGTCTTTTGATATCAGAGATAGTTCTGCCCTTGACCATTTAGTAGCAAGTGTAGTTTTAATTGATACTACACCCACTGTTTCCAATAGTAGTGTAGGTGCTACTCCAGTGATGCCAACTATAAGGATTGATGCTAATGTAAGTTATCTACCCTCCCACCATGGTTGTCATCTTACACACCCAAAAGGAAAAAAAAAGGCCATCTCCCCAGATGACTTTAATTTCACTAAAATGGTTTCAGCCAAAGTCAAGACTCCCAAAAAGCCAAAAATCTTTTCAAAGATGATTGAAGATAAGAGCCACAAATTTTTGGAAGTTGCCAAACCTCCATAGGATGCAACTCTTGAAAATTTTGATGAGTGACTACTCTATCTCCCAAATTGAATTGGGTAAGGTAACTCATGAAAGTGCTAAGAGTGACTTGCAATTAGCAATGGACATTATGGTTCAGAAATTTGATAGGGAAAGGGAAATCAAGGACCATTATAAAGTAATGGTGGAATAATTGACTATGGTGATAAGGAGGATTACTTTCACTCTAGAAACTATAACTCCAGAGGCCATCTTTGTCGATGACCCCATGATTCAGAAGGCAAAAAAGACCTATCTCAAGGGAAAAGTACTTGAAGATTACTTATACAAGATGCATACACAAGGGATTTCCTTGCTTATAGATTTATCTGAGAAAATATATAAGATGAGGAAAACGAGAGCAGAACTAGATGATCTTATTAATATCATTTCTTAAGATATTGAAAGCATAGATAAATATCTTGGCAAATAGACAGATATGAAGAAGCTAAAAATAAGCACTCTAGTATCAATTGGTGTCATTGCTATTAAAGACTCATATATTGAAACTAAATAAGCATTGATATATATATATATATATATATATATATATATATATATATATATATATATAAGTTAGGTGCTTAAGGAATTAATCAGTGACCTTGAATCTTCTATAGACCTTAGTGAACAAAGTGATATCAGTTTGTTGCATAAGTTGGAGAAGCTACCTTGCAAACTTACCACACAAGACAACTAGTTCATTTTAGTAGAAGAAATGATTCAAGAATTTGAAGGTATGTTATAAAAATAATTCAAGGAGAAAACATTTTTAGTGGCCTCTGTGGACAATGTCCTAGATAATCAGTTAACTCTAGATAATATAAAAGCTAGGTTACCTAGTCATGCAAAATCAGTCACAGCAGTGAGAGATGCCATAATCATGGCTAAGGTGATCTTCAAGAATATTGTTGCTCCAAATAGTATTGGGATACAAGCGGCCATCACCATGTATGATTCTTATATGAAAAAAGATGGAGCTAAAAATTGAATCAACTTTTCATTAATTTAATTTCCTTTTTCTAAATGCATTTTTGTAACCGCTTTGGATATTTTCACATGTACTTTGGTCATGTGTAATTACATGTAAAAATATGGAAAGTCCAAAGTCAACAAATACTTCCATCTTTGACTTGAAAAGATATTTAGGTAATTTTCAATCTTCAAAGTCTCTCCCTATAAATAAGGAGAGCCTCTTTTGTAATAGATATCTTTTTGATAATTGAGAGCAAAAACTCTGCCCAAATTGAGATGCTTCCTGAGACTTTGAGCTCAGATTGTAAATCATATTTTCTTAAATGAATGAGAAAGTATGTTACTTTTCAGACTTTGTGTTGGAATAACTTGTGTTATTTAGGAGATTGTTCTTATGTCATTTTCCTAATAATATCTCATCTATTTGATTAAATAAGAAAGTGTGTGGAAATTATCTAAATACATTCTAAAGTTAATTATGAAGACTTTGTGCTACTATAATTACCTTTAGTTTGTGTTACTTGTGTTTTGGTGGAAAAGGATACTAAAAGGACTTTGTACTAATTTTATCCTTTGTGATCTTATACACTATTGTGGTTTTTGGTGGAGACTTTGAGCCTCACTTCATTCTATAGTTTTATCAGTCCTAAATCGGCAAGAGAAGCAATGAAAGACTCTGTGCTTTCGTGGGTTTCTTGTGGATCCCATTACTACCCCAGAAGTTTTCCTACCATTTACTAGATATCATTTCTGAAATAAGAGGATTGTTTTCAGTTATTACATAGGAATTTTCCTTTACCTTGTGAACATCATCTCTAAAATAAGAGAGATGGATGGTGTGATTTCACCCCTGAGTCTATTTTCAGTTTATATTAATATATAGTAATTTATAGGGAACCTCACCTTGACGAGAGGAGAGATTTATCTCATTATGGTATGGTAAACCTACACTTTTTTCCATATAAATCTCCTTGTGATGTGGTTGATATACCCATTTTACCGTTATTTAGTTGATGACAAAATATTCACCCAACAAATTTAAAGTTTTTATTTCATTGTGTGTAGTGGATATGACTAATGACACTCTTATCACTTAGGCTTAATGGAATTATTCTCTTTGGAGGTATTTTTTGTACACTTTAGAGACACTTATTATTTTAATTTTACCTTTAAAAAACCTCTCACATTAATTATCTATCTCATGTCATGCATTCCATTCACAAACATCTTCTCACTCTTTCACTATCTTCTCACTATGCAGTCCTCTTAGGTTTCATATACCAAAACTTGATATAGCTCTCAAGGAGTTATTATTTTTTCATATATGTTATTATATGGCTAAATCACACCTACATTAACCTCTTATAGTTTCTCAAACATAATTCAACATTCAATTCCACATATAGGGCTCAGAATGATCTATTTAGGCTTGTAACATTTTTTGTGCATATTACCTTAGTTTGAGAAATATATCAACTCTTATGGATATTCAAAACATTTTATATCCACACTATATCTCCTCATAGGTGTGTTTCAAATTTCATGACCTAACTCCACTCCTAGACCACACTTCATTTGTAAACCTCCCTTCAATTAGGCCTAATTAGCCCTATCTTAAATCCACAATCACCAAATCCATACTATACAACCTTAAACCACACCAAAAAAACTTTATTATTTTTCCATACATAAAAACGTGTCATATTATTAATTTTCATTAATTTTTAAGGGTTAAAACTCTTTATATGGGGTTTTTACTCTTAAAACCCTAGTTAGGCTTCTACACATGCTAAGGGGCTATATAATTCAATATATTGAGATATAAAAATTTTAAAAGGACCAAAATTACATTTATAAATCTATTTTATCCCCACATAGCTTATAAAATATGTGATACATCTCATTTATTGTTTTCTCTTCTAACCATCAAAACACAAGCTTTTTAGTCATATTTAGGATTGACAACAGGGTTTGTGTATCAATGAGTGTCAAGGAATATCTTAAGGGATTTTCAAATTATCACTACCTTATTTAAATTTATAACCAACCATAAAAATCATTATATCCCTTAGCATACATATTTATACAATAAAAGTCTCTCCTATCTATCTTGATTGTGCACAACAAGGTACCTTATAGGCTTGTGACAACATGGAGTATTAGTTCAATTTAAAATTTATCATGCATCTTATAAGAGATGTAAAACCTATTTTTATGATGTTACCATATTATAATTCCATATATTCAATTTCATACTTGACAAGATTAATAAACAACTCGTACTTCCTTTTGTAATGTGATTATTAACCCAAAACAGGGTATAGATAGGGTTTCTTTGTTCTAGAGGACTATATATACCAAATGCATACTCCCTTCATGAGAAATAGGCATTTACTTTCATATTGGATTGTCATAGACAAAGCAAGGTATATGGGTATATGTCTTACTCATTTATTTGTAGGTATATATAGATTCAACACCTTAAAAAAAATATCATGATGAATCACAAAATACCAACATGATTGAATCACTCTAATCTCCCTTCATTGATTGTGACCTACAGTCACTTCTTGGTTACCACCTATAGTCAATCATCCACCTTCAACCTTACAAAAATGACAACATTTTCATGGCCTCAAGGACCTTCAAGGATATAAATAAAATAATTAAATCACATACAATGAATGGAGAATCCACAACAATTCAATTTCTAGGTAAATATGTTAATAGGTCAATTACCACGTAATAGGTCAATAGGTCAAAGTTGACAAAATTGTCAAAGTTGTCAAAGTTGTCAAAATTGTCAAGGATATCAAAGTTTTCAAAATTTTAAATAGGTCAATACTTCAATTAATCATTAAGTTTATAGGTCTCTAGTTTAATTTGTCAAAATTATCAAAGTTGTCAAACTTGTCAAAGTTGTTAATGTTGTCAAAGTTGTCAAAATCTAAGTTGTGGTTGCAGAATTCTAGTTTCAATGCTTACTAAGTGAAAAAATAATACCACAAACACATTCAATGGGAGTAGATAACATCTATTACTAGGTTCTTGGAGTCCCATCAGGCTCAATCGACAAACCCACCACCCATTTTGGCCTCAAGAACACCCTTCCCAATACAAGAAAAATGCAATTTTTTAGCATTAGTTCAAACACATAAAATGAAAATTGTAAGTAATTTACATGAAATGTCAGATCCTTATCATACCTTTTTAATCCCTAAAATTTTACCCTAAATCAATTAATTATAAGCTTTGATATCACTCTATTAGACAAGTTGTAGTGATGGGTCCAAAAATACAACATTTTGGTTGTGAACAAGTAACTTCTTGAGCTCCAACTGGCATTTCTACCTCCGAAGCCTTCAAATAAAAATATATAACTTTTATAAAATATATATAGTAAAATTACATTTTATCACACCACCATGATGTTAAAATCCACCCAGAAGTGCATTTTCACTACTGTTCTGGAGAGCAGAAACATTGATAACAAATGTTGTCAAAGTTTAAGTTATTGTAGAACTCTAGTTTTGATTCTTCCTGAGTGAAAAATAACACCAAAAACATGTTATATGTGATGGATAATGTCTATTACCAGGTTATTATTCTCCCTTAAGGCCTGATAAGCAAACCCACCACCCATTCTAGCCTTAAGAACACCCTTCCCAATACAAGAAAAATGCAATTTTTTAGCTTAAGTTCGAAAATGCATAAAATAAAAATTTTAAATCATTTATATAAATCATCATATATTTAACCTAGATATTTAATCCATATAATTACACCCTAGATAACTTAAGTTGAATCTTTGATATTAATCCATTAGACAAGTTGTAATGGCAGGTCTAAAAATGCAATTTTTTGGTAGTGAACAAGCAACTTCTTGAGATCCAACTAGCATTTCTACCTCTGGGACCTAAAATTATGAATATATCATTTTTATCACATCTATATAGGTAAATTAAATGTTATCACACTACCATGACATTCAAATCCACCTAAAAGTGCATTTTCACTACCATTTCAGAGAGTGGAAACACTAATAACAAATGTTATCGAAGTTCAAGTTGTGGTTGCAAAAATCTAGTTCTAATGATTCCTAAGTGAAAACTAACATCACCAACACATATAAGGGGGTGGATAATGTCTCGGACTAGGTTTTTTTCATCTTTTTAATCCTAATTGACAAACTCACCACCCATTTTGACCTCAAGAACACCCTTCCCTATACAAGAAAAATGCAATTTTTTATCCTAAGTTCAAACATGTATAAAAAAAATTATAAGTCATTTTTGTGAACTATCAAATCCATCCCATACCTATTTAATCCCTATAATTTCACCCTTGATCATGTATATGGAAGATTTAATATCATTCTATTGATAAGTTGTAGTGATGGGTCAAAAATGCAACTCTTTGGTAGTGAACAAGCAACTTCTTGAGCTCCAACTGGCATTTCTACCTCCAGGGCATCTAATTACAAATACATCACTTTGATCATGTCTATATAGGAAAATTATATTTTATCACACCTCCAAAATTTTCAATTCTACCTATAAGTACCTTTTCACTACCATTTCAGAGTGGAAACACTAACAACAAATGTTGCCAAAGTGTAAGTTGTGGTTGCAAAACTCTAGTTTTGATGATTCCTAAGTGAAAAATGACACCACCAGCACATACAAGGGGTAGATAATGTCTAGGACCAATTTATTATCCTCTCATTAGGCTCTATTGATAAACCCACCACCTATTTTGGCCTTAAGAACACCCTTCCCAATATAATAAAAATGCAATTTTTTAACCTAAGTTCAAACATGCATAAAATAAAAATTATAAGTCATTTTTATGAAACATTAGATATTTCCCATACCTATTTAATATCTATAATCACACCCCAAATCACTTAGGTATAAGGTTTGATATTAATCTGTTAGATAAGTTGTAGTGATGGGTCCAAAAATACAGCTTTTTGGTAGTGAACAACTAACTTCTTAAGCTCCAACTGGCATTTCTACCTCTGGGACCTCCAAATACAAATCTATCACTTTGATCATGTCTAGATAGACAAATTATATGTTATCACACTACCACAATCTTCAAAAGTACCTGAAAGTGTATTTTCACTACCATTTTGGAGAGCAAAAACATTGACAATAAATGTTATCAAAGTTTATATTGTGGTTATAGAACTCTAGTTCAGATGCTTCTTGAGTGAAAACTGATACTTCCAACATGTCCAGGGGGTGGATAATGTCTAAGACTAGGTTTTTGTTCTCCTATCAAGCCTGATCAATAAACTCACCACCCATTTTGACCTCAAGAACACCCTTCTCAATACAAGAAAAATGCATTTTTAGCCTACGTTCAAATACCCATAAAATGAAACTTGTAAGTCATTTTTTGAGCTTTGATCATGTATAAAATAAGATTCGATCACATCTAACCTAAACTTCTCTTAGCTTCAATGACAATGCCAACCACATGAAGGTGAAAGCTTATCTAGCACCACTAACCTACAAAAAATTGTTAGTAAGTAATTAAAAATGAAATTTATATATACTACCTATAAAATTAAAAACATTTGGTAAAATTGATTACATCTACAATTTAAAATTCATCATAACTTTGTATTTTAATCCAATGAACCACTAGGATTTGTTCTGACCTTGATAATATCAAGAAGAGCTTCATGGTCTGACTCCTAAACTTTCCATAAATTCTTGTTTGATGGCCTCCCATGATATTTTTGTAATTGAATATTCATTGAAAAAAACAAATTTGAATAGTGCAGTATCTTCATACGCATTTAAAACTCTTCAAATAGCCATTGATCTAATTTTTTATAGAATATCATCAAAACCAAGTTCTAGTGACTACCACTAACCCAGTGGGATAGTCAATGTTTTCTCCATCTATAATTAGGGAAGCCATTTTTTTCTTTCTCTTTACACATCAACATAAGTAGTAATTAGTGCCTTCTTCATTATCCTCATCTGAAATAACTACAAAAACATGACTTGTATCACAAAAAAACATTTTTAGTGACAATATGAAGATATATTTAATGATAATAAATTATACATATTGAAAAATATTTTAATTGGCTAGACTAGATCAGATATATGGTCAAAGTCATCTGATGATGTCATATTTGTAAGTTGTAATGCTATTGAACCTTATATGTATTGATTGGAATTAGAGCTTTGGAATTCCAATCATCTACCCACTCATGTGACTCGCACTCATTTCAAATAGAGTACATGCATGTAGAACATAAACATGCCAAGTGTCTCATATGTATAGTCTAAGAACTTGAATTTAAGCTAAGAAATGAGTGGAGGTCACTTGAACCCATTAGAGTCATACAATCCTCTTACTTTTCCAAGTTTTCTTCCTCCATTAACAATAAATGTCTAGAACAATATAATTTGGTTGAGCAACATGACACATGTTCTCATTACACCATTTAACCACAATTTTTGCATCCATTAGATCTTTTTACACATGCTCTAGCACTATCAAGCTCTCCTTTTCCATGGCCAACCTTGGTGAAACTCCAAATGTGTTCTACACTAGTGGTAATGTGCATAATACTCAACAAATAAAACATCCATGCATTTTTGAATTGCAATACACAATTGTTTGACCAAATGTAATGTTGATTAAAATTAATGTTCCTCTACCTCAATTATTCATAAAACTTCTAAAAAAAAACCTTGCACATACACTGAACAAAGTGATATGTCATCATTGATATATAAATCGTACTCCCTTAATATTTTTTTATTTCTCAATACTATTAGGTTCATGCATTGATTTTATATGCAAGAATATGGCAACTTGTGATGAGTTGTAATACTATGATTGAACTTCTATTTGGGGTTTAAATGTGTGATTTTTAGAAAAATCAACTACTGAAACAATTGAACCAAGTGGAAATGTATCCTAGATTATTTTTAAATGTTCATCTAACCATCTAGCCTTGTGTGTGTACCTTTCATACTCATAGATAATCTTCTCCCTAAATTTGGCTAAAAATTAAAAAATAGGTATCTTTTTTGTAACAAGCTCTTACAACAACAAGTGGTGTGTGTGTGATTTATTTTACCATAAAAAGGTTTTTCCATCTCAAAATATCTTTGACAAAAATAAATTTGTGGATTTTTTTCTAAAAATTTAGAGTACAATTGTGTTTGAGTTATATCTAATAAATGTTATGGATGCAATTCAAAATTATGAGAACCAATTCTTATTTTCACATCTCTTGCATTGGACAAAAATCTTGTATTATCTTTCTAAAATCGAGCAAGAAACTCTTTGAGAGTATTGGCTATAGCCTTGTCCATTTATGTAAGTATACTAGAGAATGCCTAAAGATTATTGGTATTAGGTTCATTTAGTATTTTGTCTTTCAATTGATTTCGTTATTATTTTTCTCTTTATATTAAGTGTTTATCTTGTTTTTTAAACCATTCATTTTTTCCCTATTTTGTCACTTACCACACAAGTTGTAAGTATACGCCAAACAACATTACAATCTTTGGCATATAATTTTGGGCCTACAATATGATATACATCATGTAGATTTTTAACAATGTCATTGTTTTCATCTTTCATGTTAGATTTTATTAGTCCTAATGTGTACATTATAGGTCTCATCTTAATCAATTTTATCAATGAAACAAAATAATTGACATCTTTGACTATCATACTCCAAATTATAATAGAAAGTATCCCAAATTTGTTGAGCCAGTCTTATTGAATGGAGATCAGACATTTTGTTATGCATTTCTTCTAAAATATTTTCATCTACTTCAATTAAGTACTTATATTTTCTATGCATAATTCTTGGAGATGTTGGTAATGGTGGAATTCGTTGAGAGGGTGTTTCAAAATCATTATTACTTTCATTGTTTAGAGGTGGGATGACATTTTCTTCATTATTAATTTATTCATAATATGTTTCCATGAAAATTTGTTGATGGTTAATTTCATCATTATTTGTTTACATCAAATTTTCTTCATTCATAGGGGGTAAAACATCATACATAGACTCATCATCAAAAAAATCAAAAACTTGGAACTTTGAATGTGAACTTCCAACATTAACTAATTCATTAATTTTAATTTCATTATTATCAATTTAATTATGGTCAATTTAAACATTATTAAATTGATTATGTTCAATTTCATCACTTTTTAATTCATTATTGTTAATTAGCTCATTATCAATGGCATTTGGTTTATCAGGATTAGGGTTTGTACCTTGTATACCATGAAGTTTTTGCATTCATAGCTTGTGTTTCTCTCTCAAATATTTTAATTCCTCTGGTGTTTTGTTCTTTAACATCTTCCTCTTCCTCTTAGAATATGATATGGTACCCATTAAAAGGAACAATTTACAACTTTTCAAAGGTGGATTCAAGTGCACAAATACCATAGATCTTGAATAAGTACAAAAAGAATGTTTATGGGGATAAAAGTATTGATTTTGGTTTAAAATATTTGTTGATAAGTGAGATTAGTCTAAAATAATAATAATGTGATTGAATTATATAATGTGATTGTGTTATTACATAACACGATCATGTTATGTGTTGTGTAAGGTTCTAACCCATCCAATGCATTGAGAAACTTATATTGAGAATAACATGATCACAATATGTAATAACACAATCGTGTTATTGTTAATATAAGCTTTGTGGTTTGTAATTGGAAATGAGAACTAAGTGTTGCCTATGTTAATAATAATGCAATCACATTATTAAATAACATGATCATATTATAATTAATATGGATAAGAGATTATGTATTAGGGATTAAGGCATTAGTGCATAGGGTTTATGAACTACGGATTAGGGATTAAAATTTATGTTTTAAGGTTTAAGGATTAGGGATTAGGGATTAGGGCATGTAAGGTTTGGTTTTAAGGGTGTATATAAGGTCTAATCACTCTATTTCATGTGTGAGCCTAATGTTAATTAGGACTAAATTGATTGGTAAATAGGGAAAGTTTTTGGTTTATAATTTAGGGTATAGTGTTTAAGGCTTATGTTTAGGGTACATAGGGTCAATCTCAAAGATAATTCTTAGTCTAAATGATGCTAATTTAGGTTAAAATTATTGGTTCAATATTTAAAGAGTTTATATTTATGGTTTAGAGTTTAGGGATTAGGAACTTTAAGCATTAGGGCTTTGGGTATAGGTTTCAAGGTATATACTTAGTATAATCATATTGTAAATTAGGGTAAATTGGAGATAATTAACTCCCAAATTCTTGGGTGAATATTTTGTCATCAACTAAGTGATGACAAAATGGGTATATCAACCATAGCACAGGGAAATTTATGCCACAAAAAGTGTGGGTTTACCAGATCTGGATGAGGTAAATATCTCCTCTCATCAAGGGGAGGTTCCCTATGAATATTTATATGCTATATGTATATATAATTAAGCAGAAAATAATACTCGGGGTGGTATAACAACATCCACTTCTCTTTTTTTAGAGGTGATGTACAAGGAACAAGAGAGAGAAATCCTGGTCATTGGCCAACAACATTCCTCTTCTTTCAGGAATGGTATCTAGTGTAGAGCAGAAAATCACTTGAAGTAACAAAGTTCACAAAGAAACTCACGTAAGCACAAAGTCTTCCGTAGCTTCCTTCACCGATTCAAAACAAGCATAACCATAGAGTGAAATGAAGCACAAAGTCTTCACCTGAAACTACAAAAGATAAAAGGATCACAAAGACAAAAGTAGCTCAAAGTCTATCTTCTATCTTTTAGAAATGCCCTCAGATAATATCAACACACCCACTTTGCTTATTAAATCCAAAAAATAAGAGATTATCAAGAAAGAGGACATAAGAACTATTTCCTAAATAACACAGATAACTTCAACACAAAGTTTGAAATAAACTTGCTTCTCATTCATTCAACAAAATATGATTTACGTGTTGAGCACAAAGTCTCAAAAAGTGTCTCAATTTCAGCAGAGTTTTTGCTCTCAATTATTAGAGATCTATTTACAAAAGAGGTCTCCACTATATATAGGGAGAAACCTTCAAAATTAAAAAGATTATAATATAAAAATATCTAAGTCAAAGATGAGTCATTTTTGACTTTTTGAGATATTTTTTGGACTTTTTACATGTAATTACACATTACAAAATTGCATGCACTTTTACATGACAAAAGTGCATGAGAAGAAGAAGAAGAGAGAGGGGAAAATGTTTCATCTCTTGCCACCAGACATCTTCAGATGAGCATCATACATAGTAATAGATGCCTAAATTCTTATGCTGTCTGGTGCAATGGTGTTCTTGAAGATGACCCTGGCTCTGATTACAACATCCTTCAATGCTATGATTACCTTAGCATGACTAGTTAACCGGATCTCAGATTATCCAGAGTTAACTGAGTATCTAAAATATTGTCCACAAACGTCATTGAGAAGGCTTTCTCTTCAAAATCTCTCTGAATCATACCCTTGAATCCTTGGGTCATTTCTTCAGCTGAGAGAAATTGGTTATCCCTGGAAGTGAGGTTGCAAGGTAGTTCTTCCAGCCTATTCAGCAGACCTGTGTCACTTTTTTCACTGGCATCTTTAGGTGATTTGAGATCTTCAACCAGTTCCTTGAGTACCTGTATCTTTTATATCAGTGATTCCTTAATCTCAACATTAGAATCTTTGCTAGAAATGACACTGATGGATATCAAGGTGCTTTTCTTCAGATCTTTCATCTCCCTCCACTTGCTAAGATATTTCTTTGTATTGTCAATGTCTTGAGAAATAAAAGAGATGAGGTCTTCCAAATCTATTCTCAGGTTATTCATCTTGTCTGTCTTCTCTGCAACTTCTGTAAGCAAAGAAATTCCTTGTGTATGCATTTTTTCAATGTAATCCTCAAGGACTTTCCCTTTCATATAGGTTTTCTCTGCCTTTTGAATGACAGGGTCGTCTATGGAAAAGGCCTCTGGGGTTGCCACCTCAAGGGGAAGGGTGAATTTCTTGATTACTGTAGTTAACTGTTATACCTTGGCTTTATAGTAGTCTTTCATCTCCTTTTCTCTATCAAATTTCTGGACCATAATGTCCATTGCAAACTGTAGATCACTTTTTGCACCTTCGTGAGTAACTTTTCCAAGCTCAACATGAGAGATGGAATAGCTTCTCATGTCAAAACCCTCAAGAGTTACATCTTGCAGAGGCTTAGCTACTTCCAAAAATTTATGCCCCTTTTCTTCAACCAATTTTGAGAGGATCTTTGGTCTCTTAGAGGCCTTAGCTTTCACCGGCACTATCTTGGTAAAATCGAAGTCATCTGCAGAGATGGCTAGCTTCTTTCTTTTAGGTGTGAAAGCTGACATCCAAAGAGAGAGAGAAGAAGTACCTATTATGGCAATGGTTCCTGCAGCTGGTGTTACCATGGTAACGTCTGCACTGCTAGTGGTAACAGTGGTCACAGTTGGAGTAACTGGTGAAACCGTACCGATCTATTGATTGATCAAGGGCAAAGCTTTCTCCTAGATTGAAGGAAGGAGATGCCAAGCTAGGAATAGATCCAGAGGAGCGAAGAGTATCTCCAGAAGCGTCTCGAGGGTCGCCAAACATGAATTCTGGAAGGACAGGCGGCTCCTGAAGAAGGAAAATGCTGATAGGAGATAGAGGTGGTCAAGGAAAAAGATGCCATAAGTGAGACTGAAGCCCCTTCCTGGAGAAGGTAGAGGCTCAATCCTTTACTACTCCAAAGGCCTGTCATTTATGTCCATTTGTTGAGTTGCTTGCTCCACCAAAAGAGCATAATATGATTACCAAACCAAGCAACTTAATATGCGAAAATAAACCAGAATTCACCAAGTAACTAGAATTCAGAAATAACACATGAATATGAGAGACAATACACAACAATTGTATTAACACTTTATACAGAAAAGAATACAATAAAGAAGATGCCACTTCTTCTCCACCACCTCTTCAGAGGCTTCGCCACACCTCAAGTGAACAGTAATTCTTCTCTCCAAAGCTCTCCCTCTCAAGTCCCAACACCCAACTCAAATACAGAGTTGGTGTTCACCTCCCGTGCATATCCACGCACACCACAAGTGCTCCACGCACTCCACAAGTACTCCACGTACTCCACAAGTACTCAAGGTACTTCAAGTAGATCTCCCATGAACCTGCAACAACCTACAATTCAACAGACCATACTTATAGAAGAAACTCCCTTGCCTTCCTCTCTTGCTCTATCCGAGTACACACCTGTACTCCAAGTAGATCCTGCCTGATACTGCTCCATGTTGTGTTGCTGTCTATATGATCCTGCACACTTGCAAATCAACCCGATTCTGCACACCTGTGAACCTTGACCTTGCACACACATACGCCTGCAGATCAACGATCTTATTTACCATGTAGATCTCTTATATAGGCCATGCAACTGTGACCAAGATCCTACATACATGAAAAACCCTGCTGATTCTCCAATCCAGCACCTACACCTGGTACTGTGGAACTAGGAGGAACACCCTTGCTCACCTCACACACAGAAAGAGCTAAACTTTGCTCAACTCAAACTAGAACACTTTTCCAATACAACCAAGAGTCTATTATATAGATCTCATCCAAACAATAATTAGACATCTAATTACAATAATTAGATCCGCAGCGCTCAGTCTAAAAATAACTCTAATCATGCAAACACTTGGTTCATTAGCTAACTACCCGTAATAAGCTCGCAGTCGAACCACACAGGTGACCGACGTCGGTCCCTGTCTGCCTGGAGGTGACCGACGCCGGCGGATCCCTGACCGACGTCGGTTGCTTCTCTTCACTACCCTGTCGACGTCCGCTGATCAGACTGACGCCGGTTGCTCTGACGCTTAGCAACCTTCAGCAACCCCTCCAATGGCCTTCTCCGTGTCTGCATCAGTGAAGCTTTTAGCTCCACACCCTAACAATCTCCCACTTAGAGATAAACAGCTGCACTGTACCTGTACCTGTACTCCGTCTAATCTATTTCTTGATTTGTATCCCTCTTCAAGCTCAATCCTGAAGACAACCCACCACACAACCTGTGATGTACCTCCTGTCATCCGAGTACCCTGCCACATCCGAACTTACAAACACATGTAGTGAAGTCCTGACCCTGCATGTATACCTGCTGCCGGTCCCTCTCAAATACCTGAGAACCCACTTCCCCGAATTGGCTCCTAACTCTCTGACAGCTCCCACTGCATGGGAATACTCAGGTCTATACCAGACCTCATGTGATTTCGGACACTGTACCTGTCCAGCCCTTAGTGTGCTCTGGCTCTGCATCCTGAACCTCGCCAACCCCTGATTCACATCAGCTCCCACTCGAGACAAAATCAACCAGTGATCTCCATGTCTCCCATGTCCAAGAATTTCGCTGCTCCAAACTCCTCATGACATGCCACTGAACTAATCTTACCCTTAGCTCAGCAAAACCCTGTATGTACAAACCCTGCTAGCAAATATACCATCCACATACAGCAACAAAATGATGTCGCGACTCATCATCCACCTGATAAGACAAACCACAGTGGTTACCCTGACATTCACTGAAGTCCATGCTTCGTCCTCCACCTGTCAAAACCTGTACCACTGTCCTGCAGCGCCTCAAGACCATATACCTGGTCTTCCGTCTCACGTATCCGTTCACTCTATTCTTCAATTAGGGTATCCATTCGTCTCTGTGCTTTCTTCCGCTGGCAACCCTACCAAAAACACCTGTTTGGTTCTCCTCCAAGGAATCACATCCTCATCCATGCCAAGCTCACACCTATTTTCTGGATCCTTCATGTTATACAATCAGCAACAAATATAAATAAAAGGAACAACGAATTTGAGGGCCTACTTACGTCTTCAGTCCTCCGTATGGGTGTTTGAGACTCCTTGACAGCGTGCTGTCTACCCAAAATCCGTTACAGTGATCGACCTCGGTCATTCCACAGTCTGCATCCGACCGAAGTCGGTTCCCATGCGTCTGTCCCTGACTACCGACCCTGCCGACATCGGTGTCTCTGCTGCCGACGTCGGTCCTCTGACCGACATCGGTCTTACCTATTGCCGACGTCGGTCCTCCTGATCGACGTCGGTCTTACCCTGCCCGACATCGCCGGCTTCGGTCTGCACATGACTGACATCGGCATCTGTCTGTTCGACGTCGGTTCCTCCTGACCGACGCCGGTACCTGTGTTCGCCTATGAGTGATGACTTTTTACCTGCGAGCTCTTTTGAATCAATACCCATGTCCAAACTGCCCTGCTCAGAAGTATCCAGCACCATCCACTGGGTTCTGTCCGCCATCTCCTCCAAGTACACCAAGGCTTTCCAGTTCTTAAGCCTGTCAAATATATGTCTTCCGCTTAAAAACATGCATCTCCTTCCTGCTCATGTGACCAAGCCTACGAAGCCACGTCTCCGCAACAAAAGAAGAATCAGTAATATAAACAAGTAGATAAAGAATACATGTCTTCTTACCACCAGCGAATTCAAGTGCATCCGCTGTGAGAGTTCTTGTGCATCTCTCATCACCCAATCTTTCTGAAGAAATTAGCCATATCTCCAAACCTGGGACCTGCATGACCTTCATCAACACCTGTGTGTTGGCCGCCTGCAATTTCAGCTTCACTTTCCCTTTGCCAATTCTTTGGCAAGGCTCACCAGCTCCTCTATCTGGAACTGCATGGAAAGAGGCAACCGAATCTTTTATCCAAGATTCAACTTTATCCAAGAAACCTCCCAGAGCATCATGTGCAACAACCCCTGCTACATCTGCTTCTTCAGTTTCTTCATGTTGATCTGCTACCAATCAACAATAATCTTTTACCTGCTCTTTCTTTCCATAAGACCGTGAGTGACCATCTGTGCTTTTCAACTCCTCCATTCTTAGCTTACTTTGATCTGTCATTGCTCTACTCCCACTCAATCAGAAACACCTGAGAGTGACCTGTAATCAAAACACACTACCCAGATCTAAACCAATCTGTTAGTATCCCAACCAAAAGCTCTGATACCACTTGTCAGGATCTTGCCCACCAAAAGAGCATAATATGATTACCAAACCAAGCAACTTAATATGCGAAAATAAACCAGATTCACCAAGTAACTAGAATTCAGAATAACACATGATATGAGAGACAATACACAAATTGTATTAACACTTTATACAGAAAAGAATACAATAAAGAAGATGCCACTTCTCCACCACCTCTTCAGAGGCTCGCCACACCTCAAGTGAACAGTAATTCTTCTCTCCAAAGCTCTCCCTCTGAGGTCCCAACACCCAACTCAAATACAGAGTTGGTGTTCACCTCCCGTTGCTTACACGCAGTACCACAAGTGCTCCACGCACTCCACAAGTACTCCACGTACTCCACAAGTACTCAAGTTACTTCAAGTAGATCTCTCATGAACCTGCAACAACTTGCAATTCAACAGGCCATACTTATGAAAGGAACTCCCTTGCCTTCCTCTCTTGCTCTATCCGACTACACCCCTGTACTCCAAGTAGATCCTGCCTAGTACTGCTCCCTGTTGTGTTGCTGTCTATATGACCCTGCACACCTGCAAATCAACCCGATTCTGCACACCTATGAACCTTGACCTTTCACACACATACACCTACAGATCAACGATCTTACTTACCATGTAGATCTCCTATATAGGCCATGCAACTGTGACCAAGATCCTACATACATGAAGAACCCTGCTGATTCTCCAATCCAGCACCTACACTTGGTACTGTGGAACTAAGAGGAACACCCTTGCTCACCTCACACACAGAAGGAGCAAACTTTGCTCAACTCAAACTAGAACACTTTTCCAATACAACCATGAGTCTATTATATAGATCTCATCCAAACAATAATTAGACATCTAATTACAATAATTAGATCCGCAGCTCTCAGTCTAAAAATAGCTCTAATCATGCAAACACTTGGTTCGTTAGCTAACTGCCCGTAATAAGCTCGCAGTCGACCCACACATGCGACCGACGTCGGTCCCTGTCTGCCTGGAGGTGACCGACGCCGGCCGATCTCCTGACCGACGTTAGTTGCTTCTCTTCACTACCCTGCCGACGTCCGCTGATCAGACCGACGCCGGTTGCTCTAACGCTTAGCAACCTTCAGCAACCCCTCCGATGGCCTCTCCGTGTCTGCATCAGTGAAGCTTTTAGCTCCACACCCTAACATAAGTCGTTGTGCCCCTTTCTAGGAAGGTAGAGGCTCAGTCTTTTGCTACTCTGAGGACCTATCATCTGTCTCCATTTGTTGATTTGTCTGTTTTTGAGACCCTTGTTCTCCAACTCCCTTAACCGTTGATTCTAGATCCTCAACAACCTTTGATTTTTTGAAAACAAAGATGATTTTAGGCTTGTGAGGCTTAGATGGAGAAGGAACATCACCTTTGTTCTTGGTCCTATTTTTTGCCTTCTTCCTCATTTCTGCGTGGAACTCAGCCTCTGATCCTGTAATAAACTCTTTCAGTATGATCCATTTGGCCGCTAACTAATCATTAGTGTTAGTCAATATTGGCTCAAATCTCTTCCTCAGAGAAGTTAGTTCTTTCTGAGATCATTGAATTGGAGGAAGAGGGGAGTCAACAATCTTCTCGGGCAGGTACCTGTTGTTGATAATGCTCTTATCATCGACCAAGTTGGAGGGAATATTCGCAAGCCCCAAATATTCGATTTGTTCCAGGGTCAACCTGCTATAGTCCATCCTCTTGATTTCTTCAACGGTCCTCAGGTCTACTCAGATGTCTGCAATCATAGGCTCATGAAATTGAGTCTTTCGTCTGATCATGTCCTTGACCTATAGTCAAAGTTATCCATTCTCTTAAACTGTTTCGTGCTAACCAGCTGCATCTCTATTTTCATGACTTTGGCTTTGACTGCTGTCAAAATCGAGTATCTGTCAATTTCAATTGGAAACCTGAAACTTAGATTTTTCAATTTCATCTGCGTAGTATGTACAACAACCATTTGTCTACATAGCTCTATTAAAATTAACTTATCAGAAAGAAACATGAGGAGCATATAGGGATAGCCTTGAAAAAAGTCAACTCGAAGATATCAAGAAGAAAATTGTAAGAACATACAGTCATAGTAGTTGACGACCGTCCAGGCTCATCAGATATTCTCTTCTGCTCGAGCTGAGGGTCGAAGAGGCATAAAAATATGGCAAAAAAAACGTTATTTACCCTTCTAAAATTGCGGATTGATCCTTTCAGCGTTAGCTAGGGGTAATATGAGTAGACTGGGGTGATCTTTCTGTCCCCTTCAGTTGTCAAACTTGGAAAAGTTCGCATCGAGGCAGCTATGTAGACCAAGTACGAAGTCATATAGAACTTTGAAGTAGTTTGTACTTTGGTCAGTTGCTCGTGAAAAGCGTTGCTAATTTGCTCACCCCAGAAGATGCCTGCTTATCTTAGAGGATGATTTTGATGAACGAGTACATCCACTCGTGGAACTGCGAGGAAGATGAGAGGCCTCGTACACTGCTGAAAAGGGTGATCAAGTCACCTACTTCTTCAATGAAATCGCTCCTTGAAAAGTTCTGCGGCCATCTGGATAAATTGGTTCTGGGGGTCTTCAGCCACCTGTTATTCATTACTTTCTTTGCCCTCTCAGGGTCTTTGTCATACTCTTTTTGTGCCTCTATGAAGTCAATCCTCAGCGCTTCAGTAGCAGGAGGGCACATGAAGACTTTGTCAATGAATTCGGGGTCCAGCCGAATTATTACGTGGCCACTAACATCTGAGACTGATTTCGTCTTTTTGTTGTAAAACTAGGCACACTGGAGGACGAACTCCGTATGATGTGTTGCCACTGGAAAAGCGGCAACCAGATGAATGTTGCTCTCGATGATTCTTTTCATTTCGGAGCTCGAGTTCGTCGCCTTGATTCTGATCACAAATTCGGCCATATCTACGTGGCCAATTTCTGTATCTCTAATGTCGTCAACATTAGAGGTGACCGAAGTGATCGAAAAGACACCCTAGTATTGGTGCTTCATTACTTTTGACTTTTTTAGAGAAGTTTTAGACATCGAAACTGGCCTCGATTGAGTGGGTGTGATTAAGGAAGGGCACTTATCAGGGCCGGGTCAGAAAATGAGGGAAAAAGAGGAAGAAAGGGAAAAAATGAAAAAAGGGGGAAATAATCCAGAGTTGGAAAAAAAAGGATGAGAAATGCATGGGCGGCAAAATTCACTGCCATTGCATGAAGAATGAGAAGAAAAATGGCATGGGCAGCGAAATTCACCGCTCATGCATGTTTAAAAGGAAGAAGTGTATGGGTGGTGAAATTCACTGCCCATGCACCTTCACCCTACATCGGTGGCAAATTTCACTGCTGATACAAGTTTGTAAACAAGGGAGCACAGGCGGTGAAATTCTCTGCCTATGCAGGGTTAGCTAATAAAAGACATGGGTGGCAGATTTTGCCGCCCATGTAGGTTTAAATGGAAGAAACCTGCGGGCAAAGGAGCGTGGCTAAGATCATCACCGACGTATGCAAGGAAGTCAAGAAGGTTGATGAGGAAGGGGGTAAAATGAAAGACAAAAATGAAAGCAAACTAAAAATAAGAAATGAAAATAAATGAAAAAAACATGACCTACCTGGAAAGCCATGCGTGCAACAAGCTCAAATCTGCCAAAATGCACTTTTACCCTTTCGCTTGATCATCCAGAGGTGGAGGGTAGGAGGAGAGGAGGAATGAAGAAAAATGAGGTCAAAAATGGATTAAATGGGACAAAAATTGACCCCAACAACCTTGTGCATGCAACAATAAATGCTACACATGAAAACTGAGATAGTGTAGGGGCGACAAAAATTGTTGCCCATGCAGGCAAGATGCAAGGGTGGCAAAAATTATCACCCATGCAGGAAAGATGCAGGGGCAAAAAAAATAGCTGCCCGTGCAGGTAAGATGTAGGGGCAGAAAAAATTTATGCCCTTGCAAGCAAGAAGAAAAAGATGCACTAGCGGCGAAATTCACTGCTCGTGCACAAAAATGGAAAAAAACACCAACTCTAAAAAATGCAAAAATTAGTCATCTGAACGCATTGAAGCCATAATGACTTCCATGTTTTGGGGAAAGTGTGATGAAAATATATTATGAATTTTGAATGGTATCAGTTGAGCCAATATGAAAATGAGAAAAACCTGTCTCGAAAAACAAACTTAGAGAGACAAAGGATGAAATGGACAAGTTTTGTAGGGGGTTGTTCCCAAAAACTAGCTAAGCTGATTTTGGAAACAACACAAATCACATTTTATAGTCATTAAATTAGGTTGAAGCAGATCAAAATAGCCCCAATTTACTTTAGATGCATAACTAGATTGGTGCTCCAAAGGCTAAGTTTTGGCCATAGGTTTAAAAAATGCATTTTATGATGTCATGATAAAATCAATTATATCATAAGGCATGTATGTTTGTGGAATGTAGTAGGAATTAGGGCATATAGATTATAATTTATGTTTTGGGAATTAGGGCTTAGGGCATGGGGTTTAGGTTTAAGGACCTGTATATAATGTGTCTAATTGCTATATGCCATGTGAACCTAATTCTTACTACAAAGGATGTTAATTGGGACTAAATCAATTGGTAAATAGGGAAAGTTTATGGTTTATAATTTAGGTTATAGTGTTTAGGTTTTATGGTTTAGGGCTTAGGTTTTAATGTATATATGGTTTAGGGTACATAAGGTCAGTTGCAAAGATAATTAAGGATAATTTGAATTAGTTGGACCCATTTATGACTATAAAATGTGTTTTTGGGTTGTCATTTTACCCTAGATGTCATCATGTAGATTGAGTGAAGTAGTCAAATGGGGTAATCAATCATGTGATTTAGGCCAAACTAAGCCCTATGAACTTAATTTTTAGTCTAAATTATGTTAATCTGGGCTAAAATGATTGGTTCTAAGTTTAAATATTTTATATTTATGGTTTAGAGTTTAGGGATTAGGAAATTTAAGGATTAAGGCTTAGGGTATAGGTTTTAGGGTATACAAGGTATAATCATGTAGGCAATTAGGGAAATTTTGGAAGCCTTGAATCTATATCTGTGAGTAAAGAATGTGAATTTGGGATCAATTATCCCCCACATTATCATAGATTGATCCTACAAAGTCAATTATGATAATGAGTAATACAATTTAAACCAAGTTCATCCCTATGAACCTAATTCTTATTATATATATAAAAGATGTTAATTATGGATAAATTTATTGGTTTAGGGTTTAGGGTCTATAATTTAAAGGCTTTGGGGTTTAGAGCTTATGGCTTACCATTTAATTTAAATGGTATAAGGTTTAGGGTTAAATTTAAATGGTACAAGGTTTAGGGTTTAAGATATTAGATATAAGGTTTAATCACTAAGGTAATTAAATAACATTTGAGTTTCTTGTTCACCTATTTATGACTTGATTACCTTCATGTTTGAATTTTTGATAAAATTAGGGTCAATTATTACATGTACATGTTGCATACATGTTATAAAATTGATTGAGCCATAAATTTGGTTTAGGGGCTCAATTTTGCCTAGATCGTGTAGGGAATTACATAATGTGACTAATTAGATCAATTCATGATAGAAGATCGATCTTTTGATTTTACCTCAAATCATATCTTGTTAAATTAAAGGGGTTCAAATTGCCTTCAAATGCCTCCTTGATTAAAAGAATCAACTAACTCCTCTTTGATTAATTAGGTTGAAGGGGCTCTAAATAACCCTAATTTACTTTAGATGCATAGCTAGATTTTACAATTTATATTTTACGGATTAGGGATTAGGGCATAGAGTTTAGGTTTAAGGACCTATATATTAATGTCTAATCGCTCTATGCAATGTTCAAAGTTAATTCTTACTACAAAGGATGTAAATTTGGACTAAATTGAAATAGGTAAATAGGGAAAGTTTATGGTTTACAATTTAGGGTATAGTGTTTAGGATTTATGGTTTATAACTTCTAGGTTTTAATGTATATACATGGTTTAGGGTAAACAAGGTCAATCAATCGTAAAGATAATTGAGGACAAGTTGAATCACTTGGACCCATTTGTGACTAATAATGTGTTTTTGGGTTGTCATTATACCATGAATGTCATCATTTAGATTGAGTGAATTAGTCAAATAGGGCAATTAGTCATGTGATTTAGGCCAAATTGAGCCCTGTGAACTTAATTCTTAGTCTAAATGATGTTAAGTAGGGTAAAAATTATTGGTTCAAGGTTTAAAGAGTTTATATTTATGGTTTAGAGTTTACAAATTAGGAACTTTAGGGATTATGGCTTAGGTTATAGATTTTAGGTTATATAAAGTACAATTGTGATGGTGATTGGGGCAAATTTGAGTTCCTCGAACCTAGATCTATGAGTAAAGAATTTGAATTTGGTATCAATTATCCCCCACATCATTACATATTGAGCCAATGAAGTAAATTTTGGTAATGAGTGCTATAATTTTAATCAGTTTCATTGATGTGAACCTAATTCTTAATATATATAAATGGTATTAATTGGGGCTAAATTGATGTCATGGGCCTACTAAGCCACAATGTAAGGAATTTAATCCATATGATATCAATTAGGGATCCAATTGTTGACCATATTAAAAAAATATGTATTTTTTCAATTTTATATGCAATTCATTCCAAAGGAGTCATGTGCAAGGAATTACATTCATATTTAATGGAAATTATGGCTTACTTGGTCCTGATTACATACCATATTGAACCAATTGAGTATTTGATTCTAAATGATACATACTTGGGGCCAATTGAGGCTTTCCCAAAGTATTGTGTCAACATAATTTTAATTAGGGCCCTAATTTCACACATTATTCAATTAAATGAGTGTTTGATTCAATATAAAATGAAATCAAGACCAATTGAACCCTCTGTAAGGAAATACATCCATATAATAACAATTGGGAATTTGATTGTGTACCAAACTCAAATGAAAGAATATTTGGTTTAATATGATATGAAATTTAGTCCAAACAAGCCTTGTGTAAGAAATTTCATCCTTCTACTATCAACAGGGGGCTCTATTGGTCCCAAAAATATAACATATTGAATTAACCAAGTATTTAGTTTAGTTGAAAATGCAATTATGGGCAACCAAGGCTCATGCAAGTAATTGGATACATCTAATGTCAATTATAACTTTTTTATCCCCAATTGTAAACTTTATACAGCTAATCATGTATTTGTTTTTATCTTATACACAATTAGGGCACAGTGAGCCCCATGAAAGTAATTTTTCCCATATAATGTTGGTTGGGTTCCATTAGCCCTGATTGTACACCATATTAAACCAATTGAGTATATACGTTCAATATGATATGAAATTGGAGCCACTCAATCCCCAAGAAAGGAATTACATCCATCTAATGTCATTCAGGGATCTAATTACACCATGTTAAATCAATTGATATTTTTTTTAATACTATACATGGTTGAGTCCTATGTTATTTAATACTTCCACTTAGAATATCAATCAAGTCACTTTTCACCCCATGCAAGGAATTGTGTCCATCTAATGTCCATTGTGAATATTTTTCCCTAATTACACATCATATTTAACCAACTGAGCATTTTCTTTAGTATAATCTATAATTAAGAGTAATTGGTCCCTGTGCAAGGAATTCCTTCAATATAATGTCAATTAGGGCTTTGATATCACACCATATTAAACTAATTGAATATTTAGTTTAATTCAATACACAATCAGGGTTAAATGAGCCCTAAGAAAAGAATTATGTCCATATGATGTCAATTGGGTCTCTAATTTCACACCATATTATAAAAAACCAAGTATTTAGTGTAGTTTGATACACAGTTGGGTCCAACAAAGCTCCATCTATGGAAATATGTCCATCTAATGTCGATTTGGGATATATTGGCCTGATTGCACACCATATTGGAATCAAAGGAAAAATAAATTGATTTACAAGTTAATACATCTCTAATTATCACTCAATGTTATCAATTCTTGACAAGAATATTGGTCATAAACAATAATCTTAATCAACCAATATTTGATCTTAAGACTACTAGGCCTAATGGCTCTTCTTCAAGTTTTAGGGTGTTGAGAATATATAATATGATCATGTTATTAATGTGATCATGTTAATAACATAGTTAATAATGTGATCATGTTATTAACATGATCTTGTTAATAACATAGTTAATAACGTGATCACATTATTTAATGTAATCATGGTATTTGAATTTGAATTCAATTTTCATGGCTTTTGGCTCAAGAATGGCTTGGATTCCCAAGAAAAAGGCTTCGACTGTCAATGTATAACTATGTTTTGAAAGGTATGAAAATAAATAACAAATTTCAATTTGGATTGCCAAATACACTAAGAATTTCAACATGAAAATTCAAAAAATTGATACCGTCTCAACAAACACACTCTCCTCTTTCAAAAAATATGATTTTTATAATTTTTGGACTAATTTAAGGTTTCAAACTATGTTGATTTTTAACTATGCTTTTTTTAGGCCACTACATGCTACAAACATACATGCGTATACATGTTCATGTAATTTGTCTTTTGTTTATCCAAGTGAAAAACAAGTTATATGGCAACCAACTAGGCCTAATTATACACACATTAAAAAAAAAAGTTGTTTTTCATTTTTTTAAAGTAGTTAGGCATGTCACACGGATGACTATCCATTTTTTGTCAGTTTTAAGGATCTATTTACTTGTAAAATTCATAAAAAAAGTATTCATTGAAAAAATATAAAAAATATAGGTGACCTACTAGAAGATCTTATATAAAAAAATTTCAAAGGGTTTCAAATAATATTAAACATTGCTAAAAAAATGGTTCGCATCATGACCATCTATCTACTTTGTTTTCTAAAAGAAGGAGTTCCTCTTCAAATTTTAGATGTTTGACCTAGTTATACTTAACCATTTTTATTTAAACAAAAATAGTGTTTTAGAAACTAGATTCGAAATGCTACATTTTATGTTTTAGAAACTAGACTTGAAAGTAGTTAGGCATGTCGCACGGATGACTATCCATTTTTGTCAGTTTTTAGGATCTATTTACTTGTAAAATTCATAAAAAAGTATTCATTTAAAAAATATAAAAAATATTGATCTACTAGAAGATCTTATATAAATTTTTTCCAAAGGGTTTCAAATAATATTAAACATTGCTAAAAAAATGATTCGCATCACGACCAACTATCTACTTTGTTTTCTAAAAAAAGGAGTTCCTCTTCAAATTTTAGATGTTTGACCTAGTTATACTTAACCATTTTTATTTAAACAAAAATAGTGTTTTAGAAACTAGACTCGAAATGCTACATTTTATGTTCTTACACCATCTTCAAATTTGGAGTGTAGATATCTCAAATTATCTATAGAAATTCAGATTTCTAAAATGACATAAAAATAATGTCCATGGCTAGGCCACTTTTTGTCCCCCAAATTTGTGCGCTTACCCTAAAACCTAACCAATGCAACACATTAAATATGGCAAAGTGTAGAAAGCCATGTAAATGTACCTAACAATAACCCTTCGCTACAACCAATGACATTTAGATATAAAACCATACTTTTTGTGATGTCATGAATTATATGACATAAAGGATAGAACGTTGTGACACGTGTAGCGAATATCCTTAAAAAAATCATAAATTTCATTGAAAATAATGTAAGAACTATGCAAACAATATTTTCTTCTGATATTACACATGATTTTGTCACCTCATCATAATACACTAAAACTTAAGCAATTACTTGGCTCTAGACCAAGATAATACAAGGATTTTTTGATTCCATAGCATTTATAACATCAATTTTGGAAATAAAATATTCTCAAAGAATTGTCAAAGTTTATTGAAAATAAATTTAAATTTATAAATAATAGGGGAAACACAAAAACATAATAGGGATCCTTTAACTCCATCACCCTGTGGCTAGGTGATTATTGGTAGGTGTTTTTTCTAGTGATATTACATGAAAATTTTCCATCTTCCCACAATATATCAAAATACAAATTTTTTTCTAGGTCTACAAGAGATAAAATTATGGTTTTTCAATGCCACAACCTATCTTATATCAATGGAATGGAAACACATTGTGACACATTAGCGACAAAAAATCTCTATAGATTCATGAAGTTTGCTAAAATCATCCTAAGAAAAAAGTAGAGGCTTCATGGATCCATATCCCTAAGGCCCCAAGATCATTGCACATGTTTACCTACATATGTGTAAGGCCCTGAGATCATTTCCATGTGTTTCCCTATGATTTCACATGGGATTTCACTACCTAATCATGATATAATGAAACATAAAAATCTATCCAGGGAAGGGAACCTAGGAACATATTTTCATAGTGTGATCATGATATAGAAAAACATTAAAAGCTATCTGGCTATAGATAGAGCAAAAATCACAATTTTTACAATGCCACACACTCTCTCACATTAATAAGAGTAAATTCATTTCTCTAAGATTCTCTTGCCCTAATATTATTACTACCTTCATATTAGTAGTGAGAAGCCACCAAATAGAATCAAAGGTTAATTTCACACAACAAACATTACTATTATCACAAAGATTTAAAAATTAAAAGATGTATAAAATAGAAGTTAAAAACATTCATAGAATCAACATTTATAGTGAAATACCACTTGATCTTTTCAAATATATGTAATCTCCAATCGAAGCAGGTCAAGGGCATTATTCACTAAAAACAAATTCACCATTCAACATTAACCACTATAACAAAAAATTGTTGTCTTCACCTCTACCAAATTCAAGCTTTGATGGAAAGTATTTTCTTACCTCTTAGACTCCTTTATTAGATTGACTTGATAAAAATAAGATCCAAGATAATCTTGTCATGAACACAAGACAATAAAATCTAACCACTACAACACATTAAATATGGTACAGACATTAATCATAGTAAGCCATGCAAATGTACCTAGCAATAAATCTTCATTACAACCATGGACAAACAATGCCATTACTCCTAAAAATGATGGTAGCATATTTTTCCAAAAAATATAATCTAATGGAAAAAATTCCCATGGGGTAGCTCTTCACTAGACAAGGAAATAAAGATAATTTTAACTAATCAAAATAGGCCTACATGGTTAGAAAATTATTTTTTAACCAATATAATGCAAGATTAAAAAAAACATTATAAAAAAAAGAAAAAATCAAACTATATTTCCCAATACTAATCATGTTGGGTTTGTCTCGTGAGGCATGGATGGGAAAGATAAGTTTATTAGATTAAATCTTATTATCTCCCCCCACCATGATCAAAATGAAGAAGAAGAAGAAGAAGAAGAAGAAGAAGAAGAAGAAGAAGAAGAAGAAGAAGAAGAAGAAGAAGAAGAAGAAGAAGAAGAAAACAAGCAGGTTGGAGAAATAACCCTGATACTCCTCCTCTACCAACTCCTCCATTTATGGGACTAGTCGCTTTGATTGCTTAATGTTGGTGCCTTTTTATGTTATGCTCTACTAATTTCACCCTATTGTAATGGTTTTCTTGTTTCCCACTTTGTTTGGTATGTTGTGATTTTGGGGTTTATTTTTTTACCACCCATTTTTGGTCTTACTTATATTAGGTTTTTATTTATTATAGATAGATACATGTATTTTCTCTAAAGCAACAATCTTTAAGTTTTTTAATGAAACTTTAACTTGTTTTAGAACACAAACCAAGAGTCCAATCCTTGTGAGAAAACCAAAAAATAATAAAAGCAACCAAAAGACCAAAAAATTACATGAACCTTAGAGACATTTCATAAGCAAATACCAATAAAGATAAAGACACCATTTTGATAAGCCAGATACATGACAACAAAGAAAAACCAAGAGAAAATTACTAAGAAAAAATCCTAGAAAATAAAACAAAGAGCTCAACCTTTAGCTGCTAACAAACGCCTAATTTTTCTAGAAAGCAAGGATTCTATAGTCCATTATGTGTCTCCATAGATGGAGTTTTGGGCCTCAAGTTATAGCCTTTCAATTTCCATTTTCTTACCATTTTTTCCTTTTATGCCACAGATAGGAGTCTTCAAAGACCAAGGCTACTTAGAAATGGATAAAACCTCTCTATTAACAAGCTCTTCTTTAGAGCCATCTCCCTCCTCATCTCCATCATCAACAATCTCAATCGATTTTACCTTTTGAAGAGAAGGATCTGTTATAGGAGGGGGATTGGAAATGTGCTCTGGCCTTGTATCCTTAACAATTCTTTTCCTCAAGGGAGAAGATCATTTACCTACCACCATGTTAGTCTACGTTGTTGTTACCACCAAAACCTCCCCTTCCTGAGACCTGTTCGAAACCCTTCAGAAAGACTATTATAGTGAGGATCTCACTAGAGGGATGCATTCTATGAATTAAGTCCTAATTTAAGCAACCAATCTTCCTGAGCCATTTTTGAAAAAACAATGAATGAGAACCTTGAAAATTTTTCTTGGGGCAAGAAGCAATCTTGTGATTAGCTTGATTGCATTTAAAACATCTAAAGGGGAAGCCTTCAAAATTAATAAACTATGTTCACACACTATAAGAAAATGAAATCTGAATAGACTGGTGCAAAATTTTAACTAAAGCAATCAACACACACACACACACCTTGACATAGTTCAAATTTGTCCTAATGGAATCAACAATTTTAACAAAAATTCCTAGCTTGCTAACTAGTTCATCTTCTGCCCTCCTCCATCTTCATCATCACCTTCTTCCATGTGCCCATCCCTCTTCTTTTCGATCAATCCAATAAAATAAGTTCATTATGTTTTTATTTATTAATATAATGCAAGTTTTATTTTTATTTAAAAAAAAAAAAAAACTTATATCCCATACATTACATTTGACAATTGTCATATCATGATTAGGTAGGAAAAATCCACTAATAAAAAAATTGAAACCCAAATATACTTACCTTCGATAGAGTAATAAACTCAATATGATGTATTAGATTTTATTTTTATTTTTATTTTTAATTTAAATTTTTAGAGTAATATATGAAAATTAGTTATATATTTATCAATAGTTCGTTAATGATCATGGTTTGATTTTAGTGAACTACTACTATAACTTATATATTTATTTTATAAATTTAATTTAAAGTGAGGATTTTTTAAAAATATGTTTTGAACCAATATTAATAAGTTTGGTTTGGAATGAAGAAAATCTTTAAAAAGTAGATTTTGAACTACGAACCTCACGTTAACAGTACTAAGTGAATATCAATTGATCTACTCATGACATCTAAATTAATCATTTTACAACCATCTTTATTACCACGAGGGCAAATGTATACCTTATTTTGTTAAGTTTTAGTTATCATATTTTATTTGCTTTATAAACATGATAAACATTATGTGCGTGTTGTGTTAATATTGGAACCAAGTATCATATTCAAACTAAGTGTCATGGAATTTTATTTTGCAGGGAAATAATTAACAAAAAAAGACTCAAAATGGGGAAATTCGCATGCATAATTTATCTTTCAGGTAAAGTATTATGAGAATCCTTATTGAAAAATAACATCCATGTAATCGATGATTGTTTTTAATTTTTATATTAACTTAAATAACATTAAATTAATGGTTCAAGTTTGAATACTTTGAATTAAATAATAATACATTATTGAAGTGAACATTCTAATCCTATCAATAAATTTGAAAATGAAATTAGAAAGTGACAAGTTTTTTTATTCAAGCATTGCTTTTATTTTATGCAAAGCACCATTTATAGATTATGTGTTCTCTAAACTTGTTTATTCAAGAATAAGTACACATTTCAAAGTTAATCAAAATGTAGTATCCTAAGCCCCATGACTTTTATTTTATGTCAATTTTATACAAGTTTTCAAATTGAATAATATTATCTTTCTGGTCTTCTTACCTCCCTATGAAAACTTCTTTTTTATATTGTTGAGACTCTAGTTTCATTGTATGGATTGTATTATATTATTTTGTCATGATAATTTATGTGGAATGTATTATACGATCTTAATATTTTATTAAATTATACTATGTGATCATCGTAGTTCCTTTCTCTCTTCTTATTTAATATATGGATGTATTTATTATTTTCTTTTCTTTTTAATTTTAATTGTTAGAAGTTGGTATATACGAAGATATTGTAAAATTTAAATTCAGTCATCCATAAATAGAAAGGTGTTGCGATCCATTTACACATCCAAATACTATGGATTAAACATACTGCATTAAGCATATTGTTATTACATGAGAGATATATTTTTTAATTCTAAGGATCTAAGTGATTGTATTATTCTACTTTATGAGGATGACTTTTAGAGGGCTAATTAGGGAACACTAACCACCCAAACCTCAAATTTAGGACATAGGAGTCACAATGCATAACCTAGATTCACTTATTGTAGGCACATAGGAGTCACAATACATAAACCAAAGGCATGGAATTAAAGAATAAAAACTAGTTGAGCAAATGCAAGAAGTCAAATTTATATTTTAAATATATTGTTTAGATTGAAAGCTTATGCTCCAAACACCTATTCAAATTGAAGTGTGCATTCTTGCGAACCTTCATTTATCATATTTAAATTTTTAGGTAAAAGCTATTTTTAGTTATGTATTTCAGAGTTCAAATCTTTAACAAATTCTATGATGTTATACATAAAGATACCCCATTTATTTTTTATTAAATAAACATTATTATTATATAATATATGTATTATAAATTACACATGTATTATAGATCTTTAATTAAATATAATTAATTTATTTTATTATAAATAAATTTTTTTTTAAGAGTTTACTTTATAATAAACTCTTAGAATTGTTTTGATTAATATAATTATCTTAAGATAAATTAAAAAATCTTTTGCCTTTTAAAACAAATTGTGCTCTTTAATTTTATGTATATATGCTTTTATCTACTCTTTATACCTTTCATGATGACGTAGTTGTTTTAGTTTTTATTTTATTTTTATAGAAATTAGTTATAATTTTATCATTAATTTAATTTAGTTAAAAGTTTAATTTTGGTGAGTTATCATTATAAATTTATACGGTATTTTATTCTTTTCAAACTAAGTATCATCTTGTAAAGTTGAGAAACAAGTATCATATTCAAACTAAGTGCGATTGTATTTTATTTTGTAGGGAAATAATTTAAAATAATGTTTTGTCCATGAGGGAAATTTGAGCGCATAATGTGTGTTTGAAGTAAAGCATTTCGGAAACCCATATTAGAAATTGACACCCATGTATTCAGTATGCGTTTTTCTTTTCTTTGTCTTTACTCAAACAAAAATAAAGTTTATTAATAGTCTCTTTCAGAAATTCGAATTAATTAATAAAACACTAATCCCTTTAGTCAATTTGAGAACGATATTAGAAAGTGACAAGTTTGTTTATTCAAGTATTGTTTTTGTCACATGGAGTGCACCGTTTCTAGATTGTGTGATCTCTTAAGTGTGACTATTTAGTATAAAAAAATTTAAAATTTTATTATTTGTCAAAATTAATTTGAGAGTTGTTTTAAAAGTATAAGTTATGTCGGAAGGGATGTAATTTTCTGTTTTCATAAAATTAAGTTTTATAAAGTGAAAGAGTGTAAACTAATAGTCATAACTCACTCGAAATTTATGATGAGTGATTCCATCTCACTTTTTATGTATGAAGTATTAAGCAGTAATTTTATAGTTCTAGTTGAAGTGACAGTAGAAAATGAGGTAGTGGGTTCCTTTATATGACATAGAAATGAGTTGTAAAGGGATAAGATGCTCTGTTTCATAGTGAGCTTGAGCAATAGGAGAGGTGTCAAAGTGGTGAAATATTTCAAGATGGCTTGGACGACGATGATGAGGGACAATGACAATGTATTTTAAGTGATGGACTCAAAAAAATCCAAATAAATACATGTACAAAGTTTAGTGACATATTATGTTATAATTATACTAATAATATATATATGCAAAATAATGTGTGTGTGTATATTTTATAATTTATTATATACTATCTACCAAATTATTATAGAATAATTTAATAAAAATATGATATCATGCTTGTAAGAGAAATGACATCTTACCTTGGCTTCAACTCTGTCGAGGAAGGTGTCTGGAATTACAAGAGTGATGGTCAAGCGTGTGTGTTTGGCATAGCCCACTATTACAAATGACACAAGAGATGGTTTCCTACAACTCGATGGTATGTCTTTATGTAGAGTTTGTGCCTTTTCAATTTTGTTTGCTCTACATGTTATTGCTTTGCATTTATGTTTACACGTAGAAAACTGTGATAAACACATAGAGGATGACATGCCAAATTCTGCTAAAATTCAATTTTTCTTACTCTTCCTGTTGCTACTTTTGCATTTTTGTTTACATGTATAAATTTGTGATAAACACAAAGAGAATGACATGCCAACTTTGCACTGAAATACAAAATCAAAATATGTTTTGTTTGAGACAAATCTTTGCTTGGTGCTTAACAATGAAAATGCCTCCACCTTAATCATGTTAAAAGGGTTAAGTATTTAGTTTAAAATAATGAAAATAATGTTGTTTGATGAGGATCCTTTTCATGCTAAATTAAGTCCTACAACCATCACCATTAGATGGACCATGTCTATGCGATATACTTTTATATAAGAAACTTAGTGTCTAGCTGGAGTCTATCCCTCCAAAATTGCATTTGAAGTTTGGCTTACTTAGCTCTTTGAGCCCCTAAGCCCCTCCAGGGGGTCATCTCAATATGTGTGTTAGTTCAGTTCCTAAAACCTATCCTGTTGAGACATCTAAACTCATTTGAGTATTTTTATATTTTACACTTGGTCCTTAGACGCATTCTGGATGCACTTATGGCACTTGAAAAATATAACTAAATTGGATCGCAATTTGTTCTTCCTCAGTTAAACTTGCGTTGTTTCTTGAATTGGTCTATCAAGTTAAATTTCTTGTCTTTCAGTGTTAATATCATGTTTTTAACTATTTTTGGTCTTCGAAGGTCAAGTTGCCACTTTTTGGTTGCAATAGGGAATTTTTGGAGTTGATTTGGTCTTAATTGAAAATCTTAATTTCCATAGACCTAACTAGAAATTTTTATGAGAATAGAACTATGTTTTTAAAATTTCACTTTCTAGACCTAATCGAAACTTTTTATGAGATCGGATTTATGGTTTCAAATTTTCATTATCTAGACCTAACCGTAACTTTTTATGAGATTAGGTCTTGGATTTCAAATTCTTATTTTTTAGACCTAATTAGAACTTTTTATGAGATTAGGTCTATGTTTTCAAAATCTTACTTTCTAGACGTAACCAAAAAAATTTATGAGATTAGGTCTATATTTTCAAATTTTCACATTCTAGACATAAATGAAACTTTTAACGAGATTAGGTCTAGAATTGAAAATTTTCATTTTCTAGACCTAATAAAAAAAAATTATGAGATTAGGTCTAGGAATTCGAAAACTTGAAAAAGTGCATTTAGTTACTTGATTGCACATTTTATAAAACCTGAATAGGTCTAGGAAGGTATTTTAGAGCACGAGTTAGTGTTTTGGCCATAACTTTTACCTCAGGTATCAGTTTTTTGAACTATTTGAACCATTGAAAATATGACACTACCACAGACATCTTGGTACCTTTATTTTTAATAAATTTTTCCTTTATAATTAATTATAATACCCTTAAGTTTATTATTTGGTTTGGGAGCTTTAATTTGTCAAATTTTAATATATTTTCTTTTTATCTTTTTACAGATTGGAAAAGTGCACCAAGGGAAAGTGGCATGGTGTCTAGTGACATATTGGGTTAGTGGCTATATCAACAATACGATAATATTTTTTATAGGGGAACCATTTCTCCATGGCAATCTCTTTTCTATTTATTGACCCATTGGAGTCTTTCCAAGGGTTGGTTTTTTGTTGCTGCAAAGCACTTAAAGTCTTCCATCTTTTTATGCAATTTTAGTGTAATTTCTCCCTCTCATTTATTTCCCTATTATGATGGTAAAATTTGGGCTCATTTAGATTGTAAAAAATTCTATCATTGTGTTAATCAAGTGGATATATGGATTCTAATTGAAGTTGTGGAAGAAGATTATTATTTCCTATGCATGTAATATGGTGGATTTGTATTTCTCTTTCAAGTTTTGCTTTCCTCAGAATCTTGCATCTTATTTGCACATGGTTGTGTGAATGATGGATAATATAAGGATTAGTTTTCTATGTTTTAAAATTAAGTGGATCAAAATTTCTCCATTATCATAGGCTTTTTCTTTCCTCATACTCTCTCTTTTGTTATTTTTCACCAATTGTTAAATCTAGCATTTGAATGTAATCTGTTATTCTTGTTTTATAATGATTACAAGATCTTTTCCATTATTTCAAATGCATTATTGAATGTCAATATAATTAAATGAATGAGCATACAAATTAGCCATATTCTTGTTATTTAAAACCCTTTAAAAGCTGATTTTTAACATAGGTAAATATTAAATATAATTCATTTTAGTGTCAATTTTGATTACAAGTAATTTATCCATTGTTTATTATCGCATTGTTGAATCTCAAAATGTAAAGGAATGAAAACACTAAAAATAATTATTATCCTTTCAAGTTGAAACCCTCATCAAAACTAATTTTTATTCACATGGGAAAGTTAAAAATGGAAGTCGGTTTGTTTTTCTTGCATGATATCGATTGATTTATTTGTGAATGAATGCATATGTTATCATTTCCAAATTTTTTCAAAGCTCATAAAACAAACAACAACAAAAGTATTTTCATCTAATTTTTTAAGTACCAAATTATTTTTAAAATATTCTAGAACCAATAAAGGCCCATTATAAGGAACAATTTATAATGAATCAACTAAGTGAGATATAGTTTGCTAATACTTGGTAGATAAATACCTTAGAGAGATTTTCAAATCTAATTTTTAGAAGAGTTGGATGGTCCTCATCCCTCCTATGTTTGTGTGATAAACAACCTATCAACATATTATCACTAGAATGAGGGCATACTCAAGATATTTTAATAGATCATTCATTTTAGTCTTATGAGCCTCCTTTATGCTTCTCCCAACCCGTTGTATGATTGAAATACAGATAAATAGATTGACACTAGAAATATGGTATGCTCATGAAATTTTAACATATCATTCATTTTGGTCTTCTGAGCCTCTTTTATGCTTCTTCCAACATGTTATATGCTTGAAACACACATTGATACATTGGTGCTAAAAGGAGGGCATATAAAGAGTATATTAAATTATCATTTGTTTTGGTCTTTTTGCCACTCTTTTACATTTTCCCTGCCCATTGTGTGTTTTAAATACACATCAATAGATTGACACTATATGGATGGCTTACATGGGATGTTTTAGCATATCATGCATTTTGGTCTTCTAGGCCTCCTTTACACTTCTCCCAACCTAATGTGTGATTGAAACACACATCAACAGATTAGTGCTATAATGAGGGCCTTGAACAAAATATTTTAACTTGTCATTTATTTTTTGATCTTGTATCCATATTTTTATGCTTTCCCCGACATGTTGTGTGCTTAAAACATACATCAATAGACTGGCATTAGAAGGAAGACCATTAATAGATTTTAACCAAAATTTGACAATTTAAAAAAAAGAATTAAAAATTAAACATTTTAAAGAAATCATCCATGCTCAAGTATTCAGATAGTCACACTAGAAACTAGATGAATACTTACTAGATCAAAGTCCATTGGGACCAAATTTGAACTATTATAACTTATTGAATACATGAAACCTAGAGAAAATAAAGGAAGATTGAAAACTAGATAAATACAATCAGCCAGTAGTTCTCTTACAATTTTTATAGTTCCTTTTGTTAATCCATTTGATGCTCCTCAAAACCCACCAATGGATAATCTTGCCTAGCTTGGTGGAAGTGGTTGTCATGTGAACATTCTAGGGCTTGCTCATAACTTAACTAATAATCCTTATAAATTTTAATTGAATTAAATACCTGGTAGGACTCAAACTGCTAAAGAATGTATTTAGGCATTTAAAGATGTCATTATCTGAACTCATGTCTAGTATGAGGATGTGGCTTACCTTGTTTCCTTACTCCTTAGGAGAGTCTACCTATGTTTTGTATCTTATATTTCCAAAGGGATTTATTAATTCTTAGAATGGTCTATAAATAGTGTTTTTCAATCACTTAGGTAACCTATTGATGTAGTTATTCTATATCATCACTTTACTTCTACTTGTAGGGAATCAACTGAACCAATGGCCCTCTTTAATGCATGTTTCTACAAATTATACTAAAGGTTAAAATAACCATATGTCCTAATATAAGGTCATTATATTCAAAATTACCTAAGATAATTGGATCCACTGACATCTATGTTTCTTAGAAGAACTCTGATAACACTTGTATCTTTGTCTTTAGCCTACAATGAAGTTGTCATATTGAATATAAAATGTTACCACATGGATATGGTTGTGGTCCCTTAATCCCATTACGATAAATTGGTGGATATAATAAAATTCTTATTATTAATTAGGATCTCACACAAAACTGATAATACTCCACTCATCAACCCAACTAGGAGCTATGTACCCAGATCAAAATTTAGTTTATCCTCTTACTCCTTTAAATCATATGCTTGGAAATTAGTTTGTTCCACCAAATCAAGTGTTATATAAAAAAAAATCAATAAATGATTAATTTTTCTTATAATCACATTGTAATGGCACCTAAAAATCAATATTTTATGCCTCCAAATATTACATTGTCATATGTAAGTAATTGACAATTTTCTCTTGTTGCATACACCAATTTTGTTTTCATGCCTAGCACTAGTGGTTATGGTATCCCTAATATTTTTAGATAAGGGTAAAGGTTTGATTTTTTGGTAGGGGTCCATACCCTATTACAAAAGGGTCAAAACTTAGATAAACATTGAAACCAAAATAGAGTCAGTTGAACGGTAAACCAATAGAGCTATAACAAAATATACCAAAAAGTAGATAAAAAGAAGTAAAAGTAGCTCAAATAAAAATAAGCACCCTAGTAGTTTTGAAGCCTTTTGTAGTTTTATTTTAACTCATTCATATTTCTATGCATATTTTAAAGCTTACTAGCCATGGTATGATCCTTGTTCTTTCCAGAATGATGCTTCTATTACCCTTAAAAAAATAATAGCTATATCACTGATGATAGTGTCTTGAGTACCAGTAATATTCACCATATCAGTAGTGATGTTTTACAAATCATTCAACTTACTAAAAATGTTATTAACCTTTTCATCCAAATTATGAAAATGAATTTGAGAAGTCTTAATGCTATCCACATTGCAATCAACCTGCTTAATCTTATTTTTATAACTGTGAATAAGAATATTTAACTCCTTACTAACATCATTAGTCAAATTTTTGAGATTGACATTCTCATTGTAAGAACTGAAGTTGTCATGATTTGAAGTGTTGCTCAAGGAAATAAGGCTATGAATAGCATTAGATTTGTCATAATCAAAAATATTCCCTTGTTTTGAGTGACTATATAAAACCCTTTTGTTTGGGTCCTTGTTCAAAGGATCAAAACTACCCCTTCCCCTCTTTTATTTAAAGGAAGAAGGCAAGGTGTTCATAGGTAGAGGGGTAATTGAAGGGTTAAATCTTGGGGATGAGTTAAGGAAATCAAGATGTAGAAGTAAAATGACAACTTGATGAGAGGGTTTGGCAAGTTTCAGTTTTTGAATAAAAGATTCAATATAAGTAAGGAGAAAGAATGAAAAACTTACTAGAATGTGGTGCCTAAAGTGATTCAAGAAAACCAAATGGAGGCTTTTGATAACATGATGCCTTCCATCCAGAGTCAGGAATTGCATGATGACTCTTCTGAGCTTGTCAAAAGGCTTAGGCAAAGAAGACCTAAGAAAACCTCTATGGTATAGATTCAGCTGTTATCCCCAATATTAATCAATGGGTTATCCCATCATTCCTAAATACTAAAATGTGTATCAATAATGCACCTAACCAAACAAATAATATTGTCCCTTTATTTTTAAATGCTAATGCATGTGTGGGTATTCCACCACCATAAACTAAAAACCACAAAAATTTAATGTAAACCTATAAGTAGAAAATTTGTAACATATGGTTCAATGATTAACAAACAACATGGTTACTTTATGAAAAAAAATGCCTAAAAACAAAAACTAATTTGCGAATAACCCTAAAAAATAGGAATTTCAAATTTTAGAGAACTAATAGGCAATGAAACACTAGGCCAAATAATGAAGGCATACCTAGTCCTCTTAACAACACAAATCAAAATAATAGTAGTAGTGCTTCAAATTATGTTAACTTAGTTGATTTATATTTTCCCATTTGGTGTCAATTGCATAACACAACTAATCATGTTGAAGTTGATTATGATGAGTTCATCATAGCCTCAAATATCTTCCAAAAGGAGATGGATAACCTCAAGATAGTTCCTACACCTCATAATGATTCAAATGTAAGTATAACAAATCCAAGTATACCTCTAATCTTAGAAACTTATGATTTCCCATTCAAGAGTGATAATGAGCCTAAGGACAACTTAGAAGAAGTACATACATTTAAACAATTCTAAAGATAAAATAGTTATGAATTAAGGAGTAAGTTTCAAAATATTTTAACCACATCCACTCCTTTGAACAATTTTCAAGTTCCACCTGATGATAACTTGAGAAATAATCCATTTTCACCTAAAGGACCTAAGGCATATTATCAAACTAAGAGCAACACTACACCCCCTTAAGTTGACAAACCATTGAGATAAAAAAAATTTGGCTACAATATTATTAAAGACCTAATAAAATTAAGGTTAACATAAACATGTTTGATTTACTACAAATATCTAACCAAAACGACTTACTTATTGATAGAATAATAGTAAAATTAATGCTCATGTTATAATTTACAAGGAAAAGATTGAAACTCCATCTTTCCTCAAAACAATTCATATTTTTGGTAAGAATTTACACAATTATTTTTTAGTTTTATGTGTTTCTGGAAACATGATGCCTTATTATATTTTTTATAATTTGGGTTAGACTCCTAAAATTCAAATAAAAAGGTTGTTCAGTTAGACAATTTAGATGTTAGGGTGGTTGGTGCACTTAATCATATCCAAATGCAATTGGCTTCTAATCCACGAGTGTAACAATTTATTGATATTTAGGTGGTTGATATACATGATGTAGACGGTATGCTTCTTAGCAGAGATTGGTCAAGGACACTTAATGGATACATGGCAACTAATTTATCACATATGTGGCTTCCATGGCATGGGTAGATTTGAATTTTAAAAGATCCATGAATGATTCATATGATCACATAGTATAATAATAAAAATGAAATATTGTATAAAGATTCAGAACTTGGGTTCTATACACTTGAGAAAGAAACAAAATTTCATGAAAACCTCTTCATTAATGTGTTGTTTATGCAAGAAAAGTCAGATCTTGAGGAGTTGGATCAGTTAGATGAAGAGGATATAATTTGTGCAGCTAAAATAAATTCATTATAGATTTATACCTTGGCATATAAGAATGAAAATTGAGGAGTTATGAGCTCCTATGATGGAAAAATTACTACTATGAATAGCTCAATACCTACATCTACTATTGAATACCAAACTAGAAGATTATTGACAATCGAAAAACAAAGTGTTTTTCTAGTAGAAGGTGATAAAGTAAATGAAAAAGTCAATGTTGTAATATCCCCCATCTTTCAAAGTCCAATGTAAAAGACTGACTATTGTGACCTTGTGGACCAGAGCTCAAGTGTTCAATAAGTGCACAATCAAGCTTGTAATCATCTTCTTCAAGGATTATTTCATCACCAAGTTGGGTATGCAAATAAATTTGGTGTGTGTTGATATTCACCCCTATTCCTCATTGTATTTCAATGTATGTGCAGAGGTATTTATTAGTTTGATTAGTTTGCATGAAAACATATTAAATAGGGAATTTTGGGATAGTGTATATGAAAAAAAAGGCATTATATCCATAATTAAGAATTTCCCTTTGGTAGGATCTATTGGAATAAAACTAGTAGTGAGAGGGAGGGGTGAATCAGTATATCAATTAAAACTAGTTATTTAAATACTTTCAATGCATATTAGAAGCATATATGTAGATCAAATAAAATATACAAACATCATATACACACAAATACTTGTGACACCATATTTATACATAGATTGAAATAACAACAGAAAGAAGCCATTTGCCAGAACCAAAAAAGAGGGAGATTTAAGTGTGGGACAAGTTTTATGAGACCACTTTGAAAGAGAAATTCAAGAGGGTCACTTTCCCACTAACCTTCCAATCAAATCCCTTTTCCCCCTTTCCACTTCTAGCAAAGAGGGTTTAACATCTAAAATTTCAAAGAGTAGAGGAGATTTAGAAAAGATTAAATGGATATCTCTCAAAAATGTCATTTCAAGGGTTACATTTTGAGAAGAATTTTCTTCAGCATTGACCTACTTTTCTATCTCAGTAGCCTCCTTAGAAAGCTTTTACTTCTGAAATTGGCTCCTAGAAATTAGACCTAGGATGGAATCAGGATGGTTTCTAAGAATGACTTCCTTGTAGAAATCACTATAGTAGTGAAAGGGATTTGAGGAGTTGCTACAATTTAAAAACATAACATCCTTTGGAGAAACCCTAGCTAGAGAGAAGGAAATATCATCTGAAAGCTTCCTTAGAGACAATCTCTTCTTTGACACTCCATTGCCCACCATCAGCCTATCCAACTCTAAAATGTCATTAAAAAAAATTTATCTTGGATAAATTTGGATGTAGAAAACCCAAATAAGTTTTTGACATTTTTTTTATTTCTTGAATTTACCTAGATCCATACTAACCCCATCTCATTGATCCTGCACATTCCTACCTACCCCACTAACATCCTGAGATCTGACCTTGGTAGGGAAATATGCCTTAGTTTGCTTCCACCCCTGGCCATGCTACACCACAGTCATCACTACAGTTGGAAATGACATCTTCCAAGGAGCATCTTGTTGGGGCTCTATCTCTCCCCTTGTTTGGCTTGCACTATCTAACACAAACTCTTCATCATAGAAAAGCCTTTTGTTGACCTTAGCCACTGTTTTTTGTGTCTAAGCACCCATTCTGACCTTACCCTTAGTGATTTCCATCATCTTCTGCCCTCCTCCATCTTCATCATCACCTTCTTCCATGTGATCATCCCTCTTCTTTTCGACCAATCCAATAAAATAAGTTCATTATGTTTTTATTTATTAATATGATGCAAGTTTTAATTTAAAAAAAAACTAATATCCCATACATTACATTTGACAATTATCATATAATGATTGGGTAGGAAAAATCCACTAATAAAAAATTGAAACCTAAATAGCTTGCCTTCAATAGAGTAATAAACTCAATATAATGTATTAGCTTTTTTTTTTTTGAATAATATATGGAAATTAGTTATATATTTATCAATAGTTGTTAATGTCTAGGGTTTGATTTTAGTGAACTACTACTATAACTTATATATTTCTTTTATAAATTAAATTTAAAGTGAGGTTTTTTAAAAAATACATTTTGAACCAATATTAATAATTTTGGTTTGGAATGAAGAAAATCTTTAAAAAGTAGATTTTGAACTATGAACCTCAAGTTAACAATACTAAGTAAATATCAATTGATCTACTCATGAAATATAAATTAATCATTTTATAACCATCTTTATTACCACGAGGGCAAATGTATACCTTATTTTGTTAATTTTTAGTTATCATATTTTATTTGCTTTATAATCATGACAAACATTATGTGTGTGTGGTGTTAATATTGGAACCAAGTATCATATTCAAACTAAGTGTCATGGAATTTTGTTTTGTAGGGAAATAATTAAAAAAAAGGACTTTAAACGGGGAAAATCCCATGCATAATTTGTCTTTCAGGTAAAGCATTATGGGAATCCTTATTAAAAATGAGATCCAAGTAATCAATGAGTGTTTTTAATTTCTATATTAACTTAAATAACATTAATTTAATGGTTCGAGTTTGAATAATTGTAATTAAATAATAAGACATTATTGAAGCGAACATTCTAATCCTATCAATAAATTTGAAAATGAAATTAGAAAGTGACAAGTTTGTTTATTCAAGCATTGCTTTTGTTTTATGTAGAGCACCGTTTATAGATTATGTGTTCTCTAAGTTTGTTTATTCAAGAATAAGTACACATTTCAAAGTTAAAACCTAAGATCTGACATTGGGAGGGACTTGCACCCTAGTTTGCTTTCTCCCCTGACCATGCTTCACCATAGTCTTTACTACCGTTGGAATTGGTATCTTCTAGGGATCATCTTGTTGGGGCTCTGCCTCTCCCCTTGTCTGGATTGCACTGTCTAACACAAACTCTTCATCATAGAAAATCCTTTCATTGACCTTAGCCACTGTTGTTTGCATCTAAGTGCCCATTCTAACCTTACCCTCAGTCATTGTTGTCATCTTCTACCCTCCTCGATCTTCATCATCACCTTATTCCATGTGCCCATCCCTCTTCTTTTTGATCAATCCAATAAAATAAGTTCATTATGTTTTTATTTATTAATATGATGCAAGTTTTAATTTAAAAAAAAATTATATCCCATACATTACATTTGACAATTGTCATATCATGATTGGGTAGGAAAAATCCACTAATAAAAAATAGAAACCCAAATAACTTGCCTTCAATAGAGTAATAAACTCAATATGATGTATTAGTTTTTTTTTTTTTTGGAATAATATATGGAAATTAGTTATATATTTATCAATAGTTTGTTAATGATCAGGGTTTGATTTTAGTGAACTACTACTATAACTTATATATTTCTTTTATAAATTTAATTTAAGGTGAGGATTTTTAAAAAATATGTTTTGAACCAATATTAATAATTTTGGTTTGGAATGAAGAAAATCTTTAAAAAGTAGATTTTGAACTACGAACCTCACACTAATAGTACTAAGTGAGTATCAATTGATCTACTCACTTCATCTAAATTAATCATTTTATAACCATCTTTAATACCACAAGGGCAAATGTATGCCTTATTTTATTAATTTTTAGTTATCATATTTTATTTGCTTTATAAACATAACAAACATTATGTGTGTGTGGTGTTAATATTGGAAACAAGTATGATATTGAAACTAAGTGTCACAAAATTTTCTTTTGCTGGAAAATAATTAAAAAAAAGACTTGAAATGGGGAAATTTGCATGCATAATTTGTCTTTCAGATAAAGCATTATGGGAATCCTTATTGAAAAATGACATCCATGTAATCGATGATTATTTTTATTTTTGTATTAACTTAAATAACATTAAATTAATGGTCCAATTTTGAATAATTGGAATTAAATAATAAGACATTATTGAATTTAATGTTCTAATCCTATCAATAAATTTGAAAATGAAATTAGAACGTGACAAGTTTATTTATTCAAGCATTGCTTTTGTTTTATGCAAAGCACCGTTTATAGATTTTGTGTTCTCTAACTTTGTTTATTCAAGAATAAGTACACATTTCAAAGTTAATCAAAATGTAGTATCCTAAGCCCCATGACTTTTATTTTATGTCAGTTTTGTATAGATTTTCAAATTGAACAATATTATCTTTTTGGTTTTCTTAGGTTCTTATGACAACTTCCTTTTTATAGTTTTGAGACTCTAGTTTCATTGTATAGATTGTATTGTATAATTTCATCATGATAATTTATGTGGAATATATTATATGATCTTAATATTTTATTAGATTGTACTACATGATCATCGTAGTTCTTTTCTCTCTTCTTATTTAATATATGGATGTATCTATTGCTTTCCTTTCTTTTTAATTTTAGTTGTTAGAAGTTAGCATATACAAAGATATTGTAAAATTTAAATTCAGTCATCCATAAATAGAAAGTTGTTGTGATCCATTTATACACCCAAATACTATGGATTAAACATACTACATTAAGCATATTGTTATTACATGAGAGATATACTTTTTAATTCTAAGGTTCCTAGTGATTGTATTATTCTACTTTAATGGGATGAATTTTAGAGGGCTAGTTAGGGGACACTAACCACCCAAACTTCAAATTTAGGACCCTAGTATGTTTTCCTTTAAAATATAGGTTAGAGATTAATCTATTGTAGGCACATAGGAGTCACAATGCATAACTAAGTATATGCATGGTGTAAAAAATGGAAACAAGTATCATATTCAAACTAAGTGTGATTGTATTTTATTTTGTAGGGAAATAATTTAAAATATTGTTTTGTCCACGAGGGAAATTTGAGCACATAATGTGTGTTTGAAGTAAAGCATTTCAGAAACCCGTATTAGAAATTGACACCCATGTATTCAGTATGTATTTTTATTTTCTTTGTCTTTACTCAAACAAAAATAAAGTTTATTAATAGTCTCTTTCATAAATTTGAATTAAATAATAAAACACTAATCCCTTTAATGAATTTGAGAATGATATTAGAAAGTGACAAGTTTGTTTATTCAAGTATTGTTTTTGTCTCATGGAGTGCACTGTTTCTAGATTGTGTGATCTCTTAAGTTTGACTATTTAGTATATAAAATTTAAAATTTTATTATTCGTCAAAATTAATTTGAGAGTTGTTTTAAAAGTGAAAGTTATGTCGAAAGGGATGTAATTTTTTGTTTTTGTAAAATTAAGATTTGTAAAATGAAAGAGTGTAATCTAATAGTCATAACTCACTCAAAATTTTTGATGAGTGATTCCATCTCACTTTTTATATATGAAGCATTAAAGAGTCATAATTTTATAGTTATAGTTGAAGTGACAATAGAAAATGAGGTAGTGTGTTCCTTTATATGATGTAGAAATGAGTTGTAAAGGGATAAGATATTTCGTTTCATAGTAAGCTTGAGTAATAAGAGAATGGTGTGGAAGGTTAAAGCCAAACTAAGCGTGAAAGTGGTGAAATATTTCAAGATGGCTTGGTCAATGATGGTGAGGGACAATGGCAATGTATTTTAAGTGATGGACTCAAAAAAGTCCAAATAAATACATGCACAAAGTTTAGTGACATATTATATTATGATTATACTAATAATATATGTATGCAAAATAATGTGTGTGTATATATTTTATAATTTATTATATAATATTTACTAAATTATTATAGAATAATTTAATAAAAATATGATATCATGCTTGTAAGAGAAATGTCATCTTACCTTGGCTTCAAGTCTGTAGAGGAAGGTGTCTAGAATTTACAAAAGTGATGGTCAAGTGTGTGTGTTTGGATTAACCCACTATTTTATGATTATTATTTTTTTAATTAAAAGGGGTAAAAACTTTATTAAACTTAAAACATCAGATTACAAAAGCCTCCAAACAGCCCAAAATACAAGCAAACCAAAAAAAATAGCCTCAAACCTCAACTCCACCAACATCTCCAGCAAGAATGGGTTCTAGTTCCTAACATAAATTTCCATGCAGCTACTCCCATTCATCTACCTTGCGGCCTTCTCCCTCTTCCGATGCCCATTTTGCCAAACAATCAACTGCCTTATTCCACTCCTATGGAATGTGGGCATAGGATACTGACTCCATGCAAGAACTCACCTATAAAATCTGCTAGACTATCATGGCCAAGTGCCAACTCACATCAGAAATTTTCCTTTCCAGGATCAAATTAATTAGGACCTAAGAATCAGCTTCATAGATCACCCTCCTCCAACCCAAAGCATAAGCTCTCCTCAAAGCATATAGGATAGCCAAACCTTTCATCTTATTAACTATCTACACTCCCTGATATGCCAAGAAAATAAAAACCATAGATCCTAAAAAATATCTAGCAATCCCACCAATCCCAGCCACCCTTGGGTTGCCCTTGGATGACCCATCTGTATTAATTTTCAAAAGCCCAGCAGGTGGAGGTGTCCACTTCCCCAACTGTTGAACTTTCTGCTGCCCCTGTGTACCATGTCTGACACAAGCCGAGATCAGAGATAACTCTCTTATGCCAAATCATTCCAGCACCTTAGTGTCCCCTTTTTTCAATGGCAGCATAACCTTTATCTTCACTTCAAAAGATTCCTGGATCATTCCCTTAATTCTGCTCCAGACCTACTGAGTCACCAATTTTTCTTCCTTAAAAATCCTCCAGTTTCTTTCCACTATTGGCTTAACCCACTATTACAAATGACACAAAAGATGGTCTCCTACAACTCGAAGGTAAGTATTTATGTAGAGTCTGTGCCTTTTCAATTTTTTTTCTCTACATGCTATTGCTTTTGCATTTATGTTTACATGTTGAAAACTATGATAAACACATAGAGGATGACATGCCAAATTCTGCTGAAATTCAATTTTTCTTACTCTACTTGTTGCTACTTTTGGATTTTTTTTACACATACAAATTTGTGATAATTAAAATGCCTCCACCTTAATCATGTTAAAAGGGTTAAGTATTTAGTTTGTAATAATGAAAAGAATGTTATTTGATGAGGATCCTTTTCATGTTATATGGTTTTGTTTCGAGTCTCAGTCATGCTTCTAGCAAAGTTCAAGTAAATTTGGCCCTTCTTTCATATTAAGATTTTTTTCATTTTTAGAAAGATAAAATTATGTTTTATTTAATAGAGAGTATTTAGACAAAAATATTCAATCTTAGTAAAAATTTCACTATATCTAATATCATGTAACATATCTAAATGTAAGCGAAAAAAGTGGTTCTAATGGTGGAACATCTTTGCACCCTCACTAACCATTGGGATAATTCCCCTTATACTATTATCAAAGTGTTCCTTGATTTCCCCAGAGAAAATTCTCTAGGGAGAGACTAAGTGTAAAGGGAACAAGGAATTAGATGATGTAGATCACATAAATACTATGTGTTTTCCTCATTTCTACCTTTTTATAGGCTTTCACCTTCTAGAAGGCATAGAGGGTGTTCATCTCCTTAGGGTATTGGTCTGGACCAACATTTTATGGGTCTATTAGATATGATAGGTAAATAAAAATGTGTCATCTTATTTGGTATATTTCACCTCCTCAACATCAGGGAAAGGAAGAGATTGAAGAAAAAACATAAAGTAAGAAGGTTGGGATCCCATACCTATCACTATGTGTTGTTGCTTACACAACATGTCTTAATTCTTTTTAGAATTATGAAACCTCTCTTTGTTTTTATAAGCATCTCATTCTTACTCATGACTTGTTGGTCTTAACAATCTAAAATTACATTGGTAGCTTTCCTTGGTTTACATGCTAAACTAAGTCCCACAACCATTACCATTAGATGGACCATGCTTATGTGATATACTTTTATATAGGAAACTTAGTGTCTAGTTGGAGTCTATTCTGCTAAAATTGCATTTGAAGTTTGGCTTACTTAGCTCTTTGAGCCCCTAAGCCCCTCTAGGGGGTCATCTTAATTTGTGTGTCAGTTCAGTTCCTAAAACCTATCCTGTTGAGACACCCAACCTCATTTGAGTATTTTTATATTTTACACTTGGTCCTTAGATGCATTCTAGATGCACTTATGGCACTTGAAAAATATAAATAAATTGGGTCACAATTTTTTCTTCCTTAGTTAAACTTGCCTTGTTTCTTGAATTGGTCTATCAAGTTAAATTTCTAATACCCTCTTGGTACCTTTATTTTTAATAAATTTTTCCTTTATAAATAATTATAATACCCTTAAGTTTATTATTTGGTTTGGGAGTTTTAATTTGTCAAATTTTAATATTTTTTTTATCTTTTTACAGATTGGAAAAGTGCACTAAGGGAAAATGGCATGGTGGCTAGTGAGATATTGGGTTGGTGGCTATATCAATAGTGAATTAATAAATTTTATAGGGGAACAATTTCTCCATGGAAATTTCTTTTCTATTTATTGATCCATTGGAGTCTTTCCAAGGGTTGGTTTTTTGTTGCTGTAAAGCACTTAAAGTCTTCCATCTTTTTATGCAATTTTAGTGTAATTTCTCCCTCTCATTTATTTCCCTATTATGATGGTAAAATTTGGGTTCATTCAAATTGTAAAAAATTCTATCATGGTGCTAATCAAGTGGATATATGGATTTTGATTGAAGTTGTGGAAGAAGATTATTATTTCTTATGCATGTAATATGGTCGATTTGTGTTTCTCTTTCAAGTTTTGCTTTCCTTAGAATCTTGCATCTTATTTGCACATGGTTGTGTGAATGATGGATAATATAAGGATTAGTTTTCTAGGTTTTTTAAATTAAGTGGATCAAAATTTTCTCCATTATCATAGGCTTTTTCTTTCCTCTTACTCTCTCTTTTGTTATTTTTCAAAAATTGTTAGATCTAGCATTTGAATGCAATCTATTATTCTTGTTTTATCCTGATTATAAGATCTTTTCCATTATTTCAAATGCATTATTAAATGTCAATATAATTAAATGAATGAGCATACAAATTATCCATAATCTTGTTATTTGAAAACCCTTTAAAAGCTGATTTTTAACATAGCTAAATATTAAATACAATTCATTTTAGTGTTAATTTTGATTACAAGTAATTTATCCATTGTTTATTATGTCATTGTTGAATCTCAAAATATAAAGGAATGAAAACACTTAAATTAATTATCTTCCTTTCAAGTTGAAACCCTTATCAAAACTAATTTTTATTCACATGGGAAAGTTAAAAATGGAAGTTGGTTTGTTTTTCTTGCATGATATCCATTAATTTATTTGTGAATGAATGCATATGTTATCATTTCTAAATTTGTTAAAAACTCATTAAAAAAACAACAAGAAAAGTATTTTTGTCTGATTTTTTAAGTACCCAATAATTGTTAAAATATTCTAAAACCAATAAACACCCATTATATGGAGCAATTTATAATGGTAGATATACACCTTAGAGAGATTTTCAAATATATTTTTTAGGAGAGTTGGATGGTCCTCGTCCCTCCTAAGTTTGTGTGCTAAACAACCTATCAACATATTATCACTAGAAGGAGGGCATACTAAGGATATTTTAACAAACCATTCATTTTAGTCTTATGGGCCTTATTTATGCTTCTCCCAACCCATTGTATGATTGAATTACAGATAAATAGATTAACACTAGAAAGATGTTATACTCATGAAATTTTAACATATCATTCATTTTGGTTTTATGGGCCTCTTTTATGCTTCTTCCAACATATTATATGCTTGAAACACACATTGATATTTTGGTTCTAGAAGGAGGGCATGCAAAGGGTATATTAAATTATCATTTGTTTTGGTCTTTTTGTCCCTCTTTTACATTTTCCCCACCCCATTGTCTACTTTAAATACACATCAATAAATTGGCACTATATGGAGGGCTTACATGGTATATTTTAACATATCATGCATTTTTGTTTTCTAGGCCTCCTTTACACTTCTCCCAACCTATTGTGTGTTTGAAACACACATCAACAGATTGGTTCTATAATGAGGGCACATACAATATAATAAAATATGGTTCTATTATTTTATTATATTTTAATGGCAACTAAAAATCAATATTTTATGCCTCCAAATATTACATTATCATATGTAAGTAATTGATAATTTTCTCTTGTTACATACAACAATTTTGTTGCCATGCCTAACACTAGTGGTTATGTTATCCCTAATATTTTTAGATAAGGGTAAAGGTTTGATTTTTTGGTAGGGGTCCATACCCTATTACCAAAGGGTCAAAACCTAGATAAACATTGAAACCAAAATAGAGTCAACTAAATAGTGAACCAACAAAGCTACAACAAAATAGACCAAAAAGTAGTTAAAAAGAAGTAAAAGTAGCTCAAATAAAATAGAACACCCTAATAGTTATGAAGCCTTTTGAGGTTGTATTTTAACTCATTCATGTTGCTATGTATATTCTAAAGCCTACTAGCCATGGTATTATCCTTGTTCTTCCCAGAATGCTTCTAAATGTTGCTTCTATTATCCTTATGCAAAATAATAGCTATATCACTCATGATAGTATCCTGAGTACCAATAATATTCACCATATCAGTAGTGATGTTATCCAAATCATTAAAATTAATAAAAAGGTTATTAACATTTTCACCCAAATTATGAATATGAATTTGAGCAGTCTTAATGCTATCCTCATTGCAATCAACCTGCTTAATCTTCTTTTTATAAATGTGGCTAAGATTATTTAACTCCTTACTAAGATCATTAATCAAATTTTTGAGATTGTCATTCTTATTGTAGGAACTGAAGTTATCATGATTAGAAGTGTTTCTCAAGGAAATAAGGATATGATTAGCATTAGATTTGTCACAATCCAAAATATTCCCTTATTTTGAGTGACTATATAAAACCCTTTTTTTTGGGTCCTTTCTCATAGGATCAAAACCTTCCCCTCTTTTATTTAGAAGAATAAGGCAAGGTGTTCCCAGGTGGATGGGTAACTAAAGGTTTGAATCTTGGGATGAGTCAAGGAAATGAATATGTAGACGTAAAATGACAACTTGATGAGAGGGTTTGGCAAGCATCCCCATTTGTAGTTTTTGAATAAAAGATTCAATAGAAGTAAGGAGAAAGAATGTCAAACTTACTAGAATATGGTGCCTAAAGTGATTCAATAAAATGAAATGGAAGCTTTTAATACCTTGGTGCCATCCATCTAGAGTCAGGAATTACATGATGATTCTTGTGAGCTCATCAAAAGGCTTAGGCAAAGAAGACCTAAGAAAACCTCCATGGTACATATTCAGATGTTATCCCTAATATTAATCAATGGGTTGTCCCATCATTCCTAAACACTAAAATGCCTATTTATAATGCACCTAAGAAAACCCATAATATTGTCCCTTTTGTTTTTATATGCTAATGCATGTGTGGGTAATCCACCACCAAAAACTAAAAACCACAAAATTTTAATGTAAACCTAGAAGTAGCAAATTTATAACATATGGGTCAATGATTAATAAACATCATGGTTACTTTATGAAAATAAATGCCTAAAAAAAAATCAATTTGTCAATAACCCTAAAAAATAAGACTTTGAACTTTTAAAGAACCAATATACTACCTAGTCCTCTTAACAACATAAATCAATATAATAGTAGTAGTGCTTCAAATTATGTTAACTTAGTTTATTTAGATTTTCCCACTTGGTGTCAAGTACATAACACAACTAATCATGATGAAGTTGATTATGATGAGTTCATCATGGCCTCAAAGATCTTCCAAAAGGAAATGGATAACCTCAAGATAGTTCCTGCACCTGATAATGATTCAAATGTAAGTAGAAAAAATTCAAGTATACCTCTAATCTTAGAAACTTATGATTTCCCATTCAAGAGTGATAATGAGCTTGATGATAACTTATAAGAAGTACATACATTTAAACAATTCTAACTATGAAATACTTATAAATTAAGGAGTAAGTTTCAAAATATTTTAACCACATCCACTCCTTTACACAATGTTCAAGTTTCACCTGATGATAACTTGAGAAATAGTCCATTTTCACCTAAAGGACCTAAGGCATATTATCAAACTAAGAGTAACACTACAACCCCTTAAGTTGACAAACCATTGGAATAAAAAACTTGGCTACAATATTATAGAAGACCTAATGAAATTAAGGATAACATAAACATGTTTGATTTACTACAAATATCTAACCAAAAGGACTTACTTGTTGATAGAATAATAGTAAAATTAATGATCATGCTGTAATTTACAAGGAAAAGCTTGAAACTCCTCCTTTCCTGATAACAATTCATATTTTTGGTAAGAATTTACACAATTATTTTGTAGTTTTGTGTGCTTCTAGAAACATGATGCCTTATTATATTTTTTTGAATTTGGGTTAGACTCCTAAAATTTAAACAAAAAGGTTGATCAGTTAGACAAGTCAGAGGTTAGGGTGGTTGGTGCACTTAATCATATCCAAATGCAATTGAATTCTAATCCACGAGTGTAACAACTTATTGATATTTAGGTGGTTGATATACATGATGTATACGGTATGCTTCTTAGTAGAGAGTGGTCAAGGATGCTTAATGGATACATGGAAACTAATTTATCACATATGTGGCTTCCATGGAATGGGTAGATTTGAATTGTAAAATATCCATGAATGATTCATATGATTACATATTATAATAATAATAATAATAATGAAATCTTGTATGAAGAGTCAGAACTTGGGTTATATACACTTTACAAAGAAACAAAAGTTCATGAAAAACTCTTCATTAATGTGTTTTTTATGCAAGAAAAGTCAGATCTTGAGGAGTTGGATCAGTTAGATGAAGAGGACATAATTTTTGTATATAAATTTTTTTTATTATAGATTTATACCTTGGCATATAAGAATGAAAATCAAGGAGTTACAAGCTCCTATGATGGAATAATTACTATTATGAATAGCTCAATACCTACATCTACTATTGAATACCAAACTAGTTTTTAATTGACAATAGAAAAACAAATTGTTTTTCTAGTAGAAGGTGATAAAGTAATGAAAAATTCAATGTTGTAGTATCCCCCATCTTTTAAATTCCAATGTAAAAGACTGACTATTGTGACCTTGTGGACCAGAGCTCAAGTGTTCAAGAAGTTCACAATCAAGCTTGTAATCATCTTCTTCAAGTATTATTTCATCACCAAGTTGGGTATGCAAATCGATTTGGTGTGTGTTGATATTCACCCCTATTCTTCATTATATTTCAATGTATGTGCAGAGGCATTTATCAAATTCTATCATAAGTGCTTTAAAAAAATTAAATGTAAGTACGTTGTTGAATTCAATCTAGAGATTTTGATTAGTTTGCATGAAAACATATTAAATAGGGAATTTTGGGATAGTGTATATGAACAAAAAGGAATTATATCCATAATTAAGAATGTCCCTTTGGTAGGATCTATTGGAATACAATTAGATACTGAGAGGGAGAGGTGAATCAGTATATCAATTAAAACTAGTTCTTTAAATAATTTCAATGTAGATTAAAAGAATATATGCAGATCAAATAAAATATACAAAGATCATATACACACAAATACTCATGAAACCATATTTATACATGGAAAACCCAAAAGGAAAAACCATGGTGAAAATAACTACTAGAATCTAGTTTTATAATCTAACCTCATAGTTAAAACCTCAATGGTTACATTTAAGGACATCAATCCTAAGGAGACACCAATCCCCTAATTTAAGAGCACCAACTCTAAGGAAGTACTCACTCCCTAATCTGAGCACCCACTCAATTTAACCTCACTAGTTACAATGTTTAAGGGAACTAACCTTAAGAAGACACTAATCCCCTAACTAAGAACCTACCTATATTGTTTGATGATACTAACTAATCAAATCTATGGAGATAAAAATATAGTATACAGAATAGATTCATAAATGAATACATATATCTATTCTCTTTGTTACAAGTCTAATCTATAACTTGCTCATACTATGCACATTCTCTTTGTGCCTTCTTCCTCTCTGCCCCTCTCCCTCTATGTCTAGATATGTATCTATTTGACACACTTCATCTCTATCTCACTCTACTCCTTTCTGTTTATATATGTCTATGTTTGAAACTCTTAAATAGAAGCTCATCTTCTCTACACACCTACCTATATCTCTATATATTTAATTTTTGACACAATTCAAATGGCTCCAACTTTTTATTTGTCCTAGATATCATATATATAAACAAATGATCTAGGGTTCCATATCTTCGATGTGTTCACACTCAGACTATAACACATCACACCGATTTTAGAATTTAGTTAATTATGACATTAAATTTAAGTTCCTATGTCTCGATTCCATGCATCACACCATAATTTCAAGACTCTTTACTATCTATAGCATCTATTAGACTCAAGTTTTGGTTCTAAGGATATTTAATGTGGATTTGATCAATTAGATCAATCAATCTCATTGTTTATGTTGAGATTCATGGCTTATATGTAACTTTCTTCATGTTACCATTTGTATTTAAATACTGGCCTTTGTTTTCTTTCTTCACACCATCTCTAAGCTCTCTCAACCATTGAATCTTTGTATGTTGCTAAACTTTAATGTTCCATTATTTTAAATACATTTGTCGATATCTAGATCCTTAATTCTACATGCCATAAAATCTTAAAATATGCATGACCTTTACCTTGACTTGGTCATTAAACTTTGACACTTTGACTTCATCTCACTACTTCCTGCATCTTTGGATCTTTTTCGCTCCATCGATCTTCTTGAACTTGCTCAATTTTTAACTTCTCACTATGTCGATAAACATCAATCACTTTATGGAATTTGAGTGCACTTTCTCCATTAGATCTCTCTCATATGATCACTCATGCACTATCAAATATTCTGAAAAGCTTGATATTAATCTTTGATAGGCTCATTCTCATTGGTTCTATATCTGACATACTCATGTGCTTGTGACACTTGACATTAACACATTCACTCGAAGGGACCTTTGACACTTTGAATTTAGTATGTTATGTTGGATCTCTAATATTGGATTAAACACACTCTATTGATATTCTAAACAATCTCTAACTTTAACTTTAACAAGATTACTCTCATTGGATCTCTATCTAACAAACTCTGTGAGTGTGGCACTTGTCACTTACACACTCACTCGAAGCTCCTTTTAATAATTTGAATTTTATTCACTTTGTTAGATCATATGCATATGATGAAGCACATGCTATTGATCAAGCTATGACATAATAAAATGTCTAAGACTTAGGAAATGTTAAGTCCTTTGAATTGGTAATTGCTAGGTCAAGGGACTGATTTTACAATGATGACAAAGTCTTAAGCTATAATTTAAGCTACCAGGTCCAAGATATAGCCAATCACCATCAAATTATAAAGTACCTATTTGATTCCATGACATAAACCCTTAGGTTTTTATTGAGAAACCCTTTCTAGTTCAAGAGAAAAGATAATTCAATTATGAGTTCATTCCTTCTCTTTTGAGCTTGCAGTCCATATATTCAAGATGCTCATGAAAAACCCATAACATATCTACCATCTTCTTCTTTTGTAAATGTCCATAGATTAGCTTTGTAAAATCATGATAAATTTTCATGACCTTGTACAAACTTTTTCTAAGTGTGGAAACCATCTCAATTATGCCTAGAAGGCTAATGTTGCACCTTCAATTATTTTTCTTCACTCAACTACCTAGTCTAAAATTTGGACCATATAAACTAGGCATGATAATGAACAAACCCATATACTCATTTCTTCCTAAAGAGTTCATTCATGTGAGATATAGTGCCATTAATCTACTCACTTAGATTATACTACCACAGAGCTAGTTATGCCTTAAACTTACTTGGAAGGCCAGCTTTTTTCTTGCATAGCTCTTGTTACGCTTTGTTGCATGTCCTAAAAACTAGTGCATATGATCCTCTTACATAGGGGATTCCATCTATATAACCATTTACTCCTAAATCCTTCATACGTGAAAGATATGACATCATAAAAATTCCTACTTATCTTTTTCTTGTAACCTATAAATTTGACTAAGTGTTTGAAAACACTGTCAAAATGCCTTAGAGGCCTACTTTGCTCAAGCATATCTTTTGTCACATTACGTCACATGACTTGAGAAATAGTGTATATAAACTAGGCACAAAAATGAATAGACCTATGTGATCATTTTGTCCTAACACCTCCATGTGTGCAAACACTAACCTCATCAATATGCTTACTTGGATCTATTTATCCCTTTTGCAAATTTGGCTAAGTATAGAAACTTAGTGAATTTTCTCTTATTAACCAACTTTGCATCCCCATAACTCTAACTATGCTTCATCTCATGGCTTTAAATTTGGTGCATAACTACTAGGGACTAATATTTTCACAACCATATGACCAACTCCCCTAGAATCATCCACATGTGGTAATAGTTATGTAAGCAAAAAAGCCTACTCAGATTTTCCTATATAGACACAAAATGCCTATATGAACAATATGAGGAACCAGATGAATTACACTCATGCACATAAGCACTACAATCATCCTTTACCTTTGATAGGATGCCTTGCACATACTCAAATCATAATACTATATCCTAAGCATCAATGACATCCATAAACTCCTTTTGACATCAATGGCATGCTCATAATGTCCCTTTTGAAATCAATGACAATCAAAGTGCTAATAATCTCCCCCTTTGTCATTTATGGAAAACTAAATGATTTGATCTTCTAATATTTTTTTCCTTCTCTAGCATTGCTTTCATTGGATTTTGATGAGTATGAACTAAAGCTATTCATATTAAACTTTATCCCCCTTAAGCAATGACACATTTTCCTAAACTCAACTTGGACACTTGCTTTGCTTATTCTTTGACATTGGTACTTTTTCCTCAAACTTTTTCAAAGAGCATTTTTCTCTTCTTCTCCTACAGAAAGCATTTACACTTTTTCTCCCCCTTTGATATCAATGGAAAAGTTACTCTAGTTGACTATTTGTCCAACTATCTTTCCCCCTTTATCAAATAAAGGAGTTTGTCTAAGAACCTACAACCATAAACTCATTATAAAATTATAAAATATACATACCCGAGTTGCCTTTTTTCTTCTTTTAGGGATCAAGGCTTTTATGATGATTCCTCTCAACTTATGCTCCATCACTAATATCTAGTGATGTGATGTAGGAGCTACCATATATGATTACTAGTCTTCTATCTCAGTCTCTTATTACTTTCTTATCCTAGGACCTAACCAATTACACAGCTTTCGATTTGTTTATGCAGGAGGATTCAATACACTATCTAAGCAATTGACTTGGTTTGTTCAATTCATCATCTTAACTTGCTTGAGTTAACATATATAGAAGATAACACCTTATCTTTCAATTAGGACCAAACCATCTCATATATGCTCCTTTTCACATCATGGATAGCTCCCCAAGCCATTCAAGCTATCTAAGTTAGCTCCCCCTAACTCTATGGTATATAAAACTTATCATCTTCAAAACTCAAAGACATCTTGCATGATTTTCTTTGTTAGGTAACATAGACAAATATCAATCAAAATCCACCTGAGCATTTTCAAATCTACCACCACAGAACATACAATAAGCTCCTCTATTCTGAGCATTCTTGATTCTGACAGACTGAACAATCTATCTCCCCCTTACTCCATGTTCCATATTTGAATTAAAGGCTTGCTTATATCAAACCATAACTTCATTTTTCAAATGTATATCATAATTTTACACATGTTCACTAAGTTTGGTGACCCAACTCATTGTACAACACAAAATACACCATGTTAAGGGTTTATTACATTAGAACCCTTATACCAATTGAGTCTACAGACCATATATATATATATATACATATATATATATATATATATATACATATACATACATACATATATATATATATGTATATATATTTATATATACATATACATATATATATATATATAAATATACATACACACACATATATGTATGTGTATGTATATGTATATACACACACACATATGTGTGTGTGTGTGTGTATATGTGTACATATATATATATATATATATATATATACACACACATACATATATGAGATGTACCCCAACAATATCATGTCATATTGGAACATTCATTATGTCACTGCATACACAAAACTTGACTCATCTTGGCACACCAAATTTAACTGGGAACACTCATTTCTTTCCTTTAGAATGTTCTGAAGAACACCACTTATTTATTGAAATGGGTCTCTTAAGAATCATAGATAGAGACACCATATTTTGTCTAAAGCAGTAACTGATAAGTTTTCTACCAAAACTTTAACCATTTTTTGAACACAAATCAAGGGTCCAACCCTCATGAGAAAATTGGTGATGCAGTGGATTGCACCCGAGGCAAAGAGGTTGAAATCCTACCTTTCCACACGCAACAATGGAAACTTCCCTCTTGTATGTGGGACCAGTAAAGCTGGAGGGGAGAGTCTCTAGGTAAGGGCTAGCTCCCTTTGATGCATCTGAGTTGTTTTAGTATGTGCTAACATACACACACACACACACACACACACACACACACACACACACACACACACACACACACACACACACACACACACACACACACACACACATATAATGGGGGGGATGAAAATGGAGAAAGATTGTAGGAAAACAAACTACTCTAAAGGAGGTGATGCACCAAAATGATCCGACCTTCTCACACTCACACTTAAAATCAGACAAACACATACATACACTTCAAACTGCCAGAAGGACCAGGCTAGAAGAAGCTTGGCAGGGAGGCTTTAATGGAAAATATAAAAAATAGAGACTCACTAAAGGTGTTGTGGAAAGGCACATTGTATAGTAATTTATTCTATTTCTGCACTTCCAAATACAACTCTTCTTGTCAGCTACAGAAATGGCACCTTATAGACACCAAGTATGTTGGTGTTGAACCTGTGGAAGCACTAGGAAGCAATGAATAAACACAAACTAACACTCAAACATACACAGAGACATCTAACCAGGATAGAGGTAAAAAATGTGTTTATTGATTCAGGTGAAAAATTTGCCAAGGCTACACCTTACAAAATGTGTAATATCTTTTCTCAAATGACAAGTCTCCAATATATATAAGAAGAAAAGAGGCCTTTTGGCACCCTTTTTACAAGTGACCCATGTGCCTTATGAGCATTAGGAAGAGCAGGCTACTTAAAAATAAATGCTATGTTAGCCCTGGCTTTGACTTCATGCATTTTTTGACATAAACCATGTTGTTTCCTCATTAACTGAGATTGCTCCTTGAAGGCACCTACGTGATTTGTCTGATCATAAATGTGAATTAAAGAAAATGGGTAGCATGGTTCGCTGTTTGTGCCTTCTAATGGTCAATTCACAAACACTGTTTCACTTGTTGGAGTAGTTTATCGAATCAGTGCCCCCCTTCACTACTTAGACTATCTACCTGCTCCTACACTTGGCACTTTTGTCTTTTCCCTACCTTGTCTCCTTCTGGCTCTTTTAGCCCTCGAGCTATCTCTGGGTGGTTCACTACATTCTTTGTGCTTTTTTCACGGTTGGCCCTTGGGCATTTAAAAACCAACGGCCTTTTTATTGGCTTAAATTTGACATTTACACACCCGTCATCACTTGAAAAACAATGACTAGTTCACCTTCTTAAAGTTGATGGCTTCTAGGACATCACCATCCTTGGTAATTTCCTCCAAGATTTTTTACTTTGTTCCTTTTCTATAGACTCCCTTCTTAGCACCTTGCCAAAGGGAAGGTGACCCTTCAACCTTTAGAAAGTGCCCCTTCATTTTGGCTGAGAGTCCACCACAAGGGCACCTACACTTCAGGGTCCTTTAGTTCTTTGGTGGGTCTCTTCTTTGTTTCAGACTTTCCCATGAACAAAAAGTCCACAGGAATTGGCCATTTGGCTTCCCCACGTTTTTGGCTTCAAGCCTTTTCCCCATGAACAAAAAGTTCATGGGAATTAGATGCCTCCAAATTTCTTCACTTTAGCCTTCGCTTAAGTCTTTCAAGTAGCCCCTCCAATTTTATTTAGTCTTTCTTTCTTTGTGGCCTCTTTGAAGTGCCTTTGCCCTCCACAAAGGCTTATTGAAGTTGGACTACCCTTCATAAGGGAACCTACCCTTCAGCTTAAGGGGCACCTCATTGAACCAACCCATCAAACTGAAATTGGTTCAATGGTTCAATGTTGTGCGCTATGCTAATTGAACCAAGCTGATAATCTATCTGTTTGAACCACTTGAACCACTTGTTGAACCATTTTCTTGAACAATCCATTAAACTGCTCACTTGAACTAATTCAACAGTTCAATGCTATGCACCGAGCTGATTGAACCAAGCCTTTGAAATTTTCCCGCTTGCCTTAGCCATTGACCCTGCATGTTAAACTGGGGCATTGAACCAATGCATTGAACCAAGTGATTGAACCAACGCATTGAACCAAGTGATTGAACTAGTTCAACAGTTCAATGTTGTGCATTAATAAACTTGCTAAAGTATTGAGCTAAGCTAAAGCGTTGAACTAAGTGATGGACCAAGGCATTTGAACTTCACTATTGAGCCAAGGTGTGGAACCAACCCATTGAACCAGTTCAATAGTTTAAGCAATTGTTGAGCCAAGGATGTTGAACTCTTTGTTAAACCAAGCAATGAACTTGAAGATGAACCAAGGCCTGAAAATGAAGTGATGAACTTGCAACAATGAGCCAAGGCTTGAACCAAGGCCAATTGAACTGTAGATTGAACCAAGGCTTTGAACCAAAGTTGATTGAACTGTTGATTGAACCAAGGATGTGAACTGAAGTGACGGTTCAATGGTTCAAAGATGCCAACCTTAATTGTAAATTTTCTTTAGATGAAGGCCCTAAATAGCCTTATAAACCCTAGCACATTCTAAACTAATTCTTCATCTGCCAAGGATTACACTTGCTGAGTCCGTAGAAAAATTCATGAAGTCTGTAGAAGCCTACAAAGTCTATAGGAACATGTAGAGTCTGTAGAAACTTGTAGAGTTCATAGAAATTCTTGGACTTGTGCAAAAATCAAAAATGAATTGGCCTTGAATAGAAGGGGAAGAAGGGGACCAATTTTTTTCCCTGTTGGGTAAAAAATGGTCAGCAAATTGGCAACTCTTAGGGGAAGCATGATTGCTATCCTTAGAAATTAGTTGCCTCAAATCCATTGGGCATAGAGTCAGATAGTAACTTTAAAATCAGTAATAGCCCCAATAAATTCTAGAATCAATCATGAAAATTTACCTTAAAGAGAAAATAAAAAACACACAAAAGGCTAAGAAAACTACTAACATGTGCAGGAAGCACTTAGGGAAACTAGGAGAAAAAATAAGGGAAAATATATACATGATGAAAAGAGACTCAGTGGCAGTGCTTCAGATGTATCCCATTAACTGGGATATACAGTTCTTCACCATCCAACTTGGAGAGTTAGAATGCATCATACTGCTTGCATTGAGTGATTATGTATGGGCCACTCCATAGGGCATCAAACTTTGCATGCTTTCTAGGATTAGCTCGATCTTCATCCCATTTTAAGACAATGTCTCCTTCAGAGAAACTTTTTGATGAAGATTTATTATCGAAGTGTCTCTTCACTTGCTGTTGGTGGCTAGTCATGGAAGCCATAGCCTGGTCCCTTGCCTCTTGGAGTTCCATTAGCTCACATAATCTAACCTCCATGATAGTTCCTTCCTCTAATTATAGTTGGTGAGTGAGATCTAAGGCTGGAAACTCAAGTGAAATGGGGAGCCTATCTTCCCTTCCATAGACGAGTGTGTATGGCAAGTTACCAATTGACCTCTTCAACGAGACCCTGTTTGCCCACAAGGCTATTTTCAGCTTGGTATGCCAAGTCCTTTAATTTTCTTCCATGGTCCTCTTGATAATCTTGATCAAGTTCTTATTGGTGGACTCAGCCAGCCCATTCCTCTATGGGTAATAATTGGATGAAGTGCTGAGATATATACCATATTTTAGTGCCCATTCACTTGTTTTGGTTCCTAAGAAAGCCAATACATTATCTAAGATTATGGTTGCTATAACCCTAAACCTCACCACCAGGTCCTCATAAAACTCCAAGACCACACTTTCATTTGCCTCCTTTAGAGCAACAGCCTCCACCCACCTTGTGAAATAGTCTATGGCAGTCAGGACCCACTTGTGTCTAACACTAGAGGGAGGATTAATCATCCCTATGAAGTCTAGGCCCCACTACATGAATGGCTGCTCCACCTGAATAGGTTGTAGGGGCATGAAAGCCAACCATTGCTTCCCATCAAAAAGTGTGCATTTCTGGCACATTCATACGTAGGCATGGGCATCCTTGAAAAGAGTAGGCTAGAAATAGCTAGCTCTCATTGTCCTTGTTGCAATAGCCCTAAGAGCAAAATAACCACCTGCTGGATAATCATGGAACTCAAATATCACCATGTCAGCCTAATTTGAGCTTATGCATCTTATAAGGACCCCTAAGAGATACTTCCTACACAATACTCCATCAACTAGGACATAAGGGAGAGACTGGAGCCTGAAGTATCTTCTTTTGGTCCTATCAAGACCTTGTAGGCACTTACCAGTGAGAAGAAAATGCCTCAGTTCCAATGTCTAATCCTTCATGATAGCTAGTTCTTCTACCATAGCTACATCATGAATTAGTAAGTTGTCTTCCCTTTTATGCTTGAAGTCTACAATAAGGTGTTCGCACAGGCCTCTTCCCCTCACTAGCTTGGTAATCTTGATGTCTACATCATACTCCATCACCTTGGTGATCCACCCTGCTCTCTTTTCATTTAGGTCTTAGTTGGTCAAGAAATCCTTGATGCAAAGATGTGGAACCAAGAGGTGAATCTTGCTGTTGGATAACATATGCCTAAATTTCTTTAGGCTCTGTACTACTGCCAGGATTTGCTTCTCTACATACATGTATCTGACTTCGAAATTCTTTAACCCCTGGCTAAAAATTACAAGTGGTTCCTCAAGGTCATCACCATTTGCTTAGGTAAGCATAGCGGAGATTACCTCTTCATTGCCAAAAGTGTAGAGGTTGAAGTTTTTATTGAAGTTAGGGCTAATCAAATTAAGAGCCTGAGTTATGGCCTACTTGATGGATTCAAAGCCATCCTTCCTTTGTGTTGTCCACTTGAACTCCTCACCCTTCCTCAGCATAGAGTTCAGTGGCTTGACTATCTCTGCAAAATTTGGAATGAATCTCTGAATGAAATTTATCCTGCTAAAGAAGCTCTACATGTCTTTCTTGTGCGACATCTCTATGATAGAATGAACTCTCTCAGGGTTAATGGATAAGCCCTCCTTGGACACAATGTGGCCAAGGAGTTTCCCCTCGTGAACAATAAACACGCATTTCTTCAAGTAAAGAGAGATGCCAAACTCCCTACACATTTCAAAGATTTGCCTGAGGTGTTTCATGTTTTGGCTCGCTTCCTTGGAAAATACCATCACATCATCGAGGTATACCAGCACATTATTATTTATCAAGCCTTAAAAAGCCATGTCCATGGATCACTGAAAGGTAGCACTAGCATTAGACAGCCTGAATGACATCTTCTTATAGGCAAACGTTCCCCATTTAGTAGTGAAGGCTATTTTGTGCTAGTTATAGCCTTATACAAGAATTTGATTATATCCTAAATATCCATCCAAGAGGGAGAAATGCTCGCCACCTGTTACCTTTTGAAGGATCCGCTCTGTGCTTGGGAGAGGGTAATGGTCTTTCAAAGAGACTTTATTAAGGTCTCTAAAATCATTACATAGCCTAATCTCCCCATTCTTCTTTCAGACAGGAACAAGGTTGGCTAGCCAGGAGGAATGTTTGATGGAAATATAATCCTAGAATCAATCAATTTGGCTAGTTCCTTCTACATGAGAGGCACAATCATCGAGTTAATAGGTCTCTACTTCTGTGTGACTAGCTTGGCACCTTCTTTTAATTAGATGGTGTGATGGGTGAGTCTTGGGTCAAAAATATTCAAATCACTATAATCCCAAGTGAAAACATCAGTAAACTCTTGACACAACATAATGAAAGTCCACCTTTATTAGATTGTGTAGACTTTTCCTAGTGCAAGCAGCTTATCCTTGAAGATCTCAACCTTCTCATAATTCTCCTCCTTAGTTGTGATGCATGCTTTGTCACTTCTCATTTGGTCATCTCCATTGAAGATACTCTCAGGAGTGACCAAACCTTTAGGGAGCTTATTGTTCTTCAATTGAACAATTTGGTTTCCATATTGCTATTGCAGCTTTGCCTGGTTCTTTGTTGTGAACATAGCTTCTTCCTATGTGAAGAATGCTATTTGCTGGTCATTGTTGAAGACCTACTAGTTTGTAGTGTTGTCAGGGATAGAGGGCCGAACTACCACCTTCAAGTAGCATGAACTATAGTCTCAGCTTATCTCCCTAGAAACATTGAACTGAGCACCAATTGCTACTAACCTATCCACTTGTTTGTTCTGCTCTCTGGGAACGGAGGCGATATTGAAAGTGAGGAAATCTTCCACCAAGTCCCAGACCCTATACATGTAGGACTTCAACAAAGATTTTTTTATTAGATTCTGGCCTTTCACCTGATTTACAATTAATTCAATGTCTCCCAAAACTTGCAACTCCTTGATCCCTCTTTTCCTTGCCCATTCCAGACCATGGATAAGGAACTCGTATTCTACAGCATTGCTTGTGCTAGAAAATTGGAAATAGAAAGCCAAAAATTATCTCTCCTTTGAAGGGGAGACTAACATCACTCCCAACCTACTTTTAAAACCATCAAAGTATAGTTGCCATAGACCTAGGTCCTCTTGGCTCACCTTCATTATATTTGGTATGAAGGTACCCTCTTAGTGTATGTATTAGACTCCAAGGCTTGCCTCCTCTATGAACTTGTAAGGGTCATGCTCAAAGTTATCACTTCCCCACTCATCCAAGAGTAGGTCTGCAACTCCTTCAAGAGTAGAGGATGGAGATTGGTCTATTTAGGACTCTTCTTGGTCGATAATAGTGTAGCTGACATTCATTACCTTGAGTGAATATGGTTATAGATGGTCCTCATGGAGTGGCTCAGATTCAATCTTAGTGGCTGTAGGACTCCCTTATTCATCTCTTCATATTTTAGTCCCATCTTGTCAGCTATGCACTTGGGCATTACTGAGGTACTTGCCCTACTATTAATGATGTAGGTGTGCACCAAGAAATCTCCTATGAATAAGGACACATAGAAAGGGGGAATTTTCTCTTCCTTCTTTACCTAGCCTGAGGTGGAAGGTTGTCCATTCATCATCAAGACATTATCAGTCCTTGTTGGGACAACTTGTCGATCCAACTCATGTAATTCCCTTTGTAGCATGTCCTTTTATCCTGGTAGAGACAATGAATCCCATAAAGAGATGTTCATATGTAGCTTCTTCATCTGGTCCACCACATTGACTTGAGGACTACCTCCCTTCAAGCTTTCTTTGGGGCTAACTCCAACATGAGGTGCAGACTGAGGGGTTGAAGGTACAAATGACGGTCTGAAGTTTGGGACCTTTTGATTTGAGTGTGATGGAGAAGGTGTTGCTACCATTTGGGTAGTAGCTTGGGCTTCTCCCATTACCCACTTCTTGAATCTTGTGTTGGCTGCAACACAGTCAGCCTAATTATCTATAGCACCCATATAATTGATTGTACAAAACTCACCTTCTAGGTGGTTCATAAGAATAGAGTCAGGTTGACTCTGACTATTGCTTATGCTGGGTTACATTGGAGCCTCAAAGACCTGGGGGTGAGCGACTATCTGATTGTCTACATTTGGGTAATAACCCATCATCTCATTTGTATAAATAACTTGTTCTTGACCATATCCCATGGTTGAACAACTTGGCTATTCTTGCACCAGGTTATTTTGAACGAGCACCATGACCTTAGATGGTGAAGGGGGGCCTAGGTTGTAGCCTTGGAAAGGTTTGGTTTGAGTAAGCTAACCTTGTCCTTGATTTTAATTTTGGAAAGGAGGTTTTGAAGCTTGACCATACTACTGGTATCCTTGGTTTGGTCTGTGGCTTTGAGCTTGCTACCTTTTAAGAGCTACAAGTTCATTTGACATACTCTGCAATAAACTCTTAACTTCATGAAGATCATTGGATGGAGTAGTAGCAAGTTTCTCTATGCTAGGTAGAGGAGCTAATATGGGAGCAATGGCTTCAATTGGAGGTAACATTTCTAGGAAAAGTGGCATATGGGGTCTAGGGGCTATTTTCCCAGCCTATACTAAGTAATTTTCAGCTGCTATGGCTATGTCATAGGTAGCAAGCAACACATGCCCTCCCATGGATTGTATCATAATAGCAATATCATTATTTAATGCTCTTAAATAATATAGGAAAGCATAGATAAAAGTTAGTCTTACCAGAATGGGGATTCTATCCCATGTTGAACTAAGGCTGATTGAACTGTAGATTGAACCAAGTCTTTGAACCAAAGCTGATTGAACTACTGAGTGAACCAAGGCTGTGAACTGAAGCGATGGTTCAATGGTTCGAAGATGCCAACCTTCCTTGTAAATTTTCTTTAGATGAAGGCCCTAAAGAGCCTTGTAAACCCTAGCACTTTCTAAACTGATTTTTCATCTGCTAAGGATTACACTTGCTGAGTCCATAGAAAAACTCGTGAAGTTTGTAGAAACCTGTAGAGTCTGTAGGAACTTGTAGAGTCTATAGAAACTTGTAGAGTCCATAGAAATTCTTGCACTTGTGAAAAAATCAAAAATGAATTGGCCTTGAATAGTAGTGAAATAAGGGGACCAATTTTTTTCCCTGTTGGGCAAAAAATGGTCAACAAATTAGCAACTCCTAGGGGAAGCATGATTGCTATGCTTAGAAACTAGTTGCCTCAAATCCATTGGGCACAGAGTAAGATTGTAACTTTAAAATAAGCAATAGCCCTAATAAATTCTAGAATCAATCATGAAAATTTACCTCAAAGAGAAAATAAAAAACACACACAAGGCTAAGAAAACTACTAACATGTGCAGGAAGCACTTAGGGAAACTAGGAGAAAAAATAAGGGAAAATATATACATGATGAAAAGAGACTCAGTGGCAGTGCTTTAGATGTATCCCATTAACTGGGATATATAGTTCTTCACCATCCAACCTAGAGAATTGGAATGCATTATACTACTTGCATTGAGTGATTATGTATGGGCCACTCCATAGGGCGTCAAAATTTGCATGCTTTCCAGGCTTAGTTCAGTCTTCATCCCATTTTAAGCCAATGTCTCCTTTAGAGAAACCTTTTGATGAAAATTTCTTATCGAAGTGTCTCTTTACTTGTTGTTGATGGCTAGTCATGGAAGCCATAGCCTAGTCCCTTGCCTCTTGGAGTTCGATTAGCTCACATAATCTAACCTCCATGCTAGTTCCTTCCTCTAATTATAGTTGGTGAGTGAGATCTAATGCTGGAAACTCAAGTGAAATGGGGAGCCAAGCTTCCCTTCCATAGACGAGTGTGTATGGAAAGTTGCCAATTGACCTCTTCGAGGTGACCCTATTTGCCCACAAGGCTATTTTTAGCTTGGCATGCCAAGTCCTCTAATTTTCTTCCATGGTCCTCTTGATGATCCTGATCAAGTTCTTGTTGGTGGACTCATCCAACCCATTCCCCTATGGGTAATAATTGGATGAAGTGCTGAGATATATACCATATTTCAGTGCCCATTCACTTGTTTTGGTTCCTAGGAAAGCCAATGCATTATCTGAGATTATGGTTGTTATAACCCTAAACCTCACCACCAGGTCCTCATAAAACTCTAAGACCACACTTTCATTTGCCTCCTTTAGAGCAATAGCCTCCACCCACCTTGTGAAATAGTCTGTGGCAGCCAGGACCCACTTGTGTCTAGCACTGGAGGGAGGATTAATCATCCCTATGAAGTCTAGGCCCCACTGCATCGAAAAGTGCACATTTCTGCCACTTTCATACCTAGGCATGGGTATCCTTATAAAGAGTAGGCTAGAAATAGCTAGCTCTCATTATCCTTGTTGTAGTAGCCCTAAGAGCAAAATAACCACCTATTGGCCCATCATGGGACTCAGATAGCACCTTGTCAGTGTAATTTGAGCCTATGCATCTTAAAAGGACCCCTAAGAGATCCTTCCCAAATAATATTCCATCAACCAAGACATAAGGGAGAGACTAGAGCCTGAAGTACCTTCTTTTGGTCCTATCAAGACCTTGTAGGTACTCACTAGTGAGAAGAAAATGCCTTAAGTATGATGTCTAATCCTTCATGATAGCTGGTTCTTCTATCGTAGCTACATCATGAATTAGTAAGTTGTCTTCCCTTTTTGCTTGAAGTCTGCATCAAGGTGTTCACACAGGCCTCTTCCCCTCACTAGCTTGGTAATCTTGATGTCTATGTCATACTCCATCACCTTGGTGATCCACCCCGCTCTCATTTCATTTAGGTATTAGTTGGTCAAGAAATCCTTGACGCAAGGATGTGGAACCATATGAGGTGAATCCTACTGTTGGACAACATATGCCTAAATTTCTTTAGGCTCTATACTACTGCCAGGACTTGCTTCTCTACATACATGTATTTGACTTCAAAATCCTCTAACCCCTAGCTAAAAAATACAAGTGCTTGCTCAAGGTCATCACCATTTGCTTGGGTAAGCATGGCAGAGATTACCTCTTCATTGCCAAAAGTGTAGAGGTTGAAGTCTTTATTGAAGTTGGGGCTGATCAAAGTAGGAGCCTGAGTTATGGCCTGCTTGATGGCTTTAAAGCCATCCTTCCTTTGTGTTGTCCACTTGAACTCCTCACCCTTCCTCAGCATAAAGTTCAGTGGCTTGACTATCTCTACAAAATTTGGAATGAATCTCCAAATGAAAGCTCTACAGGCCTTTCTTGTGCTTAGGTAGGGACATCTCCAGGATAGAATGAACTCTCTCAGGGTCAATGGATAAGCCCTCTTTGGACACAATGTGGCCAAGGAGTTTCCCTTCATGAACAATAAACACACATTTCTTCAAGTTAAGAGATGCCAAACTCCCTACACATTTCAAAGATTTGCCTAAGGTGTTTCATGTGTTTGCTCACTTCCTTGGAGAATACTGTCACATCATCAAGGTATACCAGCACATTGTTATTTATCAAGCCTTAAAAATCCATGTCCATGGGTCACTGAAAGGTAGCACCAACATTAGACAGCCTGAATGGCATCTTCTTGTAGGCAAACATTCCCCATTTAGTAGTGAAGGCTATTTTGTGCTGGTCATAGCCTTATACCAGTATCTTATTATATCCTAAATATCCATCCAAGAGGGAGAAATGCTCACCACCTGTTACCTTTTAAAGGATCCACTTCATGCTCGAGAGAGGGTAATGGTCTTTAAAAGAGACTTTATTAAGGTCTCTAAAATCAACACATAACCTGATCTCCCCATTCTTCTTTTAGATAGGAACAAGGTTGGCCAGCCAAGAGGAATGTTTGATTGGAAATATAATCCTAGACTCAATCAATTTGGTCAGTTCCTTCTACATGAGAGGCTCAATCATTGAGTTGACAGAGCTTTACTTCTATGTGACTGGCTTGGCACCTTCTTCTAATTATATGGTGTGCTGGGTGAGTCTTGGGTCAAAAACCTTCAAATCACTGTAATCCCAAGTGAAAACATCAGTAAAATCTTGACACAACAAAATGAAAGTCCACCTTTATTAAATTGTGCAAACTTTTTGAAGTGCAAGCAGCTTATCGTTGAAGATCTCAACCTTCTCATAATTCTCCTCCTTAGTTGTGATGCATGCTTTGTCACTTCTCAATTGGTCATCTCCATTGAAGACACTCTCAAGAGTGACCAAAACTTTAGGGAGCTTATTATTCTTCAATTGAACAATTTTGTTGCCATATTGTTATTACAGCTTTGCCTGGCTCTTTATTGTGAACTCAGCTTCTTCCTGTAGGAAGAATGCTATTTTCTAGTCATTATTGAAGACCTACCATTTTTTAGTGTTGTCAGGGATAGAGGGCCGAACTACCACCTTCAAGTAACATGAACTATAGTCTCAGATTATATCCCTAGAAACATCAAACTGAGCACTAATTGTTGCTAACCTATCTGCTTGTTTGTTCTGCTCTCTGGGAATGGAGGCGACATTGAAAGTGAGGAAATCTTCCACCAAGTCCTAGACCCTATACTTGTAGGACTTCAACAAGGAAATTTTTATCAGATTTTGGCCTTTCACCTGATTTACAATTAGTTCAATGTCTCCCAAAACTTGCAACTCCTTGATCCCTCTTTTCCTTGCCCATTCCAGACCATGGATAAGGAACTCGTATTCTACAACATTTCTTGTGCAAGAAAATTGGAAATAGAAAGCCAAAAAGTATCTCTCCTTTGAAGGGGAGACTAACATCACTCCACCACCAGCTCCCAACCTACTATTAGAACCATCAAAGTATAGCTGCCATAGACCTAGGTCCTCTTGGCTCACCTTAATTATATTTGGTATGAAGGTACCCTCTTTGTGTATGTATTAGACTCCAAGGCTTGCCTCCTCTATGCACTTATAAGGGTCATGCTCAAAGTTATCACTTTCCCACTCATCCAAGAGTATGTATACAATTCCTTCAAGAGCAAAGGATGGAGATTGGTCTATTTGGGACTCTTCTTGGTTGATAATAGTGTAGCTGACATTTGTTACCTATAGTGAATATGGTTCTAGATGGTCCTTATGGAGTGGCTTAGATTCAATCTTTACCTTGGTCCCATACTTGGTTCTAAAAACTAGATAGGACCAATTCATTGGTAGATAGCCACCTATCTTGGATGTGAAGTTCCTAGATAAGAAAATTGTGAAATAAGGAGGCACACTTACACTCCTCTATCATGGGGAACTGAGAAAGTCAAGTAAGCATGTAATTTCAAGCTTAAACCCTTCATTTTCCCAACTATTTTTGTAGGTGTCCCTTCCAGCTGTAGGACTCCCTTATTCATCTCTTCATATTTCAGTCCCATCTTGTCATCTATGCACTTGGGCATTACTGAGGTACTAGCCCCACTATCAATGATGTAGTTGTGCACCAATAAATCTCCTATGACTAAGGACACACAAAAAGGGGGATTTTTCTCTTCCTTCTTTACCTAGCTTGAGGTGGAAGGTTGTCCAATCATCATCAAGACATTATTAGTCCTTGTTGGGACAACTTGTCGATCCAACTCATGCAATTCCCTTTGTAGCATGTCCTTTTGTCCTGGTAGAGACAATGAATCCCATAAGGAGATGTTCATATGTAGCTTCTTCATCTGGTCCACCACATTGACTTGAGGACTGCCTCCCTTTAATTTTTCTTTGGGGCTAACTCCAACTTGAGGTGCAGACTGAGTGGCTAAAGGTACAAATGATGGTTTGAAGTTTGGGACCTTTTGATTTGAGTGTGATGGATAAGGTGTTGCTACCATTTAGGTAGAAGCCTAGGCTTCTCCCATTACCCTCCTCTTGAATCTTGTATTGGCTGCAACACAGTCAGCCTAATTATCTATAGCACCCACATCATTGATTGCACAAAACTCACCTTCTAGGTGGTTCATAAGAATAGAGTCAGCCTGACTCTAACTATTGCTTATGCTGGGTTGCATTGGAGCCTCAAAGACCTGGGGGTGAGTGAATGCCTGATTGTCTGCATTTGGGTAATAACACATCATCTCATTTGTATAAATGACTTGTTCATAACCATATCCCATGGTTGAACAAGTTGGCTATTTGTGCACCAGGTTATTCTGAACGAGCACCATGACCTTAGATGGTGAAGGGGGGCTTGGGTTGTAGCCTTGGAAAGGTTTGGTTTGAGTAAGCTGACCCTATCCTTGATTTTAATTTTGGAAAGGGGTTTTTGAAGCTTGACCATACTATTGGTATCCTTGGTTTGGTCTGTGGCTTTGAGCTTGCTACCTTTTAAGAGCTACAAGTTCATTTGACATACTCTGCAATAGACTCTTAACTTCATGAAGCTAATTGGATGGAGTAGTAGCTAGTTTCTCTATGTTAGGTAGAGGAGCTCATATGGGAGCCATGATTTGAATTGGAGGTAGCATTTCTAAAAAAAGTGGCATATGGGGTCTAGGGCCTATTTTTTAGCCTATACTAAGCAATTTTCAGCTGCTATGGCTATGTCTTAGGTAGTAGGTAGCACATGCCCTCCCATGGATTGTATCATAATAGCAATATCATTGTTTAATGCTCTTAAATGATATAGGAAAGCATAGTTAGAAGTTAGTCTTACCAGAATGGGGATTCTATCCCATGTCTTCTAAAATTGCATGTTGAAATCCTGTATATATTCATGTGGGGCTCTTTTCATGGTTGTCAACTACTCAGCAAGTGAGAGGTGGTTGCTATTTTCTCCAAAATGGTCCATCAATTGAGTACCCAATTCATTCTAGGAATGGATTGAATTTATAGGCAAAGTCCCGTACCAATCAAGAGATTTGCCTTTGAGAGACAATGCCATCAATCTGATTGTGATATTTTCCTCCATGACATTGTGAATATTGCAGAGGTTAGCAATATTTCTAATGTGTTTGACGACTATAATGGGCCCCTCTCCATCGAAAGAAGGCACATTTTTTAGGGTTGCTCCCAAAATTGGGTCATATTATGAGAGATTCAAGGGGCTCTGACCACAAAAAGCCACAAAGGGTAGTGCCATAGATGGGATGGGATGTAACTGCGGCCTTGCTACGTATGCATTCCTTATAACAAGTCTGGTAGGGTGGTTTTCTGAATAAGGATGGGTCTTTTCAAACCTCAGTCTTTTTTCTAAGTTTAAAGAGAATTCAAAAAATTCAAAAGGGACACCCTTAGAAGTAGAATGTGTGGTGAGTTTAGGCATAGGAAGTTAGACTAGTCTTTGATTAGGAAATGAAGTTCTTACCAGTGGAGTCACTAGATGTTGTAAATAGTTGATTTGCTATAATAGGACCAACATCAATCTTGAAACCTTACTGAGTTGTAAAATTGGATCCCACTAGGCATGCCAAAAACTATTGACACAGTGGATTACACCTGGGGAAAGGAGGTTAAACTCTTGCCTTTCCACATGCAACAATGGAAACTCCCCTCTCACCTGTGGGACTGGCAAAGCTGGAGGGGAGAGTGTCTAGGTAAGGGCTAGCTCCCTTTGTTGCATCTGAGCTATTTTAGTAAGTGCTAACACACACACACACACATATATATATGTATATATGTATATATACATATGTATATGTGTGTGTGTGTGTGTATAATGGGGGAGGGATGAAAAGGGAGAAAGATTGTAGGAAAACAAACTTCTCTAAAGGAGGTGATGCACCAAAATGATCTGACCTTCTCACACTCACACTTAAAATCAGACAAACACATACATACACTTCAAACTGGTAGAAGGACTAGGCTGCAAGAAGCTTGGTAGGGAGGCTTTAATGGAAAATATAGAAAATAGAGACTCACTAAAGGTGCTATGGAAAGGCACACTGTATAGTAACTTCTTTTGTTTCTACACTTCCAAATACAACTCTTCTTGTTAGCTATAGAAATGGCACCTTATAGACACCAGGTATGTTGGTGTTGAACCTATGGGAGCACTAAGAAGCAATGACTAAACACAAACTAACACTCAGACATACATAAAGACATCTAACCAAGATAGAGGTAAAAAATGCATTTATTGATTCAAGTGAAAAAATTTCCAGGGCTACGCCTTACAAAATGTGGAAGATCCTTTCTCAAATGACAAGTCTCCAATATATAGAGGAAGAAAAGGGGCCTTTTGGCACCCTTTTTACAAGTGATACATGTGCCTTATGAGCATTGGGAAGAGCAAGATGCTAAAACATAAATGTTGTGTCAGCCCTGGCTCTAATTTTAGGCATTTTTTGACATAGGCCTCTTCATTTCCCCATTAATTGAGATTGCTCCTTGAAGGCATCTATGTGATTTGTCTGCTCATAAATGTGAAATGAAGAAAATAGTTTGCACAGTTGGCTATTTGTGCCTTCTAATGGTTAATTCACAAACACTATTTCTCTTGTTGGAGTAATTTCTTGAATTGGCACCTCCCTTCACCACTTATACTATCTGCCTACTCCTACACTTGGCACTTTTGTCTTTTCCCTACCTTGTCTCTTTCTAGCTCTTTTAGCCCTTGGGCTATCTCTAGGTAGGTCACTACATTCCTTGGGATTTTTTCATGGTTGGCACTTGGCCATTTAAAAACCAATGGCCTTTTTACTGGCTTAAATTTGATGTTTGCACACCCGTCATTGATTGAAAAACAATGGCTAGTTTGCCTTCTTAAAGTTGGCGGCTTCCGAGACGTCACCATCCTTGGAAATTTCCTTCAAGATTTTTTTCTTTGTTCCTTTTCTACAGACTCCCTTCTTAGCACCTTCTCAAAGGGAAGGTGACCCTTCAGCCTTTGGAAAGTGCCCCTTCATTTTGGCTGAGAGTCCCCCGCAAGGGCACCTACCCTTTAGGGTCCTTTAGTTCTTTGGTGGGTCTCTTCTTTGTTTCAGACTTTCCCACAGACAAAAAGTCCATAGGAATTGGCCATTTGGCTTCCCCAAGTTTTTGGCTTTGGGCCTTTTCCCCATGAACAAAAAGTCCATGGGAATTAGCTGCCTCCAAATTTCTTCACTTTAGTCTTCGCTTAAGTCTTTCGGGCAGTGCCTCCAATTTTCTTCGGTCTTTCTTTCTTTGTGGCCTCTTTGAAGTTCCTTTTCCCTCCACAAGGGCTTATTAAACCTAGATTGCCCTCCACAAGGGCACCCACCCTTTAGCTTTGGGGGCACCTCATTAAACCAACCAATTAAATTGAAATTGGTTCAACGGTTCAACGCTGTGCGCTACACTAATTGAACCAAGCTGATATTCTATCTGTTTGAACCACTTGAACCACTTGTTGAACCATTTTCTTGAAAAATCCACTGAATTATTTACTTGAACTGATTCAATGGTTTAATGCTATGCACCAAGCTGATTGAACCAAGCCTTTAAACTTTTTCCGCTCGCCTTAGCCGTTGAACCTGCGTGTTGAACTAGGGCATTGAACCAAGTGATTGAACCAATGCATTGAACCAAGGAATTGAACCAATGCGTTGAACCAAGTGATTGAATTGGTTCAATAGTTTAATGCTGTGCATCAATAAACTTGTTGAAGTGTTGAGATAAGCTAATGTGTTGAACTAAGTGATGGACCAAGGCATTTGAACTTCACCGTTGAACCAAGGCATTGAACCAACCCATTGAACCGGTTCAACAGTTCAAGCGATTGTTGAGCCAAGGACATTGAACTCTTTGTTAATCCAAGTGATGAACTTGAAGATGAACCAAGGCCTAAAAATGAAGTGATGAACTTACAACAATGAGTGAAGGCTTGAACCAAGGCCGATTTAACTGTATATTAAACCAAGGCTTTAAACCAAAGTTGATTGAACTGTTGATTGAACCAAGGCTGTGAACTGAAGTGATGGTTCAATGGTTCAAAGATGTCAGCCTTCCTTATAAATTTTCTTTAGATGAAGGCCCTAAAGAGCCTTGTAAACCCTATCACTTTCTAAACTGATTCTTCATCTGCCAAGGATTACACTTGCTGAGTTCGTAGAAAAACTCGTGAAGTCTGTAGAAACTTGCAGAGTCTGTAGGAACTTTTAGAGTTTGTAGAAACCTGTAGAGTCCATATAAATTTTTGGACTTGTGCAAAAATCAAAAATGAATTGGCCTTGAATAACAGGGGAAGATTGGGACCAATTTTTTTCCCTATTGGGAAAAAAATGGTCAACAAATTGGCAACTCCCAGGGGAAGCATGATTGCTATGCTTAGAAACTAGTTGCCTCAAATCCATTGGGCACAGAGTCAGATTGTAACTTTAAAATCAGTAATAGCCCTGATAAATTCTAGAATCAATCATGAAAATTTACCTCAAAGAGAAAATAAAAAACACACACAAGGCTAAGAAAACTACTAACATGTGCAAGAATCACTTAGGGAAACTAGGAGAAAAAATAAGGGAAAATATATACATGATGAAAAGAGACTCAGTGGCACTGCTTTAGATGTATCCCATTAACTAGGATATACAGTTCTTCACCATCCAACTTAGAGAGTTGGAATGCATTATACTGCTTGCATTGAGTGATTATGTATGGGCCGCTCCATAGGGCATCAAACTTTGCATGCTTTCCAGGCTTAGCTCAGTCTTCATCCCATTTTAAGATAATGTCTCCTTCAGAAAAACCTTTTGATGAAGATTTCTTAGCAAAGTGTCTCTTCACTTGATGTTGGTAGCTAGTCATAGAAGCCATACCCTGGTCCCTTGCCTCTTAGAGTTCCATCAGCTCACATAATCTAACCTCCATGATAGTTCCTTCCTCTAATTATAGTTGGTGAGTGAGATCTATGGCTGGAAACTCAAGTGAAATGGGGAGCCTATCTTCCCTTCCATAGACGAGTGTGTATGGCAAGTTGCCAATTGACCTCTTCGAGGTGAC